>WIQG01000151.1:0-380992 GCA_014925785.1 Mycena galopus ATCC 62051
TCAGAATATGGGATACAGCGCAACGACACGACGACGCACGGACAGATTTCAGGCAAACTCGGCGTGTGGTTCTCCCTAGTCATGAGGAATATCCAGTTTCTCCCAGTGTTAGGCCGAGGTCTTCGTGTGCGCGGCCACTGTGTTGTTAGAGACGCAGCCAGTTGTCGGGTCGCATAGAGTACACGATAACGCCAGCGAGTAGCAAAATTTATTCAGCACCGGCCATGAGTCCAGTCTTAGGCCGCCAAACGGGATGCAGGCTGCCCAGCCTTGCATGTCGTGGTTCCAGGTCGGGAGGAGCGTTGATGCCGTGACGTAATTGAGTGATCCGCAGGCTCCCGCTTGCTTCCTTCTCTCATGATCATTCTCGGCCTAAAAGTATTGTTACCGCCTCAAACTTCCGCGCGGTGTCCAGTTCACTCAACCGCTGACAAGCGGGAATTGCAGTTCTGGCCCTCTTTTTGTCAAATTTTAATGCATTCTGGTCGATCCCAGCAAGCGATACAAGTGCCCTACGTGATCTGGCCATCGAAATCTTAAAAGTCAATCCTCAAGGACTTCCTGTCGTCGTGTTCCATATAGCTATCGATATCTACGATTTTTGTGAGCCGTGATCTTTTCATCGTATTCAATTCGATTTGTAGGCGTTGAGCAGGTCCAACTCGGAGCGGCTCGACGCTTGATACTTTGTATCCTTGTATCTCCTTCACCGCGCAGCTATCATGATCAACGAGTGTTCTCCCGAGCTCTTTTGGGCTCCAGCGGCCAGTCTTGTCGTCCCCCGCTAGACGTGTATTCAGCTCTGCGGCCGACCACCACTGCACCTCAGGGCCGCAATGTCCTGGCTTCTCCGCGACATTCATTCTCCTCCCTTTTCGTTCCTCATTATCATCCATTCCTGGATCTGACTAGCCTTCGATGCCTGCTTTCCTGCCTGGCGCTCCGTCGATCGTTTCCTGACATTCGGGGAGCCGCGTTCCTGACTTTGATGCACCACGCACCCATTATAACGAAATATAACGGTCGTTTGGTTCCACCGGCAGTATCCCGTCAACTTTCGATTTTGCGCTACGCTTGTGCTGTTTCGTCTTCGATGTGCGATCTCAAGGCTGTCCGACAGTCGCTCTTCATGGGGCTCCTTGGAATTCCCTTTGGAGCTCGTCTGGCTTATCTCACTCCGCCGTCGCCGCACTCTTTCTTCAACACATTTTCATGATCACGGCATGCATCTTTTGCCCCTTGCTTCAGTATAACGAAATATAATGGGCGCTGGCATTTACGTTCGACCCCACTGGCACTATCCCGTTGAATTTTGATTCTGTCCTTTTTCCACTTCGAGGGTTGGCTTCAAGATCGTCTGTAGGGCTCTTCAATTCCCTTCGGACCTCGATCTGATTCATCTCACCCCCGTCGGCACACTCTTTCTTGGACAGAGTCATGACATGCACCTTTTGTTCCTTGTTTCAGTATAGTGCTGGCATTTACGTTCGACCCCATTGGCACTATCCCGTCCACTTTCGCTGTTGCGCTACAGGTTTGTAAACATCCGTTCACAATCGTCGGGCGAGATTATGGGCCGACAGTACTTGTCGTAATTACATGCCCTTCAAACTTCGAGTTCAAAGTCCATTGGTACTGTCGCGCTCTGACGTCGCCCGCCACAGGCGTTTTGTAGCCCCGGGCTCAAACCTCAACTTGCCGTCAACTTCATCATACACCGTACCGGATCCCGTTATTTGTACAGATTCAGAGGTATAAAAGGACCTAGTATCGCTGTATCTCAATAACGAAGTCTTCTCGTTCTCTCACCGCCCACCGTCTCATCGTCACCAAGCATGCCTCAAATTTGTTCACTTCTAGTAACCCTCTGTGGTTTGCTTTACCTCGCCGCCGCATTGACCATCGAGGAGCGAGCAACGCCAGCGGGATTCAGCTTGCCCGTTAGTCGCGCGAGCGAAAGATATCAAGCGGGGAAGCGATCCGTCACCGGCACTTTATCTGCGACCCACGCCAACGGCGATATCCTCGTTGATATGACCTTCGGCAGTCAGACCCTCCCTATGTTGTTCGACACAGGCAGCTCGGAACTGTAAGTCGATTTTTTGCATTGCACGATCATCACCCAGGTATTCAATTACTCTAGGTGGGTTATGAGTACCTATTATAATGGCAGTCTCAGTGGAGATCTCTACTACAACACCAGCGCCTCCACCACCTGGACGCCAATTTCAGGGTACACCTACTCCGTCCACTATGGTTCTGCGAGCTCGAATTCCGCCGGCGTCGTGGGAACGGACACAGTTTCTATGGGTGGAATTACCGTCACGAGTGCAGCTTTGGGTGCAGCCAATTCGGGCACTCCCGGTACCATTCGTGCTGGAATCATTGGTATGCCGCGAGGGGCTATGATTGGTATTTGCTATCTACACACTACGAACATTTTCAAACACTAACATGATTCTGGTCAGTCAAAAACTCGGCCGGTACTAGCCTCCATGAGAATACGTTTATGCAGAATATCGCATCTACTCTTCCGGCGCCAATTTTCGCTGCCTATCTCCCATGGGGAAGCGGTGCGGCTGCATCCTCCATCGACTTTGGATACATCGATTCAACCAAGGCTTGTGCCAACGTCTCATTCTGTAATCACAGACTTACGCCATGTGCAATAGTACACAGGCACTCTTTCGACAGTGCCTCTCATTTCTTCTGCCTATTGGGCCTTCACTTCCACCAGCTACTATGTGAATGGGGTCAAGTATAACGTAACATCTTCAACTAACGGGGACGCCATTATTGGTATGGCTCTTCCCTTATATCCGCTTCCCCATTACTCACAACCTTGTTTCGTCTCTGTCAGACACCGGGACCACTGTTCTCCGTGTCTACCCCGAAATCGCTTCAGCCTTCTATGCAGGAGTCACAGGTGCTTATCAAGACTCGGGCGTTTGGGTTTTCCCCTGTTCGACAACAACTTTCCCAAGCTTGACTCTGGATGTTGGAGGCGTGCAGGCTTCTGTCATTCATAAAATCAATTGGGGTTACTGGACCACTCTTTCTAACGGCACAGAGAGTGAGTTCTGCTAAAAATATCTGCTCATTTTTACTAAGTTCTCTGCCAGTTTGTGAAGGCGGTATTAAGGTCGAGACAGGCTCGAGGATGCTCTTTGGACAGATTTTTTTGGCGAGCAATTATGTGGTCTTCAATGACGCTGCGGGTACCATTCAGATTGCCACCATCGTCTTTTGATTGCTGGGTTGGAAACTAGGGTTACTGTACCGACCTGTATGGTAGCAACGTAACGCATAACGCTGCCCTCAAAATGTTGCCTATTTCCCGCTGCGTAACGCATAACGAAGGCTCCGTTGCTAACTATAAAAATGATTTTGAAATAATTTCTTTTCACGTCAAAACGGCCAGAAAAAATAGCGAAAAATGGTTATTATTGCGCTACGAAGTGCCCATAATATCAGCTAACTTTCCTTCGGTCCACGGCACACCATTATCATTGTACGCCCAGATATTTTCAATATCCCCGCCGCCCCTCAGGCCCCCATTCTCCCCGGAAGCAACAGTCTCCGATGGAACACAGAATTCCCGATTCAAGTAAGTTATCGAGTTCACTAACTTCACTTGTTCAGAAAGACTCAGCGTCATTCAAAGTCCCTGCGAGTTGCCTAAATGGGTGAACATAACGCATAACTTGCGCTCGGTTGCTAAGTCGTAACTCAATTTTTTCGTAACGCCTCCGGCGCGGTTGCTAGCATACAAATCAGTACAGTATTTCTTGTCTTACTTCGATACGGTTCCTTGGCTTCTACTTAAACACAGTTGTAAATTGATCCCCGCTCTCTCCTTGATATTTCCAGCTTCAGCTTTTCCAACTCACCGATCTTACAAGCATATTATAGTCTAAACGAGGGCAGCTGCAATCTTCCGACGAACCCCTTTTTTCGAATGTCTTCTTTGCCTTAGAGTTTCTTTCTACGTTCCTATGACCTTGTGTCGGCTTTGTGAATGATAGTTCCGCCTCCCTTCTCTGGGTGTACAGCTACCAACTGAAACTCAATCTGACAATGTTGAGACTAGCGACATATCATTGGCACCCAGAGGTCTGTTGAATACCATCATTCCCAACCGAAAGCAAATATGCTCTGCAACGAACAACTATGCCAGATAAGGACTATGCACGTCGGCTTCTGTTCAAAGATGTGAGGGGTAGGACGTCGACCCGGAGTGAAATTTCTCCAAACTGAACAGGATGGGGTTCAGGATCTTCGCACCCAAGGTATAATGCACCTAAAATTGTCTTCGTAAACGATTGTCGCATCTCGTATCTGCGTTAATTTATGCATGTACCACCCGTCTAGTCATCACTCTCGGGCCACCTCATTGTTCCAGCATCTTGTGGTCGACTCGGAGGCCATCCAAGGAAACACCCTCACTGACGGCAGAGTCGAATATCCGGTTCCCTCTCCTGGACGAAATGTCATCCTCGCCCTTGTCGTAAGAGCGCACCGGTCCGTTACGATGGAGAAGTAACTGGAACAGAGTTCCTGGAGGCTTTGGCAGCTAAATGCACGATTGGAGGATGGAGTGGAGGCCGCGGAAATGCATTGTCCACAAGGCCTAGCAGGGAATTTAAACACAAACTAGGTGCAGCCGGAAAGTTGAAGGTCCAGGGACGATCCCAAGGAGATGGCCTGAGGACGGGTGACGGTCTGTGGAGCTTCGGGTCCTTTCGGGGTGAGGCGCATGATGTCGATGAACTTAGTGAGGTGGGAACAAGAGAACGGGAATGAGCTCCTTGTTCAAGGTAAGAGTGCTACTGTAGGCTACTTTTACAGGAGTTTAAATAGACTACAAGTAATTTGAAATAACTACGGATTGAGTCAACAAGAGTCACTATGACTCGTATATGAACCACGGAATGAGTCGAGTATCTCGGAAGCGTAAGTAGACGGAGGCGCAGGGATGTACGACGGCCCGAGTACGCCGGAACCTTACATTCGCCCTCCGAGGATTGGCCACAATTATCTACTAACTAGGGAGAGAAGGAAACAGAAAGAAAAGAAAACAGAAACGGGAACACAGAAAGAAATTTTACAAATGTTGGGCCGCAGCCTCCTTGGTGAGGTCGTTAAGACCGAGGCTATTGAGATAGACGTAGCGGTCCTCCAATACAGTTGCAACACTGGCTCGAACCTTGGGCGCTGGGGCTTCGTGAAGTGACGGACAGTTATGTTTCGAATGTCCAATTTCACGGCAGTAGAAGCACCTATTCTCAGCGCGGAATTGATCGCGCTCCGCCTCAGTTAAACGAGATTTCGATGTACCAGTGCCAAAAGATGCACCCGAAGCCGCAGGTTTCTTGGAAGGGGTTTGAGAACCGGCTGATTTAGCTGCGGCAGCATCAACAGCACGTTTAGCTGCTTCGATCCGCCGAATTGTCTCGGATACCTCATATCCTTTGGCTGCAGTTTCCAACGCAGACAACGAGGAAGTCTCGAAGTCGAAGCCTGCGTCAGCCCATTTGAGACGAAGGTAGCTCAGTGCTCCGTCCCAGACAATTTGAACTATTTGTCGGTCAGAAACATCACTCAAACGCTTGGAAAGCCGAGTGACACGACGAATGAAGTTCCGAATTTTCTCGTCGCCGCGCTGGCGAGCAGAAAGAAGGTCGCGACGCATGTTGCGCCGAATCTCAACAGGGAAGCAATATTCAAAGAGTCCAGAGTAAATTTGTTTCATCTTGAAAGAGCCGGAGTCCGTGGCAACAAAGTCCATGAAGTACTCGGACGCAGGCCCAGAAACAAATGCAGCAATTACGCGAACAGCCCAGCGAGAAGGGATGGAGTTGAAGTCAAGCCAGGTATCGACTTCGTGGGTCCATTGCTCGAATTTATCGAAGTCAGTCGTGCCATCGTAGACAAACGGCGCCTTAATTTTGACCGAGCGCAAAAGGTTGGTCACGGTGTTGGAACGTCCTTGATCCCGTTTCTTACTGGCCTTCTTTTTACGACCAGAACGAGAAGGCACGGGAGATGGATCCGAATCAGCAGAAGACTCGGATTCATCGGACGGGCTGTCGGATTCAGAACTTGGAGAAGATTCAGAAGAGCTCGAAAATGAGGAGCTAGGAGGATCCGGTGGGCTAGACATAGTATGATAGAAATATCCGCCACGAGGCACCGAATCTTCGCGATTGAAATTAGTGGTGGACGAAGAATAGCTGCGCGTTCTTTGGTCTTGATTACCAGGAGCCTTCGGCAAGGGGGTACTTTTTTGTGAATGGCGGAACATACACTGGTTTTTGAAATTTTGAGATTTTCTGGCGACCAACCAACCACGTCATACCATGTGACTTCCATATAAGGCAATTTTGCGAGCACGTTATTGATGGGACGGGCACTGCCGTTGATTTGATCAGCAGTTTTGTCTATCTGGGCTCAATCAAAGTCTCGGTTCTTATGTTCCATTGGGTAGCAGCTGGCAAAAATTCTCTGTGCATCCCATATAGCTAGCTACCCCATTCATCCTCAAATACCAGTTATTCCCTTCAATTCTTGTAATTACTTAGTTGGTTGCACTGAGTCCGGACTCTGAATGACCGACCAAATGCGGAAACAGGGCAAGATTACATTCAAAGATTGTTGTGGGTGGACGGTAGACATTGTAATCAAGTTAGAAATTGTTCAGAGTACAATTCTGAACACCGGTGAACATCAAAATTTTCCCTACCGAAAAAAAAAATTGGGCTCTGCCAGCCGACCAACCAACCAGGGTACGGTCTGGCATTCACGGGCCGGCACCCTCTTGGCCTTCGGAGCCGGCTTGCCGGAACCGCTTGCATTTTGCGACTTGCGACTCTGGCTGCTCGACCTCTGGCGTCTTTTCCTGGTTTTCTTGGACGATTCTGGCGCTAGCTCTGTGTCCGAACCCGAACCGCTATGGACCTCTGTGATTATTGCGCATGAACGAACACTATTCGCAGAAGCCCGATACATTACCATTTCGCGGGAAGATTGGTCTGAGTCGGAATCAGCGCCAAAGTTCACTGTATCTTGGGTCGTATCTTGCCCTGCCTCGACGCTCTGCCTGAACCAGAGAGGGAAGAATTTCGAGGCTTCTTCTATCCCAGCATTCATCGAGGACTGGGTGTGTTGCGCAAACCTCTTGGGAAAAACAACTGGATTCGCGACACTGGAAGGTACATCGTACGTGGTATCTGAACTAGGCCCGATACTAGACAGGGATACCGAATCGGTGCCGGCCGTGATGAGATTTTTTTCATCGCCTGCTGTCACCACTGAGGAAATGTCCGGCACAGGAACCACAAAGCTGGCCGCGGCAATAACAGAAACAGAAGCAGAAGAATGAGCTTTTGCACAGCTCAACAGATGACCAGTCTCATTTTGAGACGAGGTTCCAATTGCCATGGGAGGCAATGAGGTAATGTCCAGCTCAGGAATCACAGAGCTGACCGCGACGAAATCCAGGGCATCGCAAGGGCCCGAGGAAACTCCAGTCTCGTTGTGAGACGAGGGTCCAATTGCCATGGAAGGCAATGAGATGCGTAACATTGCATCAGAATGCAAATCAGACAGAACAACTGAGTGCGACAACTCAGATTCAATACGCCCTCCAGCCGAGCCAATACTCAAAGCCGCGGGCGAGTCAATGCTCTCGCCCTTCGTGGAGTCTCCGCTCAACACGCTTGCGGAGCCTTCGCTCGACGCCACTGCCGCTGATTCACTGACAGAATTACCCGAGGATTCGGTTCCCGACCAGTACGAGTCAGAATCCATGTCCCCGCGCGGGATCGCGTCTGCTTCGGCCGCCTCTTGGTGAAGGGAGCGGCGATAACTAGGGATCGGCGGTGGCGCCTCGTAGGTAGCTCTACGAGTCGAAATCATGTCAATAACTAAAGGCAGAAAAAAATGGGTGGATGCCGTAGCGGGAGATCAATCTGTCGGCGAGCGAGATGAACGCGGAGGTGTTTGTCCGTTCAAAAAAGTGTGAAGCTTCGAGTCCTTTCAGAGTGAAGCACACAATATCAATGAGCTCAGTGAGGTGGGAACAAGAGAACGGGAATGAGCTCCTTGTTCAAGGTAAGAGTGCTACTGTAGGCTACTTTTACAGGAGTTTAAATAGACTACAAGTAATTTGAAATAACTACGGATTGAGTCAACAAGAGTACTATGACTCGTATATGAACCACGGAATGAGTCGAGTATCTCGGAAGCGTAAGTAGACGGAGGCGCAGGGATGTACGACGGCCCGAGTACGCCGGAACCTTACACGGTCTCACCGGAGCTGCAAAGAAACCCCACAATGTAGAACATCCCAAGTCAGCGACGAAGGTTTGAACTAAGTTAGGGAGATTACGAGACCACGCATTTGGCTATGCCGAGTTAGGCGAAGAGGACCTAGGGATATTGGGAGGTCATTTGCAGACAGGATTGCATAAGAACACGCGGATTGTGATCGGTGAAGTTGGGATTTGTTGCAATTTGGAGGCCGAGTCCGTTCGAGCAACCCAGCGAGTTGAGATGTACTTCTGGATCGGGTCGGGTCGAGCCAAGAATTAAGGTTTTCCGAAAGCTGAGTGAGATCTGCAGAGTATCAATTTCACGAGTATCGCTTGGAGCGTGTCCGAGGGCAGATTGTCGGAGCCAGACAGCCATGGCAAGGAAAAGGGAAATATTTTCCGAAAGTATTGAAAGAGGAAAGCAGGAAGATATGATGAGGTTCAACAAATCGAGGTACGAGATCAAAACTGTTGAAGCGTCTGTCTGCGAGAGACTAATGATGAGGTGAGACCGACATCTGGCAGAGCGAAACGAGATATCTTTCATCGAATCATGCAGGCACTGAGTGAGGAGTCGGGACTCCGGAAGAGATTTCACGAGGTATGTAAAGATATAGTGTTTTGAACAAGAACGAACACCGAGGACGGAGTTGGAGGAGGACAGACAGATGATTTGAAATCCTTTCCCCCTGTTTCTGGGGTAAGGATTTGAGATCCTTGTTTTGGGAATGAAATGCCATTTGGATGGTGAGAGCGACCGAGAAAGCAAAAAATTCTTGTGGAGTACTGCCAAGTCGGTTCGGGTCGAGCTGGGTATTTGAGTGGATCGTGTGACGAGATCCTCAAAACTCCAGTTACTGGATAATTTCGTTCAATTCGTCAGTCACGTGTCACACCTATTTTTTTTTCATTGTGGCAATAATTTTTTTCCCAATTTATCGGAATTCTTTCACAGTTTAATTGTACTAAAATTTCGGAATCGCTGATGAATTGAATGAAATTCTCCAGTAATCGGGCGCACAGGTCGCATGTGAAGGCAACGTACTGCAGCGCGAGATGAACACCATCGTTAGGGATTCAAACGGGGTGATGATCAGAAGATGAAAGACTCAAGCGCCGCGACCGGCGAGGAAAGTACCTTGAAGGGGAGAAACCTTCTCAGCGAAGATGTTGACAATAGAGCATTTGTGGTGGAGCCACCTGGCGCCACCAGGTGGCTCATCTAGCATGCGGTGCTGGGTGGCTACATCAGTTGGTGGCTGTTAGGGCGGCTGCTCATTATAACATGTATTGAGCATTTAATGCCATACTGTCTGCTCTACCTAAGCAGGAGGCTGTTCTCGAGTTCCAACCTCATATTTACTTACGAAGAACATAGAAATATCATTAATATGGCTTGTTGTAGTATCTTCTGGCACTTGCATTTATATACAGGCACCCATCTGAATATGCATAGTGCTCTTAGAGGATTAAAAATCAGTTCTCCCAAACAGCCACCAACTGGTGTAGCCACCCGGCACCGCATGCCAGAAGAGCCACCTAGTGGCGCCGGGTGGCTCCACTGCAAACACTCTAATGACAAGCACACCCGAGGCTACCAGGAGTAGGACACGGAGGAAGCCATACAGATTCATGCAACAACATCAAGGGTTTAAGGACCCACAGTGTCTGAGAAGCCGAGATCACGCATACGGATTCGCCCTGCCGAATGAAGACACCGGGAAAGGAAGCCCTCTTTGATTTTGCGTCAGGGTAGGGTTGAAGTCGACCAAGAAATTGGGCAAGTTGGAAGCCAAGGTCCTTCGAATATATCCCTGCGGTCACTAGTGCCATATATGGCCAAGTCCACCACACATCATCCACACAGACAAATCTGGGTAGTACCCACCTTCGTCACTTCGTTACTTCGCTTAGAAATGAGAATGTTCGTGAGTTTGATGGAAAATGGTGAAAGTTCGTCATTTCGACCGATATCTGAGAAAGCTCGTCACCTCAACTAAATTTTGGTGAAACCTCGTCACTTCTGCGTGCGCGTGTGGTAAGTGCATTGTTTGATCACCGGAATTACGGAATATCGCAAACAGAATCCTGTTCTTTACCACCATCCGCACCTCGCTGCCGGCGCTTCGCAGTCGCGTGCCCGCCCGTTATGGACCACATCGCATTTTCGGATAACGCATGGTGTTCTGGAAGTGTTGAATGGATGCAGACACAATCTAGGTAGGTCGAGAACACTTTGACAGACTGCACGCTGATACCCTTTATCTTAGCGCGACCCACGCTCGCAGTTTCTTTGACGAAAATACCAACTACCAGTGGAACAGGTCCACATCCAATACACCAGCCCCCCTTGTCCCGGATACTCCCTTTACGTTTGACTTCGCGACGGGGTTAATGAACGAGCTACCTTTTTCCGACGGATTTTCCGATGCTTCTTCTGATCTCGGTTCTCTGTTTGTGCATGAGAGTAATTCTGGGAACTGGAACCCGAGCTGGAGTGGCGAGAACTTTTGGGAGCTTGGAAATGAATTTACGTCTTCGCCGTCGTCTTCGGATAGTTTCGCGATCTTTCCTCCCGAGCTGGAGACGTTTTTGGCGACAGCTGATCCCTCGCTTGCACGAGGAAATGTCCCCGCGGCAGCTGATTCACCACCTCTACATCTCTGGGGCTCAGATGACGTGCCGGTTTCCAGCTCGGGTAAGTCGGGATACTTGGTTGTAAAACGTCTAGCCTGAGCGATAATTGCGCACACACAGACTCCCCTACGGTGAACTTGACGCAGTACGAGATGTCCAATGCTGAAGCCCAGAAGTTTCTTGGCTGGGAATGGCAGAAGTCATCGACACGCTGGCTAGATGAAGGTGTTTCCTCGGAAGTCTGCCATTTCCCTCAGAGCATCAAAGTCTCGGAACGCACCAAAGTCTTCCACGTTGAGCGTGTCACGGGTCTACCATCTCAGTTTCCCATCTTTATATAGCGAGGTACGAGTGTTCATATAAAGAGTCTGTCTACGAGAGACTATTTCCCATCCCACGAGAGGCAACTGCGTTCTTGATCGATGTCACTCATATTCCGAATCTTGATCCAGATACTACAGTTGATGCGCTACAGCTACTCAAAGACCAGGTACGTCTTTCATCGTGTTTCAGTTGATTTGGAACTGAAGAATTCGGAAGGATGTTCACTCCTGGGGCGGATCCACCGGCGGCCGTTCGAAAGTTGATGCCTACGTTCCGGGTATTTTTTTCGGCTGCGCTGACCCAAAAGCACGCATCGCCTGCCGCCGTTCCAAGCCTCAATGCTGCGGAGCTTATTCTTGCGAATCCCTTTCTTCTGAGTTCACCAACATGGAGCGCCGCGAGCTTGATCTGAACTCGAGAGATCGGCTAGTGGAGGCTCAGTTGCGCACGCGAGAGATCCAGGACAGTAGCCGCACAGGACAGGTTCTCTCGTACGTTTCGTTTTCACCTTCTATATACGACCAGAACTGAGACGCATCGCAGATTTATAAAATCGATATCCGAGTGGCGATGCGGGGCAGTCGACTCTACGACCAACCAAGTTTGTGGCGGTGGTAAAGCTGTACCGAAGAAACTAACACAGGTGGCGACATTCCATTCACCTCTCTTGAAACTGTCTAAATCATGCTTAGCGCCGTCGAAATAAAAACTACATACTTGTCTGTTCCCACCGAGATATGATTCAGCGTCCAACCGGCCATCGCACTTTGGAAATCCCTGACTACATCGACGAGGAGCTCTTCTTGAAGGGGGCGAACGGTGAGAAGATTGTCGAGGATGAGGACCAGGAGAACGAGTGCTGCAAAGTCTACTCTTCGCGCCAGGGGAAGAAAGGTAAGAATGTCTGCCGTAAGTCGTTTATCTCCTGGCATGAACCATACTGTTCTGACAGAATTTTGGTAGCCTTCAATCACATCAAGGAGGGGCGTCCATTCGAAGCCAAGGTTATCCATCTACCGTGCGAGGCGGAATCGTTCGTCTTTATTCCCCACGAGGACAAGCACCCCGAACTTGCGCGAACGTGTATTGTCATTCTCGATCACAAACAACCGCATCGCCATCCCGTTCCCCCGCTTCTGAAGGTCCCTCATGCTGTCGCAGAAAAGTACAAAGAGTGCGTTCGAAAGCTGGGACTGGGAGCGACTGTTGCCAAGGTAGAAAAAGGTTCGACTCTTCGTGGCGTTCCTGCTGAACAACGGTGACTGAATTAATTTGACAGCGCTCTCTACGAAGGAGATCCTCGGGGGATTGACCCCATCGCTCTATCACCCGGGTCTCGTGAGCCGCGACACGAAGTCAAAGCTCATCAACGAAGTCAAAAGCGAGCCTGAGAATCAAACAACGCATGAGAATCAGAGTACGTTCATACTCTCGCTCCACAAACCGGATCGGTACTCATAAATTTGCAGCAATTGAAACCTATATTGCAGAACAGAAGGCGCGTCCTGATAAAGATCGATATATTCATGTTTCCGAGCGTGAAGGGCGCACCGCAATTTTTGGCATAAAACACGACATTATCAAGTATATCCACAAAGTCCGAACTCTCGATTGCGATACCACATTCAAGCCCGTTGTGGGAAAGACAAATCTATATGAGATCAATGGGTGGATGGCGGGTATTAACAAGGGTATCTCCGCTTTCAAACCGTCCCTATCTTAAATGTTATTTTCATACGCTCAAGAGGTGACGCTGGGCCGGGTCTGGATGAAGTTACATGATCGCCGGTCTTTCCAGTTCGTCTGGGAGGAGCTCCTGTCGCTAGTGAAGCGTTTAACGAACCAGAGGCTTGGTTTCGTGTCTCTCCATCGGGGCGGGACGCTTCTCGGTGTCAATGCGGACATGGAAGCTGCTCCCTTGCTCGGAATGGCGGATGCTCTTCTTCCCACCATCGACATTCCATCGGTCGCAGAAAAGGTTAAGGACGCCGTTGGAGTATTGAAGCGGAATGTTCATATCTGTTATTCCCACGTCAAACGGTGCGTTCTCTCGATAGAAGTTTCCCTCTCCTAATGTTCATTTCAGCGGATTTCCCGACCTATCACATCTTCCGTGTGAGGATCAGGATCGCATACACAATTTCATGTATATGGAAACTCCTGAGGACGTCGAAGAATTCAAGATATGGATCCGAACCCTGCCTGATCCTAACGGTGTCCTCATGTGTTCGTTTTCACTCTTTTGTTTTTCCTTTGGCGCTGAACATCAACACAGGCTGGTGGGAGCACAAGGAAATGCACGGATGGCTCCTTCCCGGCATTATTCAATGCCTGTCCGATATCGCCGCTGATGTTTGGCACGTCATGGAGGCCACGACAAACTTTGGTGAAGCGCAGCACGCGGCGAACAACGCAGAGACAGGAATTGGGATGGGGCTCGTCCAATCCTTCATACAGTACAAGTTTATTGTCATCTCTTTATATTTTTCTCACTACTCGCCTCCAGATACGAGGCTCTCGATACCCGGCGCGCGGCTGAGATCGAAATCATGCTGCAGAGCGGAAATTTACACAACCCTCGAAACGAGGTGTCTCATCGGTATTCAAGTCGCAATGCACGCCGCGTGACCGCTAGCGAGAAGGCTAAAAATGCTCGGGCTGCAGACGAGGAACTTCAAGCTGCGGAGCAGGCCGTTGCGGATGCTCAGGCCCAACTTAAGCAGATACGTGCGGAGTCAAAGGTTCCGTGCTTTCTCACTTCGTTTCCAGCTTCTCATAATATGCAGTCCAATTCATCCGGCCGTGTTCGTGCCCCTCGAGCCCGGAAGAATCAGCCTACAAAATCCAGTGGGATCGATCTTTATACTGATTCATGAGCACGTCGCTTACGCTTATACAGATGATCACGCCGCTACCAAGAGTTCTCGTCGCAAATCCTCTATCACTCAAGGTTTGTTTTGTTAGTGCGCAAAGAATTCAACTTGAACTCGTAACTTAGCTCCCCGGAATAAATCGACATCTGCTGACAATGGGACTGTCCCGGACGAAACAATACCAGGTGCGACTAGCCTAGGATGTTTACTGAAGACGTACCATGAACTGAAAATTTCGCAGCGTCAACTCTCACTGAACACGCAACAAGACCTATTCGAAAGTGTTCTGGCTCCGCGTCGTTGCAGTCGGATGCACCTCCAAAGCGCCTGAAGCTTAGGCCTCTGAAGGGGTGGGGAGTCGAGAGGAATGGCGTCAACTTGAGTGCGATGGAATACGCTCAGAAGCATTGGAGCGAGTTTCGAGAAGAATACCCTGAAATGCTGACAGCAATTCTACCAGATGACATCCAAATCGAATAGATACTTTTTTATCTTGCTATTATCTTCCCATATCTGTAAATACAGTAGATTCGAGCGAACATCGAAGTCTTAGCTTGAGTCGGGAGCGTCGTATGACAGGATGCCATCTCTTTGTTTCAGCCACAAACTTTGTGACAAAAAATCCGAAAATATTTGCGCACGCTGTTCCCTATACCACGACTTACCCTACAACCGTGAAGACAGGAATCCTAATGGGTATTGTATCCGTTGGGCCGCGCTACCTAGGAGAAACTCCAATTTCTACTTTGCGTCCGCCTTGAACAATCTGTCTCACCAATAGTTGGTCAACCTCGGTGGTATCTTCTGTGTCGAGCTCCAGAGTCCGAGTGCGGTCGTTTGCGAAGCCTCTCATATTCACATCACTCTCTTGGCCAAACTCAGCTGTCGCTCAGCATACAGTCTCTTAGAACAACATCGCGACTGCATCATCAGCGGAAAATATACGGAACCGCTCAGAGCCATTCCCAATCCAGATTGGAATGACTGAAGCCACCAGACACTGCCTTACCTTCGACCCTCAGTGGTGGAACCAAACCACCTCGGTACTCATTTTCTCAGATCATGTTCAACACGTCAAACACCTTCTGGATTTACCATTCAAGTATATCCCGTCAAGCACCCATAATTCTATCAATAACTATAGCCACTGGATCGACGCTCGGGACAGCTTTCTAATTTTCTCGAGCCTTGGAAGGATCCCTACGCAAAATTGAGTTCTCCGCCCCAAACGTTCTCCAACAATCTAATAAGAATCAAGCTTCAAGCGGCTTGCATTGAGGCAATCCGTGTTTCTGGAGTCGAAACCAAATTGAGAGCAAGCATGAGATTTTCGAGATTCTTTCGGACTCAGACAACTCGGACATAGACTCTGAAGAGAAAGAGCCCGCACTGTGTGCGATGTCTGCAGCCAAATAAATGGTAAGTGACTGATGAGCCCTTTCAATTCTTGCTATTAGTAATACATAGAGATCCTGACCCCATCCATGAGATATTAGGTCAACATGGGGTTTTTTGTGCTGTGCCAAATGGCGATGAAGCTTAGAAAGTGCTAATCGGACGAAGTTGATATTGTCAATGTGATCCACACCACTCGGCGCCGTAAAGCTCTACGGCGTGCGGACTGGATCTAGAAAATTTAAAACTTATCTACGCTTTTTTAGTTCATATTTCAGGATGTTGATTGCGACTTTTCTTTCGTGTTGACATCGTCATCTACTAGTCGTGACCTCTTTACATTGTGAGTATTCGCCATGGCATTTGACCTTCATTCTCATATCAAACTTCTACAGTCACTGTACACTACGAAAAATACCTAATTTCCGGAGTTGCCGGGGTATGTTGCACTCCGGCAAAGTGTGTGCGGAGGTGCCGCACGTGGTGGCAATGTTTTGAGTCTGATGTGCCGTATATTGTGCCATGCCCTCTTCACGTGAATGGACGCGGTCATGTGGTGATCGTCGACGGCCCAAGTCACGAACTTTCACAGCGTATTAAGGAAGTGACGAAGTTCTACTACATCCAGCTGAAGTCACGAACTTTCACCGAAAGCGATCAACATCAGGAAAACGGACCCGCACTTGATAGCGCTAGACAGCGCTTGACAGCATGCATAGCAGCATAGTTCGGCTAGACACTACCCCTCTGTGACAGCGCTATGGAACTGCTATGGAACGGTTGGCTAGCAACCAGCCAACGCTATGGCAGACTGGGCAACCACTATGCAGGATGGCCTGCCGCTTCTTAATTCTCTTCACAAAATCGCGAAATAGGACGAATGATTTGGGTTCACAAGTGAATGAAAAAAACGTAGGGACGACGATACCAACTCCTGCGTCCACCCCGGCTCCCGCACCTGCGCCATCCTGCCAGCTTCCGCCGCGCCCAAATTCCGCCGCGTTTCTTGATCGTCTAGTCTTCGAGGTCCATTGCGACTGTCAATGTGGGCCGGGAGCGGGCGTCTCAGTGTACTCATGGACGAAACGCGAGTGTTTGAGGATCCGATGTTTTGTGGACGACCACGGGACCGCCTCGGTGTACGCGCTGATGAAACCCTCCGCCGCCGCACGCCACAAGAGTGGCGGAGATGAACGGCGAAAGGCCGCGGTGGAGGATTGGGGAAGCGGCAGTGACTGCGAAGGGGACAGCGGGAGCAGGAGCATCTGGAGGCTTGTTCTACATCTTGATTGTTGTGAATTTCGGCACAACCTGTGCAAGACACGGACGACGCACCTCCAAGAACTGAGACGGGGAATTCGTAATTCGTTTCGGTAGCAGCAGCTCGGTCTCCCAAGGACTGACTGAGAAACAATGAGAACGTCAAGTTCGAAAGAAAGAGGAGCTTGAACCTACAAGGAATCCGAGTCCGACTCGCAGTCCGAGTTCGATTCATGTTTCGTGTTGGTATCATTTGCTTTATTAGCGGCTGCTGCTAGTGCCCGAGTCTGACGTCTCTGATAATTCGAGTACATCTCCTTGTACTGAGACGGATTTGGGACATAATCAGAGCCAGCTTTGCTCGAAGGACTGAGTAGTTTGGGGTCATAGAAAAGGTAAGTCTCAGATATCGTGAGCTGGAGTGAGGACGTTTGGAGGACGTAGCAGTGAGTTGGAGAGTGGGACGAGGCTGTTGGCGGCCTCGTGTGGGCGCGGTTTAAAAGGTAGAGGATGCCGGACGACCCGAGATCGCCTAGCTGCCATAGCGCACTCATAGCGCAAAGGGCACACTGGGCAGCGCTGTCAAAGCATTGGCGAGCACTATGGGTGCTATGCACAATATGGCAAAATATAGCCAACTAGCGCTCGGCAACCGTTTTCCTGATGAAACTCACGCACTTTCGCAATGCTAAGCGAAGCTAAGCGAAGTAACGAAGTGACGAAGATGGCGCGGACTCGACAAATCTCGCTTGATAAAATTTAAATTGAAGCAGGTTCCGCGGGAACAGTCACGGTCTACCATTACTTTTTCAAGCCGGAAAAAGCAGAGCAATCTTGAAAGCAGGTGTGCATGGTGCCAGGTGTGAATGTGGTGGGACTCCGCGGGACGACAAGGAACCGGCGGATCACCACCATTGGCTTTCACCACGACCTCAATGGGACTCTGTGCGGACTTGCAATATTTGTTGCCAAGAACAGCGAGTCGTGGAGGGTCTATCTGTGGCATGGATGTCTATTGATTACACTATCTGTGTACAGCACAAAATCCGAAAATGTGCTCAGTTATTTATATCACGTCCAACCAGAAATATCAGAACTTCAATTCGATCTAGTTGGCAACAAACTCAGATTCTTTGCTGGAAGAAATAACAGTATTCCACAAACCTTGTCGAACTCGTCCTTCAGTTGTACTGGCAACTGGTATGTAGCAAACTCGATCAAGTTGAATTGGCGACAACGACTGCACTTCCCCTCCTCCAATGCTATGTAGAATGACCAAATTTCGCGGACATTTGTCCCAGGAATTCGTGCCAAGAGGTTGCGTGCGTCCGTGAGGTACTCAGAAAACCACACAGGCACTTGGTGGTACATGTTATCGGAGAAAATGACCAAAGTCGTGTTGCAGCCGCAATGTTCGAGAGTGGTGGGCCAGAGGAACCATTTGAGTGATGCTGTTGCCGACCGTGCAGCTTCACCGCAGAGAGAGTGGTACTGAAGCAAATTATGATATGCCACAGCTGTGATTCCCTCAAGTTCCGGTGGGGCATCTGCGAGAAGTGTTCGAAGTGCGTGTTTCAAAGATTCCCTCGCGGCTGCGACCGCGACGTCCTTCCACCGATACCGGAGAGCAATAGCGTAAACGGCCAAAGGCCGAGATGAGTGGTGTTTCTCGAGGTGTAGTTTCGCCACCGGAACCTGGCATTGCATATCGTATTTCATCAGGACCTCGATGACCTCCCGTAGCTCATCCAGCGTCTCGACATTTGGGCATGTCCCAGGATAGAAGAACCGCAGGGCTCGGTCAAGAGCGGCTGCTCTCTCCTGGAGGTCAATGATAGGCACATCCGGGCTCGATTCCGCTTGGGGAAGGCTGAACATGGTCTCGAAGACGGGCGAAACGAGGGATAGGATGGCGCGGTGGACGTAGAAATCTGCACCATCGGAAGATCGAAGGATGACATCGGCCCCGGCGGCCTTGGCAAATGGATGTGTCGGCGCAAAAGGCGATGGATTGGAGGCGATGTGGTCTGGGACGGGACTCGACATAGGGTGCGATGGTGAGTGTGAGCGCGCCTACGTAAGTGCACGGTGACGCGAGAGGTTTACCGATCGATCACTATCGGATCAGCTGGGTGCACATAACGCACATAACTTACCGCAGGTAATTCGAGCATTTCTACCTCTCCACCCACGCTGTCTAAAATCGCTGGAAAATTCGACTAGTCATTTCGACTAGTCAGCGTGAACATGGAGAAATTGACCTGTGTAGAAAAATCATTTAAAACTGTTGCATGAAGACGATGAACGATAAGGCTTCCTTCGCCAGTGGCTGTATGTTATGTGCATTATGTGCACTTTGTCGTCTTCTTCTCGGTCTCTCTTGTTCTCCGCGGCGCGAGTACCTTTTTGCGGGCACTACTATGGATCGGGTACCTTTGCAAAATATTTTTGATGAAGTTGCTGTGAAGGTGTTTCGACTCGGAATTCTTGGAAATTTGAAGGGAAGCAAGCCAGACATATGAATTCAACGTCTGAATATTTTCAGATTTATTTGTGGGCTGCGGACGGAACCATGAAGCTGCCAACACAAAACATCGAAAACTGCACGTTTGCAAAAATGATGGCCAGCCAAATTGGTGGGCCATCATTTCTGATGAAATCTGTCCAAAACCTTCGATTTTGCCTTGTGCTCAATTCTTCCCGGCGGACTCTGGAAAATAGCAGGCACAGCATATGCATCAGGTATGCAGCCCCAGACTTTATTACAAGGCAATTGAGGAGAAATTGAGGTCGCCAGATCAATTTTTTACACAGGTACTGTACTATTTCGATCAATTCGGCGGTCACGCATCATGCACCCCCTGTGCCGCGATGAATTCTGATCTCGGTCACGCATCACGACGCCTGGTGCCGAATGTAATATGCATGACATAGAGGCTAGATCTCCTTTGAAGGTGCAAAAAAGGCGGAATTTTCAAAAGAAAATTGCCTTGAATGCCGAATTTTTGGAGGTGTCACGCCAAAATTTGCTGGTTGCCGAAGTGCCGAAATGGTATTTTGGGTCACGGGTCACAACCTGTGCCGAATCGATCAAAATAGTACAGTACTCCCTTTTGCAAAGGTACCCAATTGATAGTATGGGTATTCAGCCGCACACATTCTGGGCTATCAGCATGGCTCCCTCCCTTAGAACACGAAAAATCCCCCTTTTACCCTTGCAAAACATCCTCAAGAGTTTCTGTCTTATCCTGGCCAACACGCGCCATCGGGGCCACTAGAGGCGGAGAAGGACATCAATTTGGCTCTCATTCTCTCACAGAAGGCCACTACTCTATGCTTGTATTGAGGTAGTATCAAGTTCCCGATACCTTCCTCCGAAAGCGTCTGCATCGGCCTCCACAAAATCAATTTCTACCCTGCACACAAATTGTATATTTCTCTGTCAAATGTGGGTCCCTTCCTCTGAACCAAGTTTCTCCGTCCACTGTAGGGCAATTCCGGTCCAACTTTCACGCTGCAATCTTGCTGAGAATGTGTAAACATTGCCCCCCATGATATCCAGTTTCACCCAAATGGAGTACTGCACAAAGTGAGTGCTTTCTTTTGGTTTCTTTGTCTCGGCTTTTGAAATCCACTTGTGTAGGACACTCTCCATCTAGGGCTCACACTAGATGTCACTTTCCCCCCACTGTATCCATCTCGGCAGCCTCAACATTGAGTGTCACTTGTCCACACAATGGCAAATGTTGTGTCAACTTCCCTTGTCAAATTTCGACTAAAGTATCTCAGGAACTCTTCATCCAATTGTCAGGTTGCAGTGGCCCGGCGGTCGTCGGCACTGTATGCCGCAGCGTTGACTTTCGTATATGACATAGTTACTTGGTTGAACCAGTGTCCGCCCTAAGGCCTTAAATGAGAGCCTTCCGGTGAGTTAAGGCCTTAGGCTCATTTAAGGCCTCGGACCTTAGGCCTTAGACCAGGCCTTAGGTCCAAAAAAGGAAATTTTTTCTAGGACTTAAAAAAGTGATAATGCGGACAAGCATGGAGGGCTAGTTCATTGCTCCCAGCTCACAATTTGCATGGAAAACCAAAACAAAGCCTGGCCCATGCCCAATTCTCAAATTGCTACAAGGTCAGCTGTTTGAGCTCTTCCAGGCTTTGATTTAACCAGTTAATTGGTAGCTGACATTGCCAAAGGGCTTGACTTGTGAGGCATTTGTGCCATCAAAATTGTGATCAGATTAAATAAAATATTTCATTTTATTTGGCGGGGGGCACGTGATTCCTAAGGCCTTAACTCAAACATCCAAAATTTTTGATTTAGTTTAAGGCCTTAACTAAGGCCTTAGGACTCTTACGGCAGACACTGCTTGGTTCTTCCCACTCTGTAAGAAAATTCATACAAATTTCATTGAAGGCAAAGCGAGGATCATATTTGCATCTACTTAGCATTAGAATTCCGATCTGCGAGATTCCTGAGTGCCCCTCGAAGTTCGCTGGATTTCTCCCCCTCTTTCCTTTTTCAATTTCTTTTTCGCAACTTTTCCCTTCCGGCGACCCAGTACAATGGTCGGAAAACCACGTGAGAAGCCTCCAGGGAGATTATATTTATAGCGAACACAGCATCACTCAACGAGCTAAAACAAACCAAGAAATACGAGATCACTGAACCAATTCGACCCAGTACAAAAGGTCGACATGGGGGCACGACTCCTCATAATCCAAACAGCAGTCATGCTCCCAAGTGTTGGAGTTACGAGTGCCCCCGCCGTGCCGGACAAACCTACTACTCGGACAAACAAACATTTCTCATGCAATACTGGACCGTTTCATGAGATTTTTGGCTTCACATCAGCGGTAGGATGTGCTCTGAAGATACAAGGTCCAAAAATTCTACAGCCTCGCCTCCTTTGAATATATATCACCGCTGAAAGTCGATAACTTGGGCCATTTTCGTAAATTTAACCTATCTTAAGGCCTAGGGCCCTCACCCGAGGGTCATATTATCCTCTGAATGCATTTAAAATATACATTGACATCGTAAGAGTTCCCCTATAAAATTTCAGAGGCATAGCTGTCTTGTGGCTGTCACACTGAGCCGAAAGATGAAGACATGCCTGCCAAATGGATATCTCAAATGGCAAAAATGATGGCAAGAAAATTAATGCTGCCTGTTGACCATCCGGGCCATGCCTCACTTTCTGCTTCATGAACATCATACTTCTTATCGAGTAGCTTCACCCTATAAGATCTGGAGGCGCCTCGACCTCAAGAGGGTCAGATACAAGGCCAGCAATCCAAATTTGACGTGTTACCTAGTACTCAGACACGTAGCAACCTCGGAAAAAATGACGCCGTTTAAGCAATTCTTACCCATTTCTCATAAGGTAAACTTGAATCTAGGGTAGAAGAGAGATTACTGTCAATCTACATACTCAGCCTGGCCCAAAAACGATTAGATAAATTGCTATATTGCAATTTTCCTTAAGTGTCCGAGATCTAAGCAGATAATGGATTAGGTTCTCTTAAGTTCTGGCTGCTCTTTATCGACATTAGAACTTGAGTTCAGAGGAACTTCAGTCTTACGGGAACTGAAGTACTCAGCTAGCAACATGAAATGCGGCCAGTAAGGTTTGAACCCTGGCCATCCCAGACCAACCATTAGATAATCTTGCTATATCAGAGGGACCAATTACCATTTAGCTACACAGCCATACTTGGAGATCTATAAGGCCGGTGATGAGCAGGGCGCTTCTATATGGTGCAACTTCTCAAAACACCAAATATCCACTTCCAATAACTCTTGTGTCTGGGGGAGCAACCAAGTATTAGGTTGACTAAAGTGTAGTTTTGGCGGGTGCTTTCAAGTCCACTAGGCGCTATGCGACTGAGTTTACTGAAACGAGCTGGTTTGTTATTCTTCAAGGGTGTGTGTGATTTGTAGCGGATAGGTCAAGACTATCGAGAAAAACACCTCTAAGACGCGTAACGTATTCCCTTGCACTAAAACTCATCGTAACCACGTGTTTCTGTGTCCACCCGTTCCGTTTCCGTGTCCATGCGTTCCGTTCACACAAGTTTATACAACAACATCCTTCCGTGTTTATTGGCGTTCTACACAAGATATCCTAGATATCAGGTGTCAACCACAGCTAAGATCTAGTCTCCAAATCAATGTCCAACATATAGCAAGGAGGGGTAGAATCCACTGCCTTAACCCTGTACCTCTGGCTAATTTATACACTTTACACTGATCTAAACTACTAAAATAGGAATAATAAATAAAGAGCTCGGTTCCGAAGTAGCTAGCCTATCAGATTGTCTTATCGTTCCTCCTACTAATTTACAGAGTGATCCCATTCATATTTGTACAAGTAATGGATGAAAAGTATGAAATGTTCGCATAATTTGACACTTTTGGACTTTTATGCCCTCTCTTTTATTGTATGTACCAAGTCATAATCATTTTGGAAGTCATGTCTTCATGACTCAGATCAAGTCATTGACCGGACCGCCCGGTTTCCCCCGTTTATGAGTCAAAGTGTTGGATCGCATCATTATTTGATGGCTCCAGCCCCGAGTCCTTGTTTTGACTTGTCGGCCCTCTTGGCCTATACGCGCCACCTCTCGTGACCTCTGGTAGTTCCCATGTGATGGGGCAGTGCAAGTGTCCCCCCTATGTTGATGGCTTTAAGCGAACCATAGGCTTTCCCTTCTGGTATGCTTCTAGCTAATTGTAGCGTATGTCGCCTTCGTGCCCTCCTACGTCTCATTCTCACATTCCAGTCCTTCCTTTGGATAGTTTTATATGTCCGGTTAATTAGAGGGAACACCCTGACTCCCCAAACAGTGTGCGTTGGTAAGGAATTAGGTTTTAGCTAGTTGTCTCCGGCTGACCAACCCGACTCAGGTTTTGAGAGGCATTAGTGGGCCCTTGACTCCTTGGCTATACGCTGCTGTCTCCTAGCCATCTGCCTGGACCTCGGCATTGACCCTTGCTGGGATGGTATGCAGGCAATTCCTTGATTGTAATGTTGTGGAATTGGAAAATAATTGGTATTTTCACGCCTGGGCAATCTGGTGGCTCATCACCGGTACTAGCTAGGCTCCTCCATAACAATTTCAATAGGACTTGAGCTAGGAAATTCAATTTTTCATAGCACTTAGGGTGGGGAATTATCAACTTCAGACTTCAGTTCTGTGACCTGTCAAACAGAGG
The DNA here is from genome assembly GCA_014925785.1 of Mycena galopus ATCC 62051. Taxonomy (NCBI): domain Eukaryota; kingdom Fungi; phylum Basidiomycota; class Agaricomycetes; order Agaricales; family Mycenaceae; genus Mycena; species Mycena galopus. Next base: position 24,021 of record WIQG01000151.1, read on the forward strand.
ACTGAAGTTTAGTGAGGACTTGGGTTCCAATGAGGGAGGTAGCTCTACCTAGAACTGAAGTCTTCAAGTACAGTACTATGTACTTGAGCAAATTTTCCTTTTCTATAGGGCTTGAGCTGGGAAATTATCAACTTCAGTTCTCTGAGGGACTTCTGTTTGTAGGGAGGTAGGACTACCAGGGATAAGCTAATTATCTAAAGGCACATAGTATATCCCTATTACTCTTGTAAGAGTATACTGTCTGTTTGGTCTAGCTGGATGCTCTGTTGCTACTATGCTCTTATGTGATTTTGGTGGTGGTCGTAGGTTTAATCCCGACTGTTGACGCTATATTGTCCTTGCGGGCACTTAAGTTTTGCTCCTCAGAACTCCAGTTCTAAGGTTGATAGAGAGCAACCTGAACTTAAGATAACCTCATCTTATTTCACATCTAGGGGGATAGTATGTGCGTGCACTGCCTCACCAACTGCTGAGTGCTCAATTCATTCCTTCTGTCGTGTTGCCGTACTTTGTGTTTGACAATCTAATAAATATTTGCCTTAGTTATAGTACAGTAGTTTATATGTAGTGTAGTTTTGAATAGATTCCCCGTGCGTTTGCAATGGGTTCACTGCTAATACTTGATTCAGCAGCTGTTTGAACAACACAGAATTTTTTTCTTGGCAGTTTTGGGGCCTGGAAGAGCAACTTTGGGGGGTTTGGCAAATGGGTAAACCAATTCAACAAATTTGACACGTGACTGTCGATCTGAAGGAAAAAATCCAGTATCTGCTGTTACTCTCCTTCTCCCACTTTCTTCCTTATTGAATCCGAGAAGCATCCGCAGCTCCCTAACTCAGGTGATCTGCCCCACGGTCGCTGTCCGATCATGTAGCTTACAGCTCGGCTTGTGGTCCCAAGGCACAAATATTATTTTTTTTCCGAAAAGTTGAATGTTCTTGGGAAGCTATGTTAAATATTAATCAAAAACTTTGAGGAGGGCTTTTTCAAAATGTTTTGCTGCGGAAGCCTTGTGAGATTCAATTATTTTTGTTTCGTGGATACTAGCAGCCGCCCGTGCTACACCACAGTGAATTAAACTCAGCAGGTGGGCTGACAGATTACCAAATTGCAGGCTGAAGAAAGGATACACATGAGCATGTTCCTATGTCCTCACTTTCACCCTTTGAACACACTGGAATTTTCCTATGTCATTCGTCTTTATTGTTATACAACTTATCTTACTGTCTTTTAGTTACTTCTCTCCACATCCAGATTTGCTCCATATATTATAAATATGTAGTGTCATCTTGGATTTACTTCATTTTGATTATAAACATTTCCTCTGTACCAAACATACTTCCAGCCGATCTCCCTTACTTCCGATCCTTCCAACTTAATGTTGTAACATTGTCTCTGTCCTTTGGATACTCGTCTGGTCATTCTTCCTTACTTCCGCCTCTTCCGGCTTCTTTGTCTTGACAACCCTAATTTCATCCAACCTCTGGAGTTGACCTCCGTCCTTTATCTGATGTCCGGACTCGTTCTGATCCCTTCTGGCCTCAGCTTCAAGCCTCGCCTTTTGCCCTGGTCATCCAGAAACCTGTCTGGCCGACAAGCAAAGTCCTTCGGGCTTTTCTGTTGTCATCCTCCCCTATTCAACTTGCCAGCAGTACAGCCCCCACTCACCCTTAACCCCTTGTGGTGTAGCGGGATGGATATCCGTAGTTCTGGATCCCAGATAGTTGATCTCTGTACTTCCATTAACCTCTGTCCCTCTGGCCCAGACATCCGTCATCCAGAACCTACTTCCTCTCCTCCTCTCTTCCTTCTCCTTTCTGACACCGATATAACATCCTATGTCCCCAGGTTGTATGACAATTACTGTACATACCTTTACTGGGTTTTTTGTTTGGGTGATTTTTATATTTCTAATGCATGCATACCTAGCAACTCATTTCTTCGGTTTTATGTGTCCTACCTACGACTTGTGCTCAAAAGATGTCTACATATGACCTATGCTCGAAAGATGCAAGTGTTCAGCATCGATGCATCTGAACAGTTTAAAAATAGCAATCCAACATCTCGACAGTTTTCAGTGGAGGAGTTGGCATTTGCTTAGGCAGCCAAGAAAAATTTCCCCTAGTCAAATGGTGTTATCTCGCGGGGATGGGAACTTGAAGTGCTCAATTCTTATATAGATATTCTGTGGTGGCAACGGTATTCAAAACCGGCCCCTTCGGTCTTCAATGAAGCATCCGAGGACAACTCGACATTGCAGTGGAGTCTGAGGGAAAAATTCAACATTGAGGCCCACTGTGCAGCAGAAGGCTGATTGCTCTCACAGGCACCCCTTTTGTCTAAACAAACCATGTGTTTTCTTATATAGATCTGGGCAACATTTGGACAAGGTTCGGCCATCTATTGTCAGATATTGTGTCAAAAACATGTGGGAAACCTTTCACCCAAACAGCGGTGTAGTGCTGCGCAAGCACCAGCTCAGCGGGCTCTGGTTGGGCACTATTTTAGAACCTCAGCTGACTCTGCGGCAAAAGAACGGACATATCTCACGACCTCAAATAGAACCGTCACGCTGTACAGAAGCTGCACTGCACAACAGCTTCGGCGCTTATCTAGTACTTATCCTCGATCCACCATGTCCTCCCCCCACTCTACCAAGGTAGCACCCAATCCACCTCAAATAGCAAGGGCTACACCATCTCGGTTATCCAGGAAACACTCCCAAGCTGGGAGTTCTGCTTCAGGACCAGACTGGCTTAGTCCCACAATCCTGGCTGCCAGGGCAATAACAGCTGCTGGAGAATGTCTTCCATTCCCCTACGTGAAAGGTGCCTTTGGAATCATGGTAATCTTTCTTGAAACTGTCGAGGTTCATTTCACAATTGTCCCCGTCGAGTTCAAGACTAATGATTGTCGTTGCAGAAAGTGACCAATAATCGTGATGATCTGAAGGAGCTCTGTGGCACTGCAATGGAAATCATGACCATTCTGCAGGATCAGATAGCCATGCATAAGGATACAGCTGCGGTGAAGCTGAAAGGTCTGTGCGAGGACTTTGAGAGGTGAATGGCACAACTTTCAGATCTACTGCTCATCTGATTCCGTGGAGGTTCCTGCGGGATGTGATTCTTGGAGTCGAGACAATGCAAAAGAAATCAGAAAGTATTCGTGGGCATATTGCGGAATTTTTCAAGTCTGGTAGCATTCAGGATATGATTGCTAGATACCAGAGAAACATTCAAGAAATATGCTCCCGGCTCAAGGTACTAGTGGATACACTGTATTTGATAAACCCCATGATTCATCATGTATTACAGCTCATGGCAGCCGTTGATACAAATTTTCAAGTGCACGAAATCAAAGCAACGCTCGCAGCTGGAACATCCAGTATGATGCTCATTTGTATAATGTTTATTCAATCTCACCTTTGCTTTAATCAGATGTTTCTGGGATGCAAGGTCGACGGATTAACAATTGCCCTCTGTCTTCCAGAATCTTCCAAGGCAGACAGGCAATCCTTGATAAAATGAGCCTTTTTTTCAATGCGGGTCTCAAGAAGCAACACATTTATGTCCTTCATGGACTAGGTGGTGCCGGGAAGACACAGATTGCTCTGAAGTTCATTGAGGATTCATCCCAGTAAGTTCAAACTCAATGAACAAACACTTGTATGAATGATTGTGGCTTTAGCTTCAAGGACATTTTTTTCCTGGATGCCGGCACAGCAGAAACCATTGAAATGGGTCTGAAGAACATTGCAGCACTGAAAAATATTGGGAAATCCTCACAAGATGCACTAAAGTGGCTTGCAAATCAAGATGAAGACTGGTTGTTATTCATTGACAATGCTGATGATCCAAAAATCAACTTGAATAGTTTTATGCCTCAGTGTAATCACGGCAATATTGTCATAACATCTCGAAACCCTGGGCTCTGTGTTTATACTAGATGCCATTCTCAGGTGTCTGATATGGAGGAAACAGATGCTGTGCCATTATTATTGAAGAGTGCTGCCCAAGAGATTTCAACTGCCAATGAACTAATTGCTGCTGAAATTGTGAAGGTCAGTTACACTTCGTTCCCTCAGTTGTGTATTGAATGCTTCCAAGGTATTATGCTATCTGCCTCTCGCAATTGTCCAGGCCGGAGGATTCATCTCCCAATCTGGAGCTCTTGACAGTTATTTGGAGTTCTATAAGCGGAATCGGGCCCAGCTGCTTAGTGAAAAACCCGCTCAGACACATGACGACTATGCCTGGACAGTGTATACCACCTGGCAAATGAGCTTTGACCGACTCAGTCCATCTGCAGCCATACTCTTGCAGCTTTGTTCATTTCTTCATCGAGAAGGAATTTCAGATGAGATTTTTAGCAGGGCTGCCACATACAAATTCCGACAGTGCATTCCATCCAAAGAAGACTTGCAAAAACCGCTAGAATTCCTCTCGCAATTTTTGAACTCCACTGGTGAATGGGACTCTCTTTGCTTCTTGAGAGTCACAAATGAGCTCAGGGCCTATTCTCTGATCAGCTTTGCGGCTGAGAGAAAACTATTCTCAATCCATCCACTGGTGCATAGCTGGAGTCAAACAACAATAACAGAGCAGCATTCACACCATTCAATCATGGCTGCATTAGTAGGCATGTCCTTTGCAGAAATGCCATCCGAGGATCAGCAACTGGCTAGTCTGAGATTAATTTCCCATGTTGACTCTCTGAGGCATGTCAACCAGCAGGTGGCCGTTGATTTTGGCAAACAATATGCAATGATATATTATCATGTAGGAAGGTATGAAGAAGCGAAGGACCTTGCTGTTGCTGTGATAGAGAGGGAGACACAGCTTCTCGGTGCTGACCATCCAGACACTCTTTGGGCCATGGGTAATCTGGCATCAATATATTTCCTCCTAGGCAAGTTCCGCCAGGTGGAAGAGCTGGAAGCTGTGGTGCTGGCAAAGCGAAAGCAGGTCTTCGGTGATGATCATCCAGAGACTCTTCGTTCTATTAGTAGTCTGGCTGCAACATATCGAAATCTGCACAACTATCACAAGGCAGAAGAGCTGGGAGTTATTGCATTGGAGAAGCGAAAACAGGTTCTCGGTGATGCTCATCCAGACACTCTGCTGGCGATGGCCGAACTGGCATTGATATATGCAAAGCTAAACATGTTCCACAAGACAGAAGAGCTGCATTTTGTAGTGTTGGAGAAGCGAAAACAGGTTCTTGGTCATGATCATCCAGACACTCTTTGGGCAATGGGTGATCTGGTATCAACATATCGAAGGCAAGGAGAGTTCCACAAGGCAGAAAAGCTGGCAGCTACTGTGTTGGAGAAGCGACAACAGCTTCTCGGTCATGACCATCCAGACACTCTTTGGGCTATGGGTGACCTGGTATCAACATATCAAAAGCTAGGAGAGTTCCACAGGGCAGAAGAGTTGGGAGTTATTGTGTTGGAGAAGCAAAAACAAGTTCAAGGTGATGCTCATCCAGCCACTCTTCGGGCGATGAGTAATCTGGCATCGACATACCGCAGTCTGAACAAACACACGGAGGCAAAGGAAATTAAAAAGCTTGAGAGACAGATTAGGAAGGCATCTTGAGGCATGAAGAAAAAAGAATCCCAATGCTTCACTTGAGAATCATCTCTGATGTAGTTCTTCAATTTATTCATACTACTAAAGATTTACTGTAGGCATTGAAATCAGTTTCACCGCTCATACTGGTGAGTTGAATATTTTTACTTGAATCGACAGTGGCACAGATCACCAAACTTGGGGAAATGTTAAGAACATTATTTACTCCACTAGTTTCAGATCTATGTTTTGAGGAGACCCTCCTGCCCGTATACACGAGCGTCGACGAGGCGGTTGGGAAGCACCCTGGCATGGACATGGTGAACTTTGCGAGCAGCAACAGCGTGTACTTGAGCACGCTCGAGATCCTTATGTTCTCGTCGCAGATCCGCATCATCGCGATTATCGCGGGAGGCGTGCTGAAGCACCATGCGCGCGAGCTGCTGTACTGCGCGAAGGAGGCGGGCGTTCTGGTGATTGGGCCGGCGATGGTGGGCGGGATCAAGCCTGGATGCTAACGTATCGGAAACAGCGGCGGGATAATGGATAACAACATCGCGTCGAAGCTGTACCGTGCGGGGAGCATCGTGTACGTGTTGAAGTCGGGTGGTATTTCGAACGAGCTGAACAACATCCTGTCACTATTGAGCTACCTCATTTCTCGTCCCGTGAAAGGTCAGAATCCGGGAAACCTAGGAGGATGAGGAGAAATCTACTGTTGCGTGCGTGCAGCTAGATATTTGTGTCCACCTTGTAAATCCTTATCTTTCATTTCAAACTGACCATTCACCTTGCACTTTTCTTGCAGGTTGCAGGTTTAAATATGTTGCCCATGTAGCAGGTTCTGACTCTTATCCTCAATGCAACAGGTTACACCAGGCACAAAACCCGACTCATGCAGCATCCGCATGCCTTAAACGCATGTGGTTTGCACGTCATCCAACCATGTGACAAAGAAGTCAATCACCTTTGTCATACGATGACCTGCGGACTAGATACATTTAAAGTATGCAGGTTCCGCATGCCTTGGTCTTTGCCCTGGTGTTATAATTCCTGCATGCCAATACCATGCATCCATCCATAGTGTCTGTAGTGAAGGTTACCACTTATGTGGTGATATGTAGTTTTGGCTGATCTATGTAGTCTTCTAGGAAATCATTTAATTTTTCCTGTTTGTCTTGAGATAATGGATAGATGTTGCAATCAACGGCCTTGGCTTCTGGCTTCAGGTCAATTGCGTGGTCCCACTGTCGGTTCTTTGGGAGCGAGTCAAATGACTCTTTGGCAAACACTTTGACAAATTCCCAATATTGACCTCTGTTGATAAGCTGTGAATTCACCAATGCCTGAAATTGAGTGTTTTCTGGATTTATATTACGAATACATGCACGTCTGGGTCTATGTGTAAGGGCAACCTCAGCTCGGTGCGGGAGCGCGGGAGACTAGCGGGAGAATCCGAAGTAACTCAATTGACAGTACTAAATACAGGTTTCTAGAATACGCACCTAGCGGGAGAATCCGAAGAGAAGAAAGGATAAGGATTCCCACGCTAGGCGAGGTTTTTGTAGGTACTAGCCAGTAGCACGTGTCCGGATCGATCGGCAGTGGTCTCGAGCTTGATCGCATAGCACGTGCCAGTGAGAGCGACCGGACGCGGGGGGTCGGAGGAGGACGGAGTCCGGAGGGACAGAGGACGACGTTCCAGACGGAGGCGTAGGCTGGGGCATAGGACCGAAGGCCGGGTGGTCGGGCGAGGTCGGACGGACGGACGAGGCTGGACGAAGAATCGGACGAGGAAGTGGGGCGGTGCGATGGGCCAGAGCCGGACGGACGGACGGGTGGTTCCCCTGACATCACCCCCCCCTTGGAATGCGGCGTCCCGACGTATGAATCGGACATGGGCGTCGCGCCTCCGGAACGAGAGCGAGTCGAAAGCGGCCGAGGCGATCTGGCGCAGGGCGTTAGGGTAGCGGCAATAATAGGCATCAATGGCGTCTTGGGCGAAGACGTCGGAGTGCTTTACCCATTTATTGTGTTCCGGGCCGTAGCCTTTCCACCGCACCATGTACCAGAGGCTGTCATAACGGACCTTCGCTTCTAGGATCTCTTCAACTTCCCATTGAACGTCGTGGTCCGTCTGAAGGACGGGCGGCGGTTCGTCGTTCCGGGGGCGTCCGGGGAACGGATCCGGTTCCGCAAGCTGGAGTTTCACCACCGGGAAGACCGGGTGGAGCTGGGAGTACCGGGGGGGAAGCTCGAGTTTGTACGCCCCCTTTCCGACGACCTTCGTGACTTTGAAGGGGCCGAGGTGTTTGTCCGCAAATTTGACGGACGGACGGGTCGTACGGATATCGGAGGCGTCCAGCTAGACTCGGTCGCCTACCTTGATCTCTGGGGCGGGCGTGCGCCTTCGATCATAGTACAGCTTGAACTCGTCCTTGGCTTTAACGAGCGCAGCTTTGGCTTCCGAAACTCCGGACGCGATCCGGTCCCGGAACTCGTTCGCGGACTCCACGTTCGAGCGTAGTCCGTTGGGCTCGAACCCCATCCGGGGGAGCCTTCCAGTGTCCGTCATAAACGGGACTTGCTGCGTCGAGGAGTGGACGCGGCTCCAACCGCGCCAAGGCCGGTGTGGCACTCGTTGAAATGGGCCCGCTTACCCAGGACGTTGACCACGACCATAACGGCGTCGAAGCCTTGCGCATCCGGGAGCTCGACGATGAAGTCCACCAAGACGGTGTCCCACCGTTCTTCCGGAATCTCGGTCGGGTGGAGCTCTCCGTGGGGTAGCTTCCGGAGTGCCTTCGTCCGGTTGCACGGGTCGCAGGTTCGGACGTATTGGCCGACGTGACGGGACAGCTGGGGCCACCAGTAATTCTGGGAGATGAGCTCGAGGGTTTTGAAGCGTCCGGCATGTCCGGCGACCCGGGTGTCGTGGTGCAGGGTGAAGATCCGGTGTCGGAGGTCCTTATTCCGCGGTACGACGATCTTACCGCGGTAGTAAAGGAGCCCTTCTGCGACACGCCACTCGGACGACCGGGGGGGCGAACATTCCGGTTCTTGAGGAGCTCTCGCGCGACAAGCGCGACGGGGTCCTCAAGGTCCGGTTCACCCGCGAAGGCCTCCCAGACGTCACGAAGGAGGGGGACTTCGGGTCCGGCTACCACGACACCTTCTAGCGCGCGGACGTGGAACAAGTCTGGGCGAAGAAGGGTAACGTCCATGTTGTCCGAGCCTACCCCGTGGTCCGGGCGACGGGACAGCGCGTCCGGACGGCCCATGAGGCGTCCGGGCTGGTGGTGGAGCGCGAAGTCAAACCGGGACAGGTACAAGGACCACCGCGCCTGCCTCCGGTTCAAGTTCTGTGCCTTCCGGAAGTACTCCAGGTTTTTGTGATCCATCCAGATCTCGACCGGATGCTGCGTACCTTCGAGGAAGTGCCGCCACTCCTCTAGGGCTCGGATGATCGCGAGCATCTCTTTGTCGTGGATCTCGTAGTTGCGCTGGACGTCACTCAGACTTTTGGAGTAGAACACGACCGGGTGCCACTTTCCGTTCGCGTCTGGCTGGGACAGGACGGCCCCGGTAGCGTAGTCGGAGCTGTCCGCCTCGACTCGGTATGGGCGCGACTCGTCAGGTAGGACTAAGACGGGCTCCGCAGTCACCGCGTCCTTGAGGGCTTGGAAAGCGGCGGCCGCGGCAGCGGTCCAGGTCCATGCGACGCTCTTCTTTGTGAGGTCGAAGAGGGGCCGCGCAATGTCCGAGAACGCCCGGATGAACCTCCGGTAGAAGTTCGTGAAGCCAAGGAACTGCTGCACGTCCTTCTTGTTCTCCGGAGCAGGCCAGGCAGCGACTCCGGCGACCTTGACCAGGTCCATCTCGACGTGGTTGTGCGAGATGATGACGCCGAGGTACTCGATCGACGACTTCTCGAACTCGCACTTCTCCGGCCGGAGGTAAAGCTTGTGCGCCCGGAGCCGCCGGAGGACTTCTCGGACGATCTCTCGGTGGCGCGCGAGATCGGAGTGAGCGATGAGGATGTCGTCAAGGTATACCATGACATCTCCGGACAGGATGAGGTCTTGGAAGATGTCGTTCATCATCGTCTGGAACGTGGCCGGAGAGTTGGTGAGGCCGAAGTACATCACCAGGGGCTCGAAGAGCCCTCGGTTGGTACGGAACGCGGCCTTCCACTCGTCGCCTCCCCGGATCCGGACGTTGTTGAAGCCCCACCGGACATCGAGTTTTGTGAAGAACCGGGCTCCCTTAAGGCGGTTGATGAGATCGTTAATCAGTGGGAGCGGATACCGGTTCTTTACGGTCATCGCGTTGAGCGCCCGATAGTCCTGGACGAACCGGAGGCTTCCGTCCTTCTTTTTGATGAAGAAGACCGGAGACGCCATCGGGGATTTGGACGGACGGATCCGGCCGGTGCTCAACCCATCCTCAATGAACACGTCAAGTTCCTTCTGCTCGAGGGAGGAGATCGGGTAGACCTTGCAGTTGGCCGGTTTCGCATCCGGGACGAGTTCGATGGCGTGGTCCCACGTCCGACGTTCCGGCAACGCGTCGAACGACTCCTTATCGAAAACGTCGGAGAAATCCTCTACCCAGGCCGGAACCGAGGTCCCGGGCGGGGCCGAGTTCCGGGCGTAGGCCTCTGCGAGCCTCTGAGAGACGGTGCTGCCCGCGCGGATTTCTTCAGCCGGAGCGAACACGGTGTAGAGGATCCGGTCGCCGTCCTCGAGCTTGTCGTCTTCATCACCGTCGTCGTCGTCCGGGTCCGGAGTGAGGTCCGGGAAGTCGTCTCCGTCGTCGCCCGGATCGTACCCATCATCTCCGCACCACTCCTCCGAGTCAATGGCACAGATAGACGAGACAGGACCTTCGCAGAGCTGCCGGAGGATCACGGCGGAGATCTTCACGTTGCGACGGACGGCGTGGAGCTCCTCCCGGCAAGTGCTGCAGCTGGTCGGACAGCGGGTCATCCGGACTTCCTTGGTCTCCCAGTCGATCTCCGGGTTGTGCTTCTGAAGCCAGAAGTAACCGAGGATGACGTGCTGCTTTCCGAGCCGCGTTACCGCGAGTTGGATGTGTTCGGAGTGTCCCTTGTAGTTGACGACCATATCAACTACGCCGGAAATGCCTCCGGACGCATTGGGCGTGCCGTTGACGTTGAGGACCGGAATTGGCTGGGAGAGCTTCCGGACGGGAAGGTTGCGGGAGATCACGTACTCCGAGTCGATGAAGTCTCCGGTCGCTCCACAGTCAACCAGACCCTTCACAGACATCGTAGCCGCGGTCTCTACCGATTGCATCTCCAACGGAATGTGCAGGGAGTTCCGGCCCTCTACGGAATCAATAACGTACCGCCGGGGTAGTTTGCGTTCCCACCTCGGACGGCGGACGTGGGGAAGGGAAGGGGGAAGTTCTATCTTTGCCTCCGGGGCGGGAATAGGGGGTGCGCCTTTCGTATCAACTGCTGATTTATTGGGTATATCTTTGTACAAGCAGGAGTAACGATTGGGGGACGCGACCGAGGGCGCACCGCTCACTCGGCCAGGTCCAGAAACCCCTCTGGCTCCGCGTCTCCGGCGTCCGGCTCGGCCGGAAGCCCAGCGGTGGTAGAGAGGCGCGCGAAGAGTTCTCCGAGGAGGTCGTCACCGAGTTGACGGATGACCTCGTCCAGGATGTCCGCGTGCCGGACATCCGAGGGAGTCGGGCAGTCTCGGGTGTCGTACTGGCGGAAGGCGCGGAGGCGCCATCCAGCGTAGTCTAGCAGCGCCGGAGCGGTCCCGGACGTGGTGATCGCCGTGTTAATCCGCGGGTCGAGCCCTGCGCGATACTTGGTGACGCGGACGAGCGGGTCCGTGTACCCGGCCGTGGCGGCGAGTTCCTTGAAGTCGTCCGTGTACCAGTAAACGTCGCGGGAGCCCTGGTAGTAGCTATGGGTCTCCAACTGGAGGAGAGCTTGGTCTTGCTCGTTTTCCTCTACAAACCGGAGCCGGAACTCGGACTCGAATTCCGCCCAGGACGGGAATGGGAACGGAACAATTGCGGACTGTCATTCGGCCCATCATCCGGCCGCGTCTCGCACCATAAAGGACATGGCGTGCCGCACAAGTTTTTCCTCGACGACCTGTCCGTGGACCATGAAGGCTTCCGGAACTAGTCGGAGGTATGTGAGGACGGAGTGGAGGAACATCCGTCCTTGAGTCCGGTCGCCGTCGAAAACGGCTGGGGGGTTCGGTCGGAGAACCGATTTTGCTGCAGGGGTGAGGGTGGTGAAGTCTGGACCCGCCGCCGGAGCCGGAGCAGCAGGGACGGGGGCAGTCGCGGGTGGATTTTGGTTGTTGTGTAAAACGCGGAGGAGTAGGGTTTCGATGTTCACGAGAGCTTTCTACTGCTGTCAGCCGGGATTCAGGGTCGGCAGCCGGGTCCGGGATGTAAACATCCGGGAGCTCGGGTGGCACGGACCCGTTTCCGGGCGTCGGGGCATCCATCAAGGAGGAGGGGTCGAGATTGGAAGTGGGGGAGGCCGGAGCGCTAGCATAGCGGTCCGAGTCCGAGTCTACACTGAACTTCGCAATCTTGACCGGTTGATCCCTTAGATCCTTTCTTCTGCTGTAAGGGCAACCTCAGCTCGGCGCGGGAGTGCGGGAGACTAGCGGGAGAATCCGAAGTAACTCAATTGACAGTACTAAATACAGGTTTCTAGAATACGCACCTAGCGGGAGAATCCGAAGAGAAGAAAGGATAAGGATTCCCACGCTAGGCGAGGTTTTTGTAGGTACTAGCCAGTAGCACGTGTCCGGATCGATCGGCAGTGGTCTCGAGCTTGATCGCATAGCACGTGCCGGTGAGAGCGACCGGACGAGGGGGGTCGGAGGAGGACGGAGTCCGGAGGGACGGAGGACGACGTTCCAGACGGAGGCGTAGGCTGGGGCATAGGACCGAAGGCCGGGTGGTCGGGCGAGGTCGGACGGACGGACGAGGCTGGACGAAGAATCGGACGAGGAAGTGGGGCGGTGCGATGGGCCGGAGCCGGACGGACGGACGGACGGACGGACGGGTGGTTCCCCTGACACTATGGCAAGTCCCAAGTCGGTAGACCTGGAACTATACACTAAAAACCAAATCTGGAACCGGTTGCGGATGAGTATCTAGAAAACACATATACTGGATGCCTCCGACTAATAAGCCATTGGTTCTGGATCCAACTGTTGTACCATAGACAGGAGGTTGCGGGAAGTTTCAACATTGTTTATCTGTGCTTATATCAAGAAGATGACGTGTTCGATCACGTGATGACTTCAGAACCTTTCAAACTGTAATGAACCGGATCTGGATAAGGTGCCATACACCCATCAAATATTGATCAGCTCAATATGGCAACCGAGTTCAAACCCAATTTGGGAAGTGACATTTCACTTGGGCTATGAAGGGGGCCAGGGTGTCTAATTGAAGGCAAAAGACCCAATGTTCCGGATTTCCAAGAATCATTCAAGGGACACTAGTAGTGAGCCCAGGAAATCCAAAATACTAGAGCCAATGGGGTGCTAAGTAAAAGCCTGAATCGCGTCAGGAATAAATCAGACAAATAGGGAACCTGCTCAACCAGGCCCCACCTCAACGGTTAAATGGTCCAAGGTAGCTCTTGGGCTACAGACAAGTTCAGGTGCCTATAAAGAGGCATTCTGAAGCTCTGTCTCATTCTACCATAATATCTAGGGGGACTAATCCAGAACCGACCTTTCTAGGATCCAGGTTAATCAGTCAGCAAGTCTTGGCGATCACATTTCATATACTGAATCATGGACATGGATACACCAGTAGCTAATATATCAAGTTTGTAAAGTTATTTTTAGTTGTATAGTATATAAGGAGGGCAGTTTATAGGGAGAAGGCATGGAATCCTACCCAGGTGCTGAAAGCGGAGAAGGCTGACAGTCTCCCCAGCAAGTAAAGAAGGGCGGAACCTCCAGCTTGCTTCATTGAGGCTACTCCAATAGGACGTGCTTGTATTTTCGAGTATAATAGAGAGCTTGTGCAGAGCCACCAGAATCCACCTGGTGGCTCATCAGGCATGCACAAACAAGTGGCTAATTATTCCTACACCAGATCAGGGTCGCAAGTTGAAGAGAAGTGGGGAAATTAACTGTGCTGCAATTGAATCATTTGCCAAAACCTTGCTAAAATCTATGCAGGAGAGTCAAGGAAAAAAATTGAATTTCAACACCCTGCAGGACCCCAAATGTCACTTGGTTCACCTGCCTGGTGACCTGTGACAGAAATGAAATAGGTTCAGTTCACTGAGCTGGTGACAAGTGACCTGAACTTACGGTTGAAATAGTACAGTACTATACTGACATTAAACCTCGAATACACTTTTTGTGCGCGGCAAGAGTCAGAAACAAGAGAGGAATTTGATGTTCAGATGCACCAAACAAGCAGAGATTCCTGCGGCATCGTTGGGTGCCGATCATGTGCCCTGCACAGGGCTCGAAGTTTCGGCATCACATCATGCTGAATTCTTCTCCGCTTCTTTGGCCATGTGCACCCGCGCCTAATTTTTCCTCTTGCTTCTCGCCACCACCGACGATATAGCCTTCGTCGAGGTAAGTGATTTACCCACAGTTCATAGCCATGCCGTAGTACAATAGGAACTCACATGTAATCTGTGTATCTAAGACGAGTGAAACATTGAAATTCCGCGAGACAAAGCACATAAGACACTTGATGCCCCCCCATTTCAGAAGCATCTCAGCACTGGTGCAATTGTAATGGGTTGGGGATTAGCCTACTATTTTTGACCCCGTACTTGGCCACCTATGCATTTGTGCCTCAGTATCAACCTGTGACGTCGTTCCCCATGGGCAAAACAGTGTCAGATGAAGGGCAGACATCCTACGAAGAGTTTAAGCCTACTCCCACCCAAATATATGAAGACTTGTCCTGGCAGTGAATTTTTTTCGGACGGTGGTTCAACAAGGCCAAATACCAGGGTAGTTGGCCACCTCCCCCAATCAAGCATTGAAGCCGGAACTCAGCGACTGGAGCCATCGGGAGTTGCAACTAGGGCATATATTCATAATTAGAACATATATTAGTCTTCATGTGGCCCATATGCAGGGTGTAAATAACTGCTCTTCCAACTGGGAAAAAGCCCGGACTCAGGCCGCTCAAGCAATGCCATGTCTAGCAGAAGAGGAAACTTTGCTAGGTCCTAAATTGGGCTTCAAACAGCATGAAGGAAAGTTATGCAGCATATTTGCATCAATAACTTCGTACCGAGGTGCTTGGAGCACACCAAAAAAATCCCATTGTTGATAAAATCAAAATTGTGTTGTTTGCAGCAAAGCATTGCACTGCGAAAGGAGCTGAGCAGATAAAATTTTGAAGTACATCCTAAATTGAAGTATTGGACTCCAAAAGCCCTCGTGCCAAGTTCCAGATGGGTAGCCTCACAGTGCTGTCTTATACAACGTCGGCCAATATGAACAACTCAAAAAAGCAGCTGTGCCTTCAGGGGAGAGTAACAAAGAAACTTCCGACCCAAACACAGAGGAAGTCGTAGGAGATGATTCACTAAGACCAGGGGAACAGAACGAGCCTACGAAGTCCCAGAATGGCCGAGAATTGGTTGAAAGGGAGCTGAGAGAAGAAAGCCGAGCCGTGTCGGCAATAAGAAAATGATGTTCACACGTTTCGGAGCCCGATCCGACATGTCGTAACTGTCCATCAGTTCATCACCCTAACTCCAAATTCGGGTCAGCCATTCGTTATAGGTCCTACTATCATCCCTCACTATGCCAGGTTATAAGTGTCAAGGCTCAGTAAGCTAGCTACCAAATGGCCAACTACGGGGTCCAAAATAGTAGTTTTCATGATCAGCACGGTGGCTGTCTGTAAGTGTGCATCCCGAATCACCCGGAAATCCTCTCAACACACGGGCCGCTAAGATGTTCATTCTAGCGAGGTATTCTCGAAGCACCATGTGAGGAACCCATCTGCTCTATCCAGGACATTTTTTTGCCTAGGCCTCCAGAATTGTCACCGGAGTACTAGACTTGGCAGCTGGCTCCTCGATGTCATCTCGCCACCTCACCAACATATTCATGGTGCACGCAACAGCGTAATATTTCTCTACCTTATTCTCTGTAGCTCTCTATCTTCGGTTCAATTATGTTCTTCCTCATAAGTTCATAAGTAGAAAGAAAATCATGAACTGAATCTTCTCCAAGCTTACAGATGGTTTGTTAGAATACGTTACTTACGGTAATTTCTTACAATCTTGTTCCATTCTACCCTTCATTCCTTTCTGGTTTACTGGATTATTTCATTCAAATCGACAGGGGGTGTGACGCGTGACCGATTTTACCTATTCGACATTTCGACAGCGACCGAAATTTTGCGTGACACCCCCTGAAATTTCGACAACTCCATGTAAAATTTGACTTTCTCGCTACTAGGGGGGGGGGGGGAGGCATCTGTGACGGCTTGGAGATTGGACAAAGGTCCGTGTGACGCATGACCACGACCAAATTTCGGGATCGACACAGGGGTGCGTGATGCGTGACTGTCGATTTGAACGAAATAATCCAGTATTCACTCATCTGACCGCCTTATTTGCTTGTCATTACACCTGTCACGCTCAGTGCTCGTCTCCTTACACGTTCGCTGAGGAGTCTCTATCTTTTAGGTTCTGGGCCGTCGAAGCCTTTGATTCCATTTCCTTCGACTCTTGTGGACTTCAGCATCGCTGTGCACCATGCTGAACTGTACGAGCATCGTTACCCATAGTCCGGATTCTCATCCGTATTTTTTCTCGGGCTCTTGAACTCGTTTCCGACGCTACGTCAGTGCCACATCATCGCTCCCCGCCACTCAGAACTCTTCCGACCACCCGAGTCCCTTCGCGTGAGTGCACAGGGCTGATACGCCCGCACTTCTGCATCACTCTCGGGATCTCAGCATCAGTTCCGACCGCCTTCTATCGCCCCGTATACACGCCACCGTGACGTGTCCTCGTCTTCGGACTCTTGGTTAACGCGACTCGCTCACAGTCACCCCATTTAACCTCGGCTCCACATCCCGCTCGGATCACCTCCTATTGTCCGCCCGCTCTGTCCATCGCGCTCTCACGATGACTGACACCACCCATACCCGCGAGATCACACTGCTCTCCGCCTTTCTCTGGTCGGTCTGGGAACCGCAAATAAAATCCGAGCTCATGCGCCACGGGCTCTGGAGACTTTGTACTGGTGAGGAGATCCTCCTCCCTGCTCCAACGACCCCCTCCTTGACTTCACCGAATCCGACACAGCTGCCACTCGCATCGCTGCATTGCGCGAATACAAGTTCGGTATTCGCGATTACAATGACGGGCTCCGCCGTAACGACCGTGCGATTGGGACTATCCGCACCTACATTGCGGAGGACCAACTCCCGCACCTCGAGGGGAAGACCCAGACCAAAGAACTTTGGGATGCGCTCGCAGAACAGCATAAGGACTCGTCCTCGGGCCTTACTGCTTACTACACCAAAATTGGGATCCTGGAGAAGTAAGCCGAGGACGAGTCGATGCATGCTCACCTCTCGTTCCTTCAGCTCGAGAATCGTAAGCTTGGCCCGAAAGCTTTTGACGACCAGTTTCAAGCCCAGATCATGCTCATCTCGCTCCCCGCGATTCGACCTGGGAAACCCTTGTTGTCGCACTTCTCCAGACCATCACTGACACCAACAAGCTCATCTCTGCCGACGTCGTCAGCCGAATGCAGGAGTATCGCTGCCTCACAGGTCTCGACACTGCTCATGATTCCGCTTTGCTTGCCAAAGGCTCCAGAGCAAACTCTTCCTCTGCGACAGCTGGCTCGAAGAAGCGGTGTGGGTATTGCAGGTACCATGGGCACGTCGAGGACGGCTGCCAGAAGAAGCAGCGCAATGGGACATCCAAATCACACCGCACGAAGACACCTGCTGCTCTTTCCATCGCAAGCTCGCAGATGTCAGATGACTCTTCCAATGCTGGCTCGGTCTCCACATCCGTACACGCCAACCTCGCGTCGTCGTCCAAATCGTGAGTAGGGCGGTGAAAGCAGTGGGAGGATGATTCCATCCATGTTTTCTAAGCTGCTGCTGTCTCTTACACTGGTCTCAGTGGGAGTTGTTTGCTTTCATGTTCATTCCCTCCACTTTTCCTGCCGATTTCGCGCCTTCGCCTTTCCTTTCGTTCAGAGAAATGGAACCATGTTTGAGTGGGAGTGTTAGAATACGTTGCTTACGGTAATTTCTTACAATCTTGTTCCATTCCGCCCTTCATTCCTTTCGAGTTTCTTCACTCATTTGACCGCCTTATTTGCCTGTCATTACACCTGTCACGCTCAGCGCTCGTCTCCTTACGCGTTCGCTGAGGAGTCTCTTTCTTTTATGGTTTCTCTGTAACAACATGCACAATATTTGACATTGTAGCAGCTGATTTCCAGGTCAAGGTTGACTTGAAGGATGCCCAACAGCCATCCACTCAAGATGAGTAGACCTAGTGGTGTGGGGTTTTCTGTGGACTGACTTTGTACTGTATAGACAATGGCGTCTAATCACAGTCAGAATGAAGTAAATTGCACAACCAAAATGAGGCTAATAACACAGAGCAGGTGTGTGAATCCTGAATCATGGTATAAATAAATAAGACGCGGAGCGGATCGAACTGACAATCTTCCCAATGTAGTGCTTACGTGTATGCACCGCCTCTTAAATCTAATGAATCTTAGAGAATCTAATGGAATTTTGTAACAAAAAAACCACTGCCACCAGAGGGCATTCAAAAATCTAATGGAAGATGAGCACGGCCGCTAAAATCATTACGAACGGTAAATCACTACAGCAAGACAACGAGGTCGGAAAAATGGTGCTCTCGAGATATTATCAATGATTACTAAAGTACTTGTAATATTGATGACCTTGTTTCAGTGAATTATACAGAACCTTGTTTTGTGGCCTGAAATCTCTGGAAACATCCATGTAACAGAATGAAAGCAATAGCATGGACTCAAACACCCTAACTCATCCATTCAGATACACAGGGGAGATGATTTAGATCAAAAAGAAGCAGAAGGCATTCACAGGAGGTGTTCAAAAGCGAAACTTGTGCAGCCACTAGCCACTGGTTTGCGCATGCCTGGTAAGCCACCAGGTGGCATCTGGTGGCTCTGTGCAAGCTCTCTAATACCCTTGTGTGTGTGTTCTAAGTGTGCTACGTGTGTTTCCGAATTTGTTGTGTGTTTCATGTCAAATTGGTTCACTGCTCCTGTCTTACGAGGTTAGAGTGGGTGACCCAGAGTTGCAAAACTATAAATTGAACCTTGTCTAAGGACAACCATTGGACCTGCTTATAGTGATCTGTGCAATCTTAAAAATAACTGTTCCTGTGTATCTTCTATCGGTACACAAAGACCCATACTCAGTCATACTCTCTGGGACTGTATCTGGAATCACTTGTGGAGTTTGGTTGGTTGTTGTGTTAGGATTTTGTGTTGGTTTTGGGATTTATGAATCCTGAACAAGAGTGCACTTTCTTATTGAATTCAGCCCGTTGGATTTGCATATAGTTGAATTTAACCCATAGACCGCTGGCACATGTTTCATCTGGAGGTTTCTGCGAGGGGACAGTTGTTCATTTTCATGTCGCTCGCAATCTTAGGGATTTTTTCCAAAGACAAAAGCTGTTCTTCAGATTAAAAACCTGAAAATCAGTACCTGAGGCTTTCTGTCCGTAAACAGAAATTTGGCAACATTTCGCCTAAGGCACCTTGAGAGGAGTCCGATCCAGAAAGTCCATTGTACCAAGGACAAGGGATTTTACCCCCAAGTCAGGTTTTGAGCGGCCACCTTCTCGTACTAATCGTCATATCAGTAGAACCGAAAACCAACTGTTGCTTCCTTTACTTGAACAACATTCCCTTAGCAAGCTTGCTAAGTCCCATTCCGCATCACAAAAAGTGTCCCCAGCTTCCTGAGCAAGGACAGACACATCATTGCAGACTCAAGAACGTACTAAGGCTTCCAAAGCACTTGCTGCAAGGAATCCTGAACGTCTGGTTGCATCGTCCTCTTTTGTTCAAGAAGAACTTGAGCAATCCCCAGATCCTGAGCCAGGACCACCTGTGGTAACTTCGCCAGAAGTAACCAACAACGTACCAGACCAGACCAATACATCGAACCCTACGAACCACACAGTGGCTCAGCCTAATGTTGCCATGTTCCGAATTCCTTACCAATGGGAGAAAAATGCGCCTAGCTTTGATGGGGGAGATGCACCTTCTTTAAGGTGCTTCCTTGAACATATGCAAGTCATTATCAAACTGGGTGGGATTACGGATGACCTAGCCAAGAAAGACAAAGTCATCGAATTTGTGACTGACAGAGACACCAAAGACCAGTGGCAGAGTTTCGATTCCTATACCAGTGGGACCTTCAAGGAGTTCATTGAGTAAATCGAGGATCTTTACCCCGAGTTAGAGGATGCCAAAGTTAGGTCACTACAGAAACTCAGAAAAATCTGCAAAGAGAACCAGGACATAGCATGTATAATCACACAATCCATTTTTTCTCCTTATTTGCGCATTTGAGTCCAAGTCGGAATATTATTGCTAAGCATGGGAGGCTATGGACACATTCTCGACTTCCAGAAAAGCCCTTACATTCGATCACAAGCACTACAACTCTCACAATACTGTAGCGTTTCAACCAACTGTTCAGTCACTGGTCACAGCCGCGGCCGAACCGAACACTTAGTGAAAGAGGTCACATGTCACCGGAGGCGTCGAACAGTTGGCCGATTGAATATTTTATGGCTCAAAAATCAATTTTTTTTTCTCAGCGAAATCGCAATGCGCGGACCGCCAAAAGCATGCGTATCATGTTTCGAAGCCGAAGTCTCCACGGTACAGAAAACGGCGAGGCAAATACTTTACTCCTCCCACATATCCTTGCTGCTGAAAGGGTTAGGAGCCTTGGTGCTTCACTTCCCATGTCAAATGGCTAAAGGTAAGTTGTCAGCAATAACATCAAGCTCCGTGTCCTCCACCACGCCATCCCAAGCCAAATTTCCTGCCTCATCCACCACGAAGCCATCAGGAAGCTTGGAAGAGTTCCCAGCTTCAATGTGGTTGATGAGAACCTCGAGAGGAATATCACTCTCATTGTCGTGTAACATCTCGTTGTCTTGTGGAAAGAGAAGCTCTTTGATTTCAGTATCTACTGGCATCACCCTCAGCGCCGTGACCTATTTCGGGGCTTTTTGACTTCATATTGGTGATCCACGGTGAACATTACATCAATTGAACACCCATGGAGCTGTTGGGATCTCAGACAAACATTTTGTCAAATGAACATTGAAAATAGGTGTCACAGGTCTCAAGGGCGACTGAACTGATGGGAAACAAACAGTTGAGGTCACAGGTCACAACCGGCGAACAGTAACTGACAGTTGGTCGAAACACTGCAGTAATAGTTGTTTCAATGATTGTCACACATGCAGGCTTTCAATTGTAAGCCCTTGTGATTTTGGTCATAATTGTGAAGATTCTATGGATTGTCCAGATTGTAACTGCTTATATTCACTCGCGAGCTGTTTCCTGATTTGGTGATGTGTGTATCTTGCAAGTCCAAATATCTGGTGGCAGCAGCATTATGCACGGGGCATATTACTCCCATTTCTGTGGGTTGATTGCATCCGTGGTTGTGATACTCAAGTAAAAATACTGGTATGGAGCTCAAGTCCAACAGGATGGCAAACAGACTCTGCATGGCTCACCGCAAGTAGATGCTGAGCCGTTTCTGATGGCAGATATCAGCTGTGTGTATCAGACTCAGAATCAGGTGGGTGTACAAGGACCAAGCAGTTAGAGCATGCTCTAACTAGGGGGTTCGGGTTCCCGTATGGTTGTTCTCACACCGCATGCCACAACTCAGCAGCGACTCGGCACCCACCCGCGCAATCTTGCGCGCGGGCGACGTCGGAAGCCGCCGCACGCACGGCGGCCTTCCACACAGTCGCCCCCTTCACCGTGGTGCACATTCGTGTTCGCACGCGCGGGGGAGAGCCAGTAAGCTGCGCTCACCGACCCGAATCCCGCTAGCTCTCCAGTGCGTCGCATCCGCGCCCTATTTCCCAATAGATAACATAAGTCCCCTCCCTTGTTTCGATGATGTTTTCCTACTCTACCGGTTTCCTCGATATTCATTTCCTGCTGAGCTCATGGGCCCTACTGTACTATTTCGTTCAATTCTCCGGCGCTGTGACCGGTGACACAAAAATTCGAACTTTGAAGTTCGTAAATGCTCTGGGGCAAGCGTGACACCTAAAATTTTTCATAAATTGACGGAAACATCAATGTGATTCTCAAGTGTGGTTAATAGGTTGATTTAGTGCTGCACAATACCCTTGAGCAGTGGAAGGCAATAGCTTGTCATAATAGGGTGGAAACAGACTCCTCCGATAACCACCTGTATGTTCCTACATGTTTGTCTTCGGTAGACTTGTTGTTCATGTTGTGGACCACACGAGTATAATCAAACCCCCTCCCCCCCGATAATCAGGGAGTGCTCAACAATGTTGAAGAGCCTCAGATGAGGGTGGCGGAAGTCAAGCAAAGTTTAAAAAGGGAAGCCGTTGCTGTAAATTGCATCAAAACTTGCCGCAAGCGAAATTTTGGTTTTTTTGCTGACTTTCTGGCAGTTTTGTGTCTCGTTTGGCATATTCGAAGATGTGGCGACCCGTGACATGTACGAAAATTTTCGTAAATTTTGGGGCCTGTGACGCGTGATATACAAATTGAATGAAATAGTACAGTACCTTAGACCTTCCTCTAAGTTGTCTACTGTCAATGAATTAATACCAGCTTTTCGATGCTCTCTTGCATGTAAAAGCACATCCAAGATGGGTTAGGCGGAGAATTGCCAAAAAAGGCTAAAGACCGACGGTCACCTTAGTCGGCCGACCCTCATCTGGCGAATAAGTATTTTACTTCAAACGGGGACCACCTCTTCGATTAAAGAACTGAGTTACACTTTAGTGCTGAACTGAGCCCAAAAAATACTCGCTTTCCCATGACTGCGACAACGCCGAATAGCATTATATAACTGCCCGACGTCTGATTTTTACACCAATATTGTGCAGTATTAGGGGAGTTCACGGTAGGGAATATTTTCCTGTTTGTGAATAAATATATTCGAGTGATGGCACCATTATTTTTACAAAAAAAGATATTCCACAAACGAGATTAAATCTCGTTTGTGGAATAAACATTTTTTCTCATCTATATATATGCTTGACCCGTGACTGCCATGGCCACTGCCACCATCGCCGAGAGCACCGAAGCTGCCGAGGGTAAGACCATCAAGCAGCTCGAAGCTCCTCGGCGTTCTTCAGTGGCAGACATAAAGAATGTTGCCAGTGTTTGGTCCAACTCAGCTGCAGCATCGGCAGTCTGCTGGCGGTTGGTTTTTCAGGGGCATTTTGGAGAGAAGCATTGTGCTAGCTGGGATAGTACATATTACTTATCTAATGACTAGATGGTGCGGATAAGGGATATTGAATGTTTTGAGAAGGCTTGTACCTGGCAGGTGGAATTAACACTATAGAAATATACCTTGGGACTCAAATGGGGTGATCACGGATTTATTCCACAAACGATGGTTTTATTAGGGGTGCTCAATAATTAAATTCGCTCAGTTCAGTTCACTTTTTAATAAAAATAAAATAATGCGGTGATCTCGGCCGACGTATCCCAATTTAGTCACTCACTCGGATGCCACGCGTCACCAAGGCGGAGACACAGTCAGACCTTATTTACACTGCAGAGGCCATGCTTGCTGCAGCAATTGCTTTGGAGGATGACCCGGAAACTCAAGAAATGGCCCTACTTGAAGACCAAGAGGCATACGACACCGACCTTTTAGCGGACGACACCTCGGAAATTCTGGAGCTCTCCGCACTGGTTTGGATGGAAATCGCAGAAGCAATGACTGGAGATGGATCCAGAGGTCCATATAACCAGATTCTCAAGTCTAAGGATTTCTTCTCCGTCTGTTTGCAAGCCCCCGACCGGATGTTTCGCCACATGTTTCGGTATGGATCAAAGACGTGGCCTAGTCCTTTCTCATCCCCAAAGTCAGAATGGGCAGGGACATGTTTGATTGGCTTGTGGGGCTCCTTGCTCACAACCCCATCTTTCAGCCTTGTCGCGGATGGCCCCAGCGTCATGTCAAATACCAGCTCGGATGCTTCTTGATACGCTACGGATCGATTGGCTCCGATACGCTGGGGACTGCCCAGAAACTCTCCATCGGATTTGGAACAGTCTTCCTCTACTGTAACCGCGTTCGCCGTGCTATCCGCGAACTGCGTCCACAGTTTGTGGGCTGGCCAAGTGCTGGTCGGAAAGTAGAGATCAAAACACACATTAAGAACATCTCGGGCTTTTCTAGATGCCTTGGTGCGGGTGACGGGTCTCTCATCAACTTCGATGAGATTCCCATCCAGGATGGGCCACACTACATGTCCCGGAAGAAGCGGTTTGGCGTAGGTTTCAATATCTGTAACATGAATATGCTGACTCCTTTCGGCTAGACAAATATCCAGGCAACTTGCGACCACCAGAAACGATTCACGTCGTTTGAGCTGGGTTGGCCTGGTTCAGTCCCTGATGTAAAGATATTCAAACATTCTGATCTGTGGATGCGCCGTCATCTGTATTTTGAGAATGGCGAGTACATCCTGGTCGATAAAGGTCTAGTCAATGTTTTGGTATACTTTGTAACCATGACTGACGTCTATCAGGATATCCTTCCACCCCGTTCACTGTCCGACCATTTGATGAGCCCGAGATTGCTGCAGCTTCTGATGCGGACAAGCACCGCATGCGGGCCTTCAACGTGCGGCTTTCCTCTGTAAGAATTGGAATTGAACATACATTCGGTCTTTTGAAGGGTCGATTCCCATCCCTGCGTGGAATGGGTCCTCATAAAGATATCGAAGATGTGTACAGGACTATTGAAGCTCTCATAGTTCTGCACAATATGGCGATTGACTTTGGGGATCAGCCGAGCGATGAATGGCGCATTAACATAAACCCTGAAGACGAGGATAATGACGACGATGAAGATCCCATGGTTTCTGATGTCATTGGAGATGCGGATGTGCCGGCGTACGAGACGGAAAACTATTTGAAGGAACAGGGTAGAAACAAACGGCTCGCACTGCTCAACAAACTGTTCTAGGTTTAGATCAAAAACAACATGTACGGTAGAATTACGGGCTATAGTATCGAGAATAGTGTTTTGTAAGGCTAACTAATAGATGTAGGGAAAGATTATGCACCGTAAGATTTCTTCAGTCAGTAGCAAAAATAGAAAAGAGGAATGCATTCGCGGCCACTTTGACCTCATCGCTAGCGCCTGCCATCCCAAGAACCTTTTCCGCCATCTCGACCTTCCCTTTCGTCTTGTCCAACTCCAACTTTTCGCGATCGAGAGCAAGCCTTGCATCGAGAACATTTGCCTTCTTCTCTTCCGCGACCGCCTTTATCTTCATGAAGTCCCCCAGGCCGGAGAATGAGTTGCCGATCTGCTTGCGGAAGGCAGATGGCGCAGCGTGCTTTGGCTCCGAAACGGTTGCGGCCGCTGTCTTGGGCACCTGAGCGGGCTTGCGGAGGTCGGGGTCTATGTTGGCGTCGTCCGAACCAATGTCGTCGCCCAAGTCGTTTTCGATGTCAGAGATAGCTGATGCGGAATTTCGAGCTACCTTGCGCGCGACCTTCGAACTGGTTGCAAGACTTGAGAGACGTCAGAAAATGTCGTGGAGGAAGGGAAGAATTACTGCGTACCGGCTAACAAAAAGATCATACCATCCGTTCGTCTGCCACTCGGTAATTGTCGCTGGTTTCAGAGAACCAAGGGGCAGTCCAGATTTCCGCGCGGCGGCAAGCCTACCAGGGAGAATGGCCTCAGCATCGTCACAGTCAGCATCCCCGCCGCCATTCCCCGTGAAGCCTTCAAACGCGCGAATCCACCCGTAAGTCTCGAGGGCGCGTCCAAACATGGATTTAACAGATTCGGGGGTGCGCGTGCCCTCGAAGAGCTCGGAAGCCTTCGCAAAATCAGCTATGTAACACGAATTGAGATGATCAATGTCTCACCCGCTTATACACATGGGTCGGATTGACCTTGTGTTGTTCAAAACGTCGGTCTGCGTCTGGCCCGAGGATGAAGTTGAAGACACGGCTCTTTTCCGCCGAATTCCAGTGACGGATCTTCCCGTCCGCGTTCCTCTCGACGTCGGAGTCGGAGTCGTCTGCGAGATCGATGGTGGGAGGTATGTTTTCCTCGTTGGACCTTTTCTTCTTCTGGTTGACCTTGGGCTGTGGCTTCGGTTTGGGTTTTGTGGATGAGGCCGTTTTAGCTTTGTTCTTTGAGCCGGGAGGACGTCCTCTGCCACGGCGCTTGGGAGGTGACGTGGGCGGAGATTCCGAGGGAGCCTTGCGCTTGCCGAGAGGGCTCGACGCGTCAATCATGTCCCCAGAATGCTCTGACGCGTCGGAAGGGTCCCCCGGTGCGTAGGTTTCGATAGGGTTACCGCCGTATTGTGAGGGCGCAATGTACTGCTGCACCGGGGGAAAGGCAAAGTCTCCCTGCATATTCTTGGTCAGAGGTTTGCCCAGAATAGACATTCAAGACCACGCACCCCTCTGACATATCTGTAGTCATTATCCATTGTCCAGTGAATTATTGCGGGAAGTCGCGTCGCGTCCAGTCGCGTCCAAGTAGGAAAACCTTCCTAAATTTGGGTGAGGCTTGAGGGGGTGAAAGTAGTTGGGGAACCCACCCAAGGTTCCAGGTCAAGCAGAAGAGTTGGAGTTCAGCCAGTGTACAAAGGTGAGGGCGAGAAGAAAGGGACAAAGAAAGGTATGCAGAGTCACGAGCATTTATCGGACATTCGGAGATCATCGGACTGAATATTATTTTATTTAAAAAATGAACTGAACTGACCGAATTTAATTATTGAGCACCCCTATTGGTCCCATCAAACGAATATATTTATTCACAAACGAGAAAATACGGCCTACCGTGAACTCCCCTATTGTAATAAAAATCTAAACAAATCGAATAAGGAAAATCAAGATTATTCGTGCGTCACGTCCATCGTACCAGACAGATAGACTCCGAGTCGACGACCTCAAAGCTCAAGGTGCCCGCAGTAGATAACCCGCCCATCCCTATCTCCGTCCCTCTTCCTCCGAACAGAAACTCCCCGCCCCCTCCCCTTCTCCCTCTCCATCTGTCCCCGGAGAAGCGTATCCATGCCCGGAAGAACGTCGTACGCCGGCGGTGCCTCCGCCGTCCTGGGTACACCGGCGTCGAGAGCAGATGCAAGCGCCGCCGGCCGTTTCCCCGTCATAGTTGCGGTGCTGGGCGTAGCAAGATGCGTGTGGATTTAGATGCCGGTCGAGCCACAGCAACCAAAGCACGCAGAAGCCGGTGCTGATACGTGTGCAGAAGCTGCTGGTCGCGTCAGGGCGCATTCCCGCTGAGGTAGACGCCGTATGCCGTTGCTGGTGCCCCTCTTGGTCGCGCCGAGGCGCCGGTGCCGCTAGCGACGACATTTGCGAGGGCGGCTTATGTTCCTGCTCGCAGCGCGCGCGCTGGATTCGACGCGCGTTAGTTTGTGCGGTCCTCGTCGCGCGTGCCCACCCGGCTGTCCTCCGCGTCGTTCCAATGCGCCCCCGTCCGTGTCGTACTGGCGGTGAGCCTCCAGTCACGCAGTGGATGTAGCGCGCTGTGCGGGTGAAGCTAATACAGGTCCTGCGGCGGCGGGTAGCAGCGCTTTCCCAGCGGGAGTCGCGGTGCTGGGCGGAGAAGTTCGCGTTTGGGGTTTGGACACCGGTCCAGCCGCCGCAGCCACAGCCGAAGCGCGTATGCCCGAAGATGCAGCGGAAGCTGCTCCCGGTCGCGTCGAAGCCGCAGGGCGCATTCCCGCTGAGGCAGACGTCGTTACTGGTGTCGCCCTTGGTCGCGCCGATGCTGCTATCGAGGACATTGGCGAGAGCGCGTACCACCACTCGGAGGTCTCGTCCCCGCGCACGTGCTTGCTAGCAGCGCGCATGCTGGGGGCCACGTATTAACGCGCGTCGTTGCCGGGCGCGTTGCGGTGCCCACGCGGTTATCCGCCTCGCTCCAATGGGCGCCGCACCGGTAGAATGGCGCGCCCCCGGGTGGTTGCTGCAGCGCGCTTTGCGTCTGAAGCTAATACAGACGATGCGGCGGCGCGTCGCGCGCTTTCTCAGCCAGAGGCAGAGTAGGGCGCATGTGGGATTGGGACGCCGGTCAAGCCGCCGCAACCACAGCCGAAGCACGTACGCTCAAGGAAGCGGAGGCCGTTGCTGGTCCCCGTGCTGCTGAGACTGCTCCCGGTCGCGTCGAAGCCGCAGGGCGTACCACCGCTGAGGCAGACATCATTGAAAGTGCAGCTCTCGAGGCCCGTCGTGGCTGCCAGTGCTGTGAGCGGTGAAGATGCAATTACGAAGAGAATAAAGCAGCCCCTCTCGTGTTCCTTGTGTGTCGCCCCCGTCGACGTGTTCCTGCCCCAGCGCGCGTCCTGGGGGTGGCGGAGACGCAACGCGCGTCGTCGCTTGCTTGGCAGTCGCAGTGCTAATGGTGCGCATTGCGGCGGCTGGCCTCGTCGAGATGGTCCGCGGTCGCCCGTGGCAGTCGACGGCGATGGCGAGAGGGACGCGAATGGATCCGCCTGATTCTGTGAAGATTATCACGAGTCAGCGAATATGAGCGAGCGAGGGGAGGAGGGAGGGCGAGGTAGAAAGTAACAGCAAACGCACGCGAGATGGACGCGGTGCGTAGGTGGGTGGGATTCATTGAACGACGCGACGCGACAAGAGGAGGTGCTTACCCGGGTGCGGCAGCACCAAAAGAGGCATCTCCCACCCCACCTTCTCCATCTCTATCTCCATCTTTGCTTCCACCAGGACGACCTCATCGTCACGCACCCCCTCCGCCGTATCGCTCCCGATCCGACGTAATCCGGCATCTCGAAGTCCCCACTCTATCGCCGGGGTAAGAGTAGGGATATGCGGCTGCTGAGGCAACTGGACCGAGGGAGTAGCAAGCGCCTCGCTGGCGCCCGCCGCCCACTGCGTCTCAGTACGCGGTAGAAGGTCGAGGGTGGCGCTACGAGTCGTGCTACGCGCCGCACTGCTTGAGGTTGGTGATGCGAATTTCCCGAGCTTGGCGGCAAAGACAATGCCTGCGATTCGGAAGGTAATCTTCACCAAACTGAAACTCGGAGAAGATGCAGCAGGGCGCTTCTCGGTAGCGGGAAGTAGACAGAGTGTCCTCGTGCGTCTCAGCTCCATTCCATACCGCAGCCTAGTCAGCCATGAAAAAAAAAATGAGCGCGCGACGCACGACCCGCATGCACCAGCTCGTGCTGTCTGGCCATGACCGGAGACCTTTCCGAGGCCGGGGTTCTTTTGGACACTGCGGCAATGGCCGCAGGTGGTCATCGCGGCGCATGGAGAGCACGGTGGTCGCACGATCGGACAAGAAGAACGCTTCATAGTGGGCCAATCAGTTCTCCTAGGCGCAAAATCGATTCCAGCGATGCGAACCAATGCAAATATATGGCCCGCTGCTCTAGGCCACGAGCCTCACATTGAGGAACTTCTTGAAGAGGCTAAGCTGAGGCTAAGAGGCGATTGAGATTTGATTCAAGTGCGACGACTGGCAGTGGGAAAATAAAAAACGTTTCCGACGGTCTTGGATGCCATACAGACTCTGGCCTCGGCGGCGCAGCCAGTTCTAGTACCGGTAACGTCGGGATACAAGGTGCGCAGCGTTGCAATGTTGTAGTGGGGAGCATCATGGAGGTCGGTGATGACATGCCGTAATCGGCCTGCCTCTTGCCTTTCTTCTCTCATCCTCTGTACAAATGTTGAAGTGTCTCGGCTTCAAAACCCAACAAGCTAACCACATAATGGAGCTCACTCAATCCTTTCATTCGTGGCTTTTGATCCTGCCTCAAAATTCCGCGTCGCGTCCAGTTCCCTAAAGCGCCCAACAAGCGCCCAGCAGGAATTACAGTTCTCCCTCTGTTGACGAATCGCCAATCTATGCAAGTCGATCCCAGAAACCGATGAATGAGCGCCACCTGCTGTGTTGCTCGTCTGCGACCAAATCTCGTTTACTCGTCCGTCGTGTTTTCCGGCTCGATCCGTGGTTCCGCATTGGCTTCTGCGTGGCTTGACGACCTTTTTGTGCCCGCTGAACTCGCCTCATGGCGCGTCCTTGTCCTGAGCACTGTAGATCGATTCCGTTTGGTGTTGCTCTCTTTGCCTGACTTCCTTCAGTCTCAGCACTGCTCTTTTTGGTAGATTCACGCCTGGGGTATCCGTACGCCCGTCTTGCTTCAATGCCCAAGCGCTTAGATAAGAAAGGAGCGCGGAACACATTTCCTCGTTGGCATGCAACCGGCTTCTACAGTGATCAACATCTATCTCCTCGTCCGTCTATTAGCCTCATGCTGCCTCCCCTCTCTGGACGTTCCCGTTCTGTCCTCGGGCTTGCGAAAAAAACGAATGATCGGCTGGTCTACGATTCAATTCCTTTTCAACTGCAACTTTACCCTGTTCTCATAGCCCGCGTAACGGAGCCGCAGCGCAAATAAGTGGTTCCCTCAGCCTCTCTCTCTCCTATTTCATTTGAGTCCTCATGGAGTTGCGTCAAGGTTGCGTGAAGGACCTCCAAAACCCTCCTTTCGTTGTCACGTTCAACCCCGCATGTGAACAAATTCTTTCGCTAAGACTCGGTAAAGCAATACCCAAATCCTAGGTCGCAGAATCGGTATCTTGTTCGGTGCCCTGCTCACGGCTTCTCACATTTTCTTTTTAGCTCGGGAAAAGCTACTGCGCCGCCGACGCTAATAAGATTCTGGGGTTACTCTCCGTATGTACTTCCCTTCGCATTAACGCGTGCGCCAGATTACTTACATGTCATGCGGCTTGCTGTTTGAGGGTCTCGCCATCTAGTATCAATAGTCTTGATCTTCAATGGCATAACCCGAGCTGGGTCTACACGACCTTCTCTCCCTTTCATTTCTCTAGATGACCTCAGCATCCAATTTCTACCGACACGAGAAATTGTATTATCAATTTAACAACGAGTTCACGATTCCGGACGGAAACTGGGAAGCGTCTTTCCGTCCTCCCAAGCCCAAATCTCGCGGGTGCTCTTGACGAGATGTCATAAATTCTCTTCCCGTCGCACTTTCAGTCTATTGATAGTACTTGCAAACCTCGACAATCACCAACCTGTGCTTCCGAGTGTCGACAAAAATAATGGTGCGTTCACCCTCCAACGGAATTTTTCTTATATATTCCATAGAAAAGATATTGATTACATCTACGCCAGGACACAGGTAACGCAGAAACAGCAGAGTTGAGTTGAAACCAACGTAGCCGGAATGTGATCTGTCATGTATTCTCCAAATCGGCCGTTCCACACTTATGTAGGCAGCTGTGGCTATTTCTCCGGTTCTCACCCTTTCCCCGCCACGGCAAGTGCTGGTCAGTCAACGCACCCCCTCCAAATCTCTCGCCTACTCCTTAACATTTGGTATTTCGCAGAACTTTGAGTCATAGCCCGTCTTCAGTGTAATTTCCTTTACCAATGAGATTTGAATTTTGCAGTTCCATCTGTCTTGACCTACTCGATGCCGGAGCGAAGCGGCGGTTCATTGTGCGATCGATCTTGGATCGATCAGATAAAGTGTCGTGTGGCACACCGTGACATATCACTTTTGCTTTTTGCCCTGATGACCTTCGAACTATCTCACTCTGAATTGAATGCCAAGGCAAGCCCACGCTCGAACATGTACCTCCTTCATGAAGCATTGACCGAATCAGGCGGGAGAATTGTTCAAAGCTGGCGATTTTGCGGGCGCAGCCGAGTACTACGAACTTGCCACTCAAACCGTGGACAATACCGTACCTATCTATTTGTCCAATCTGGCCGCCGCATATCTCAAACTTGGAAAGCAGGTGTCCTATACTTGACCAGAACAACATCTGATTGTTCTACTCACTAGATACTGGGCGGCAGAACAAATGGCAGACAAGGCGCTGCGCCTTGAACCACGCGCGATTAAACCAAGATACAGGCGGGCAATGGCTAGAAAACATCGAAATCTTATCTCGGAGGCGCTGGTAGACCTAGCAAGCCTACTTACCACGGACCCTCGGAATATCGAGGCCAGAGCAGAATTTCAGACGCTGCTGGCCCTACA
The DNA here is from genome assembly GCA_014925785.1 of Mycena galopus ATCC 62051. Lineage (NCBI taxonomy): Eukaryota > Fungi > Basidiomycota > Agaricomycetes > Agaricales > Mycenaceae > Mycena > Mycena galopus. The sequence continues at coordinate 55,950 of WIQG01000151.1, forward strand.
AAATCGGCGAGATAAGACTGAAAGGGCGCTTGCTCCGGAAGAAATCCTCAAAGCGGATTCTCCAACTGCTCATGGATCATTCGCAAATCCCTCGCGCCCTACTGAGGCCGACCCGCATTTGAGAGGTTTACCTTCCTTCCAGCGGATCCAGCAAACACCGGGCGTCAATTTATCGAGCGTTCACGGGACCTGCCAGGTTTGCAAAAAGCCGATGCATCGCAGAGACTTGAAACAATGCAAGAAGGTGTGTTATCCGCCGTCCCGATATGCTTCGTTGCCATCTTACGCGCCAACCCGCCAGTGCTGCCGTGTGAACTACTGCGGCGTAACCTGCCAACGCGCCGACTGGTGTGTTCCCCGCTTGCTTGTCAGTTCTTTGAACAAACGCTCCTATGCAGGCCAGAGCACAAGCTCACCTGCAATGTCGCCCCGGACCAAAACATCACATTTCGCACTGGACGCCGAATCATAGAGCACCAGTACTTCAACATACACTTCCTGTTGTATGCTCTCCGCGCGATAGGTCCAGCGAAACTCGCACATGAGGCGCGCGACTTTGTCCTCATGGTTGTCGTCAATATGGTCCCCGTTTCCGCCGCCAAACCCAATGGCCGCAAGCGCATCACGGTGACAAATATTCTCGCAGTACCGACATCAGTAATGCCGCCAGATGTACAAGTCATTCTGGATGCGGGGCTTCAAAACGCCGGTCAACATGCTGTGCACGGAGCTTGGATTGTGACCGCAGGAATATATCCCGAGGGCGAAGAAACCCGCTTCCGCATGTCATTGCTTATGCCTGACAATTTCATCTCGTCGAATATGCACCTCCCGCAATTTTCACTTGATTTCTTCAGCCACTCGTATGGTGTGTATCGCCGAGTGAACCTGGACCTGGACTTTCTATTTGAGTGTGTCGCTCCACATGCTTCCCAATTCTATCGCTAATCCTGTTTCAGGAGTATCAACGATGAACTGCGATTGGACGAAGAGAATTATTATCAGCTGCAAGCATAACACCAAATTACATATTTCTCACCATGGACATTGCGCTGTTGAAGCCCTCATTTTTTATACTACCGTGACTTTGAAGCCCCCGGTCATCCCCCGGCCATGAAGCTAGTCACGAGCGCGGTACGTCGTTTGAGGAAAGCGAGCATCCAAGAAATCGATTTGTATTCGATGACGTATCGTAAATATGATCTGTTGGGAGCGCGAGCTGGTAAGGGAGAGATAAGGAGCTTCAATGCAAGCAAAAAAGAAGCAGCAAAAACGTCGCGCTGCGATGTGGAACCTAAAATATCAATGATCGCATGACAACCTTCAACAAGGCACAATGTTCGGTGGCGGAATCTACACCCGTGGCGGCCTTTCGACGTTCCAGAAATATTTGTTAAATTGACCTGCACGGAAGCTCTCGTGCAATCTTCGCGTGCAACATGATAGCTGGGACGGCATGCGAGCCTGCGGCTGCATCGCGAATAATCTGGTGCCGGACGGTTCCATATCAGTGGGTAGAAGGCTAGAAGCAATTGATTTTCCTTGTCGCCGTCAATAGTCATAGTCATATTGATACACCTGTGAGGGCGATGAGTAAAAAGACGGCGAGGGAGTGAAGGATTGATCGTGAATGGATTTTTGATCTTCTCCCTAAGGCTCGAGACCGTCATGAAACCCCTTCCTATCCACAACTCCGCAACTGTCCTTGACATAGAAGCGATTTGGATAGGAAAGCTTGCCGGCGTTTGCGTAGTCAATGTCAATGTTAACCACGGGATCACCGTGGATCTAACAGAATCCGCCCTGTCCCGCTGCGCTTGCCAGAATGCTGGACGCTCAGCCGAGATCATTTGCGCGCCTGGAGCATCCCCAGAACGGTCGTCTTGGTTAGCCTATTTCCCAAGAATATATCGGCGAAATCGGCCATGTCGCAGGGTTCAACAGCTACATATAGCTGAGCGAGCAGGATTTCGTCGGGTCTCCAGTATACGAGAACGCGAAGATGGAGCATGACTGCAGTTGCATGAGGATGAATGGATTCAACAGTCGGGTTATTACGACCTTGTAGATTCGCTTCGGGACACCCGCATCTCTGCACGTCTTTTTGTTCACTGGCCTGTGCGATATATTTAATTCGTTGAACCAACACGATACCGGCCGCCGTACCAGTGGTGAGTTTGGCACTGAACGCGATACGGACTCGGGAAATCGGTCCTCCGATGTACTGGGTACCCCGAGCTCCTCCAGACTTGCCGATGAAGAACCGCCGCATCGAGACTGCGCTGAGCACAAGAGTCTGATAGAGTAGACTATTGAAGCCAGGAATCTTCCGCCGAACGTGTGCGACAGCATTGAAGTACTACACTATCTCTGTGATATCGTAGTGAAGACAAATCGAATAAACTGAGGATAAGATATGCGCACGCACATCGTATATCACCTCCCTCACACCCAGTCGTAGATACCTGACAGACACACACAACGCCCACAACGCCCTCACGTCAAACAGAAATTCCGCTCCCACTTCCCTCTCCGCTACTGCCTCTGCGTTTAGAAACGCGTCTGTGCTCAGAAAGTCGTCGCACGCCGACGACGCATGTCCAACAGCGCACGCGGCTAGAGCCGACGGAGGCGCAGGTGCGGGCTCCGCGTAGGGGACGAATTGTAGTCGAGACGGCGGACGAGGCGGAGGTGCAGATGCAGACCGTGTCGAAGGAGGTGCGCCGAGGAGCAGAAGGCAGTTGCAGCCCACTCCGTACAGGTAGCGCGCAGAAAAGCAGTGCGCATGGTCGGCTTCTCGTCGGGTCAACGCCGCAGGACGTACTCCGCATGCGTAGAAGCTATGGCCTTTGCAAGTGCGTGTGCTGCTGGTCAGGTCAAAGTCCTAGCCGAAGCGGATACACTGGCAGATGACGGTGCCGCTGGTGCGTACATTATCGTAGCTCGAGGTCGCGTCGTCGAACGTGCCGCGGACGTCGACGCGGCTGGCACGCGTGCTGCTGGCCGGGTCGATACCGTCCCAGTCAGCGCTACTGACGCTCCCAGTCGCGCGTGCTACGTGGCATAGTCGCGGCGGAAGCTGCGTTTCGAAGTCCCAGAACCAACATTAGCGGTAGTGGTGGCCCTCGCTCCCGTGAAGGCGGTATGCTGGCCAGCAGTCACCGCATCCGGGACACGGTTTCGGTGGTCGGCAGTTTTGGTAGTCGCGGTGCCGCGCGGCTGCGGACGCGAAGGGGTCGTCTACGAACAAATCTGGGAGGAGTATCGTGAGGGTGCGGTGCAAGGAAGGAATCCAAGGGTAGGGTAAGGACAGATGAGACGTACTCAGCTCCAGTATCGGCATCTCCCCACCTCCCCGTAAACCCCATACCATCGGCGGCACCCACTGCTTATCCTCGAGCTGGAGTTCCGGCGCCATGCACTCGATCTCGTCTTAGTCGTCCTGGCCTTCAAGAAGCACGGCGGGTGGTGCAAGCGGGCACACATCCCACGAGCAGCCGCTCATTGCGGATGCTTGCAATGCGCGCTCGCAACCGAAAACAGGCGACTTGATAGTGCGTGCCGCCCCTGTTGTTCCTCGACGCTGGTAAATGGGTGCCCGGGGAGCTCAGACGTGGCGGAGTCGCGTCACCCGGCACATTAGGCATCGGATTCTCGAGGACAAGTTGGGCGAGCTTGTTATCACTGTCGCTCAAGAGTTTCTCGCGGTTTGGAAAAGGCGCATTGTCGCTAAATGGTCGTGTCAAGTGGCTCCCAGTTTACGCGGCAGATTTTTTTCTCGGTAGCAGAAGGAGGAATGATTTCGTGTCTGGTATCGCTTCGCCATTAACGTTCCTAACTCGACTCAATTGGAAGAAACAAGGGCGGGCCAAATCAAAGAACAATTCATTGAGGTCGTGGTGAGGAAAAGAAAGGCGGAGGCCAATGATGGCATGCCGTAATATCGTGATCCGCCTCCTTACGCCACCTGCCACTGGCACACTAGCTCTCAAGACTGCCCTGATTTCCCCGGCTTGAAAGCTCTTCCTGCCGAACCCCTTCAATTTATCAAGCAAGCCTTGGCTGTGGAGGATCAAATTCTGTTGGGATGGTGACTGTAGCGCACCGGACGCCTCACTTCCGGACTTTGTTCCCCTGTCTACCCCCCTATGTGTCCTACTTATTTCCCTTATATTTGCCTCGTATCAACGTACCTAGTAGCTATTCTATTTCCCCTCGACGTCTACCTTTGGCCCTCGAATATATCCTGCTTGGCTCCACTTCCTTGCGTGACCTGAACTTCCACAATTCAGTTGGCGGTTTCTGAAATTCCCGATTTTTGGTTTGGACCAAGGCGCTGCGTACAAGCCTCAGAGCTTGAAGAGTTCCATTCGAATTGTTACTTTAAGAGCCCTCCGAGTCGGCATCCATCTCCAATTCCTCAACAGACCTCTTGCAAGCCTACTCTGACGCAAAGTCAGAATGCGCTTCTTTTCCGTACGGCTTCTCCCCGTCTCTGGTGCCCCCGCTGAAATGCTCGCTGAGAAGTTTTCTCTCCGTCAAGTTGCTTTCCTCGGTCGTGTTGCTCGCCTCTTTCGTCTTCTGATTGCCAAGCAGCCTGCTCAACATTTGGGGAATCCCTAGCGACCGCGTTCGTCCGCGAGGCAAACACGAGCTGAGAACAACGCTTTTTTATCGCATGCATTACGTGCGGATTTCGTACGTCGTTCCATTCACTCTCTTCAATTTCCAGTACCCAGCTCGACCCGAACCCGCTTGGCGGTACTCTAAATTTTCGCTTTCTCGGTCGCTCTCAGCACCTCAATTCCAAACAAACTCCCAACACCTGGACCTTAAATCCCTACCCAAGAAATAGGTGGAAAGGCTGCTGAATTCCTCCGTCCTCCTCCAAGCTCAACGCTCACTCCGTCCTCGACGCTCGTTCTCATTCAAAACACTCCATCCTGTTTCTACCTCGTGAAACTCTGGTTCGGAGTCCCCTCTCAGCGCCTGCATGATTCAATGAAGGATATGTAAGATCACCGAACTCTATTGGACGGCGCTGCTATGGCTTCATTGTGATGAAGAGGCTCTTAGGCTTTGTCAAACATTGACGGAAACAGATCCCATTGTCAGAAAAGATCTTGCAGTTCATTGCCAGAAACATAAGCCGCGCGTTGATGAAGACGCTGTTGGGCTTCATCGAAAGTTGGCGCAGATAGATTCCACGACCCGGAAAAGTCTTGCAAAGTCGCTGCAGAACCTCGCCTTTGATTTTCGCCAGTTGGGCCGCCACAAAGACACACGACCTGCAGATAAAGAAGCTGCTGAGCTTTGGCGCCAGCTTGTGGAGACAGACCCTACTGCCATCAAGGATCTTGCCTACTCCCTACATAATGTCGCCTTTGATCTCCGCCATCTGGGCTGGCATGACGATGCACTTCATGCAGATAAAGAAGCTGTTGAGCTTCGGCGCCAGCTTGTGGAGACAGACCCCACTGTCACCAAGGATTTTTCCCAGTCTCTACATAACCTTGGTGCCAATCTTATTGCATTGGGCCGCTACAAAGAAGCGGTGTGCACTTTTGAAGAAGTTTTAAAGCTTCGTCGTAGCCTGGTGGAGACAGATCCCACTGTCAACAAGGATCTTGTCTACTCACTACATGAAATTGGCTTCAGTCTCTGCTGGCTGAGCCGCCCAGAAGATGCACTTCATTCAGATAAAGAAGCTGTTGAGCTTCGGTGCCAGCTTGTGGAGACAGACCCCACTGTCACCAAGGATTTTTCCCGGTCCCTACATAACCTTGGTGTCGATCTTATTGCATTGGGCCGCTACAAAGAAGCGGTGTGCACTTTTGAAGAAGTTTTAAAGCTTCGTCGTAGCCTGGTGGAGACAGATCCCACTGTCAACAAGGATCTTGCCTACTCACTACATGAAATTGGCTTCAGTTTCCGCCGGCTGGGCTGCCCAGAAAATGCACTTCATGCAGATAAAGAAGCTGTTGAACTTCGGCGCCAGCTTGTGGAGACAGACCCCACTGTCACCAAGGTTTTTTCCCAGTCCCTACATAACCTTGGCGTCGATCTTATTGCATTGGGCCACTACAAAGAAGTGGTGTGCGCTTTTGAAGAAGTTTTAAAGCTTCTTCGTAGCCTGGTGGAGACAGATCCCAATCAAGATTGGCACTGAGGATTATGGCGCGCGCATCGTCCGACCTCTCGAGCTTATTCAAAGCACACCTAATCTGACGGACAGCGTCTGCATAGCTCTCGGCAAGACGCACTGCGACAGGATCAAGACCGCAGATCGTTGTCCCCCAAATCTCGCTCCTGGTGGCTTCATCTTGAGTATCTCCATCATTTCACCAATGTCAACATATCAACTAACCCCAATGCTTCAACTTCAGAATGCACGGCATGACCAATGGTTTAATTCCTTGGTTTTTCCCTTTGTGTCTATGGATAGTGGTATGTAGTTCCTGCACATTGTTATGCGGCACAGACCTAGACCTTAACTTGCGATCTCACCCACCTTTTAGTTCCATGCTCTTTGCTCTGACTTCTATAATTCCACCACACCACTCGCTGCAAGTCCACTTTCATGCACCACAGCCTCAACGGAAGTCGTTACAGCATGCGAGTGCGCCAGGCTTCCATGACCGAGTGACGGACCGCGGCATGTTTACCTCGGCAAACTTCCGTCTGTCATTGCATACTTTCAGCTTTGTTGAATGCTGGTTCAAATTTTATGCCTTCCCTTCGGTTCCTACAAGTAGTTTGCTGATGTTTCGTTGATTCTTTGTACTTTATTCCGTACATTTGGATGTTCGCTGGCATTCATACATATAGTTGTACAAAACTGGTCCTGTTGGGCAGTGCAATTTTTGCGATGAGTTGTCAATGTGCCGGAGCGAAGCGACGGCCTATCTTGTTCTATCAGAAAGAAATGGACCACTATAATCCGGACCTTCGCAACATTGCATTGCACACAGGGAAGAAGGGAAAACCTGAGGGTGGCATTGTAGCCCGACGACCTGGAAGGTTGCCAGACTGTCTCGTTGTGTGGGCTGTGAGAATTGAATTTCAGCCAAGGTATTACTTCTGATATTGAATAAAAACTCGCACATTGATTTGTTAATATTGTTAATATTGAATTGCTGACAGGGAAGGACAACTGGTGGAGATAAATGACAACCTTGAACTTCGAGGGAGGAGAGGATTAGAATGATCAGATGAAGCGGAGGGGCGTGAGTGTAATCGCTGCTGGTCTAAACCCCGCACTGATCGACAAAGGTCAGAAGAGAGGGGCAAGCACCATGAACTGAAAGCGGCGGACACCGCAGTGAACCATTTAGCAGACTCTCAGGATCGGTTTAGCACGAAAGTCCGAGGGCGAAGAATGATATCTGACCATGAGAGAAGTGATCAAACTCACTGTTCAATTTAATGCGGCCCTCGAGAAAGTAAGCTTATGGATTGAAATAACCGGATGACAGACTGCCGAGAAGTTCATCCACCCCAAGCCTTACTGCCCTGTTGGTTGAGTCCTCCCTTTTGGGTATGAGAATGGTGAGGTCAGTTTAAAGACCTCAGGATGATTAAGGAAACGGCAAAACATTGGAGAAAATTTGGTGTACACAGAATTCGAAGGTGAGTACATGGATCAGGTTCAACACACCAAGTGAAGATGTAACTTTATCCAACATGGAGAATGGAAAATACGGATAAGAGCCACATTAGCAGATCGTTAATGGGATCCAATGAAAGGCGACACTTACCTCAACGAACATCATCTATTTATGAAGCAATGAATAGACCTTGGAAAAGTGACTGAGCAGACTGCGTAAAGGTGATACTTGCAGTAGAGCCGAGTGCGGGGGGGGGCAAAGGTGAGGTGAGCCCCTCACGTACTCTTTTTAGGTAAATACCTTCGGGCTGTTCGTGAAATAAAGAGGCGGGGAAAATGAGCAGAAATAGCAGACTCAGAGTGTTCGGGGACTCCCTATGAGGTGCTCGGGTGAGTTGTAGAAGCAGCTGGGGAAGAAATAGGACAAACAGTGCGCGGACCGAAGCTTTCCAGGAGATGATGGGGGTGATGAAGAGAGAAAGAGTGAAGGAACTGAACAGCTGAAGGGAACTGGAGGCTGACATAATTCTCCATGACCATGGGATCTTGAATTAGGACAGTCTGACACACCTCAGGGTTGTACTGCAAGCACAGGGTCAAATTAGCCCAACTCAGAGGTTCTTGTTACACATGGAAGAATCTGAATCAGTTGCGGAGATAACACACGAAGTCAGACAGAAGGAGTGACTCGGTGATGGACTACGGGGGAAAATGATGGAGATAATACATTGGGAAGAAAGAGGGGAGCCAAAGAGACTGGTCCTTTTGAACGGAAATTAGAAGGCTGATCAGCAAGGTCGAAAATAACCTAGTGGCGGGCCCAGTTCTCTGGACCAAAGTTAATTTTGGATATAGCTGTTATGTTGAGAAATAGTGGTTAGTGTGACATCACACTCTGGCCAGCCTATGTGTGATGTCACACTGGTCCATGATTCAAGATAATGGTTTGAATTTGCATCACCACAGCACTATGAGGTGAATGCACTGAATACCACTCAGATGAATGTGTATTCTAACCAAGCAACAGATAACTTTCTACATCGAGATTTCAAGGGTTAAAATTCTCGATTCGAGCATTCTCATAAATATGTACCAGAAATGTACTAAAATTCGCACCCTAGTTTTCCCTATCACAGAGGACCCGTTCAAGGCGATGGTCCAGACTTACATTTGAATATTTATAACTATATAGTAACAATAACTATGAAAATTACCCTAAGGTACGAGGCATGCCACACTATGCGGTGGCCTCACCCAACAAGTTTGGGTAACAAATTTTCTCACAGTCCTTGGTGGATATGGTTACCGAGCGTTGGGAAGAGAAAAAAGTATTTATGAATTTAATCCCAACCCCCAGAATATTGACCACCAGGGCCGCCACCTTAAATGTCAAATGGTAATGAAACATGTGTGCATCCAACACTAATACTACAGTGATAAAGTCAAGGCATATCTTCTGTTCATAAAGCATGTCTGCTATCATAGCAACCTTGCGATGTTGAGGTGACCCTTCTCCAATGCAGGATGCAGCACAGTCTTGCCATCTTTAGTGGCTAGGTCAACAGATGCATTGTGCTCGATAAGCGGCTGTGCTATGTCAGGGTGACCCTCCTTCAATGTGAGATGCAGTGCAGTCTGGCCATCTTTATTGGCTAGGTTGATGCATTGTGCTCAATGAGCAGCTGTGTTATGTTGAGATGACCCTTCTGTGATACAAGATGCAGCGCAGTCCAACCATCTTTGATGGCTAGGTCAACAGATACATTGTGCTCAACGAGCAGCTGCACAATATTGAGGTAACCCTTGTCCGATGCAAGATGCAGTGCAGTCCAGCCATCTTTGGTTGCTAGGTCAACAGATGCATTGTGCATGATGAGCAGCTGTGCTATGTTGAGGTGACCCTTTGTCAATGCAAGATGCAGTGCAGTCCAGCCATCTTTGGTGGCTAGGTCAACAGATACATTGTGCTCAATGAGCAGCTGCACAATATTGAGGTAACCCTTGTCTGATGCAAGATGCAGTGCAGTCCAGCCATCTTTGGTTGCTAGGTCAACAGATGCATTGTGCATGATGAGCAGCCTCGTGATCTCAAGGTAGGCCCGCTGCAATGAGATATAGAGTGCAGTGCGGCCATCTTTGGTGGTCAGGTCGAGGGATGTATTGTGCTCAACGAGCAGCCTTGCAATGTCAAGGTGACCTTTCTGCACTGCCAGGTGCAGCGCAGTCTTGCCATATCTGGTGGCTAGGTTAACAGACGTATCATGCTCAATGAGCAGCTGCACAAGGTCCAGGTGACTCTTTCCTGATGCAATATGCAGTGCAGTTTGGCCATCCTCAGCAGCTAGGTTGACAGATGCATTGTGCTCAATAAGCAACCTCACAATGTTATAGTGATCCTTCTTCAATGCCAGATGCAGTGCGGTGTCACCGTTGTTAGTGGCAAGGTCAACAGATGCTTTGTGCTTGATAAGAAGCCTCACAATGCGAAGGTGACCCCACAATGATGCTAGATGTAGCGCAGTCCAGCCCTGTTTGTCAGCTATGTCAACAGATGTGTTGTGCTCAATAGAGACTTTGCGGTGCGCCACCGGTAGCCACCTGGTGGCTCCCGAGGCATGCGGTGCTGGTGGCGCCTTAAATGACGCGCACCCCACCCAAAATAAGCCACCGGACGCCACCGGGTCAGCCACCGGATGACGTCGCTCTGCGTAAGTGAGGGTGGAGCCACTCGCCACCACATGCCTCGGGAGCCACCGGGTGGCTACCGGTGGCGCACCGCAAGGTCTCTAATGAGTAGCTTCACAACACCGATGTGGCCCCGCTGTGATGCGAGATGCAGTGGGGTGCTTCCCTGCTCAGTGGCTAGGTCAACAAATGTGTTGTGCTTGATGAGCAGTGTCACAATGTTGAGGTGACCATGTTCTGATGAAATATGCAGTGTGGTCTTGCTCTCCCTGGTGGCTAGGTCAACAGATGCCTTGTGCTGGATGAGCAGCATCACAATGTCAAGGTGGCCCTCCTCCAATGCGATATGCAGTGCAGTCCAGCCATCTTTGGTAGCTAAGTCAACAGATGTGTTGTGCTCAATGAGCAGCTTTGCAATGTCAAGGTGACCCCACACCAATGCAAGATGGAGTGCAGTCTCACCATTTTTGGCAGCTACATCAATGGTTTTGTGCTCAAGGAGCAGCCTTACAATGCCAAAATGACCGTGCTTTGATGCAAGATGCAGCGCAGTCTGGCCATCTTCAGTGGCTAGGTTGACAGATGCCTTGTGCTCAATGAGCAGCTGCATGAGGTCAAGGTGCCCATGTTGTGATGAGATATGCAGCGCACTCCAGCCTTGTTTGTCAGCAAGGTGGACAGATGCCTTTTGCTCAATGAGCAGCCTTGCAATGCCAAAATGACTGTGCGCTGATGCAAGATGCAGCGCAGTCTGGCCATCTTCAGTGGCTAGGTTGACAGATGCCTTGTGCTCAATGAGCAGCTGCCCAAGGTCAAAGTGACCCTGTTGTAATGAGATATGCAGTGCAGTCCAGCCTTGTTTGTCAGCTAGGTCCACAGATGCCTTTTGCTCAATGAGCAGCCTTGCAATGCCAAAATGACCGTGCGCTGATGCAAGATGCAGCGCAGTCTGGCCATCTTCAGTGGCTAGGTTGACAGATGCCTTGTGCTCGATGAGCAGCTGCCTGAGGTCAAAGTGACCATCTTGTAATGAAATATGAAGCGCAGTCCAGCCTTGTTTGTCAGCTAGGTCCACAGATGCCTTTTGCTCAATGAGCAGCCTCGCAATATGCAGGTGGCCCTCCTTTAATGCAAGATGCAGCGGAGTCCTGCCATATCTGGTGGCTAGGTTGACAGATGCATTGTGCTTAATGAGCAGCTGTGCAAAGTCAAGATGACCCTCCTTCAATGCTAGATGGAGCGCAGTCTTGCCATCTTTGGTGGCTATGTCAACACATGTATTGTGCTCAATGAGCAGAGAGTCCACCCCTTGAGTGTAGCCCATTTTGTAGCACATCCACAATGCAGGTGTTATAGGTCTCTCCCAATCTTTGGTCCAGTATGGGTCAAAGTGATGCAATTGGTACCAAGCAGCATACTGGCTGCTTCCATCCTCCAGGAGCCGCATTGTTGATGGAAGTAGGGCCTCCTGGTCCTGGTCATCACAAAGCTGAAGGTGATGGAACCAATATTTTCCTGCATACAACGCAATTGGGTAGTCTGGGAGTGTGTCTTTGGTCATTGAGTGTTTGAGGTCAGCAAAAAGGAGGAGATAGCGGACACAAGTTTGAGTAATAAATTTGTGGGAGACTTGTTTTGTAAGGTCAATGATTGTTTCAAATTCCTGGTGAAATTGCGTGGAAAGGATATAATCCTTGACAGATGAATGTGCTAGAGCAATTGATGGTTTGCCCCAGTGACTCTCTTCAATCACAATGAGGCCCCCCAACAATTTGAAGATACCATAGTTGCCCTGATGTCTATCGGGGTAGTAGCTGGATTTAGTTGGGTCGGAAAAGTCAAACATGGGGTCATCCAGCCGGAAAGCAATGGCATCCGCCAGCTCATCCGATGTGAGCTGTTTGGTAGAAAACACAAGCCACCGGAAAATTGCTTGAACAAAAACTCTTCTTCTGGGAGTATCTGCTGCCCGAGTCAAGAAACGATTGTAAATCCCAAACAGATCAGGCGGGAGGGTGGTGAGAGTTTGATCCCAGTCATCTTCCCAGTCACAATGACCCAGTTCAATGAGGAGGCATGTGGCCAAGCGAAACCTGGATGAAAATTAGCTCGAGGGAAAATCACAGCACAATGAGAGCACCAACATTCCATTACTCTTCCACACAATTTGTTCTGTCACAATCTTCACATGCCGGTCATCACTGGCCCAGTTGCCAACCTGAGGGACTTCATTGCCAACATAGGCTCTAATGTCGCCAGTGGAAACAACAGAACCAAGCTCGATGAAGGTTACATCCTTGAATGCTGTTCGGAATTCCTCAAGAGGTTGACTGGTAAACAGGAGATGTGGGGCATTTTTGGCAGAATGGCATAGGCTGTGAATGAACTCGATAAGGTGCTTCCAGTGAGTCTTTTCGCATTCATCAAGCCCATCGATGACAATATATGTCCGGTCCAGCTCTGAAAATAAATCCTCGAGAACTCCTTGAAGATGTTTGTGCTGCGGCAGTGTAGTTCCATTTCGTAGTTTTTGGTGCAGCTGACAAAGAGAGTTATAGGGAACAGGTGACTGTCTAGAGAGCTGCCAGACAATAGAGCGCAACATGGTATCCATGCGCTGCCTCTCATTCCTGAAATCGAAATAAAAATATGAAACAGCAGATCGATCGGGACAGGTCTCAACAATTTCTTCAATAACTGTTGAACTGCCGATGTGGGTAATTTTCAGAGGCAGATTATGTGTGTAGTAGTGATATGAATCACCTTAGTACGCTCTTTCCTGTACCAGCTGCGACCAATTAGACATGGGATTGAAACATGATGAAACTGACTTACAGATTCCTTTGATCCATAAAGAGCTGGGCATGTCCTTCCATCTGACAAATCGGCCATCGTGTAGGAGCCAGCGCCCCGTGGCTTCATGATGAAGACTCCGCAGTTCGTACTGTCGGTCCTTTGTATCGGGAGGAGACTCCAACCACTTGTACAGAACTTCTTCGAGTCTAGACATAATTCAGCTTGCAAAATATTCAACACACGAAATATGATTAACCCTTGACCCTGGTGTACACTGTTCTTATTCAGAAAGGACTTTGGGAAACTTCATTGACATACATTTTATTTTTGGAGTGATCAAAAATCAGAGTGGGACCTTCCCCTGTACCCCCGCTGCCGCCTGTGCCACCATTTCCGTGGCCCGTGCCACCCGTGCCTCCATGGCCGCCTAGGAACAAGATATCTGGATGTTGACTTCCTAATAAAGCTCCATACACACCAGAAATGTTGTAATTGAATGTCTTGGATTCATTGCCCTTGCCAGACATGATGAAAATGGATTCATCAGGAAAACCGACCCCCACTTGATAGCACTTCCTAGTACTTGCCTAGTTACATAGCAACACCTAGTGTCTATAGTTACTACCCCCCTATAAAGGTGCTAGACTAGCGACAAGCGACACTAGACAACACTAGGCGACACTAGGCGAACACTAGGCGACACTAGGCGAGCGTTAGGGCGGCGAACACACATAGGCCTGCGTTGAAAATCATATAGCCACTTAATTTGCAATGTGGACAATGAGAAAGAATGTATGTTATAAACTACAGATACATGAACCAACGGAACACTATGCAAACACAGACTAGCCACTGTAAACTGTAAACTGTAATAAAATGAAAGAATCTAAGTCAGAGACATTAATCCTCAAACGGAAAATAGGGGACACTCACAGAAACAGGCTCGGGAACCGTTCCCACTCTGATGCCGCGGCATTCCTTCTCACAAATCCTGGTCACATGGCGGACTCTCGACGCCAACGGGCTCGAGACATATCAAGAAACTTGAGGATTATGGTTTTAAAGAACAGCTAGAAACTTTGAGGGATTGAGGGACATGTAGACTTGAGAAAAACTCGAGAGCTTGACGGATTCTTGAGGGACTTGAAGCCTTGTGGCATGCCTGTGGCGTTGAGCAGATCAGGCAAGGAGGGTGCGGCAGAAGTTGCACAAGAGAAGCAGCTGCCAAAATAGAAGTAGAGTATTTGAAGAGAGAGCAATTAACATGGAGGAAGACAAAAGGGCAGGCTGACTGAGAGAGAGAGATGGGGGAAGAAAGAGAGAGCGACGTCGTAGCGACGTTGTTCGTAACCATGTCGTGATTGACAAGCACACGTGCGTCGGACTTTAAAATGGACTAAGAAAGATTTGAGAAGTTGTGCGTATTAAATCTTATTGAAAGAACTGTTGCTCGGAGGTAGCTTAAAAGGTAGATGTGTTGAGTAGCCCAAGGAGCGCCCAGTGGTGCGTAGTACGCGCATAGTGGCAAGCCAAGGTACACTAGCACTAGGCGAGTGCTAGGGGATCACTATGGACGCTATGACACTAGGGCCAAATAGGGCTCACTAGGGCTCGACAACGGTTTTCCTGATGTTGTGAGAGCACTGATCTTCCGGAGGTGGAACACAGTGTGAGTCACTAGTAAGGATTACACTGGAGGAAGAGCTGCTCACTGAAAAGACGAGGATCTATTCCGGTGCAGTGGACGTGGAGGTGGAAGACAAGAGTGGTCAGGGCGAGGCAGTGCTGCCGCGGTCTGCCGACCTCGGAGATCGTGTCCAAGGTCAGCTATAGGGCGCCCAGGCGCGACGGGCCGGGTCTACCGCTGTCTACCGAGGCCCTGAATGCAGTGAGTTCCTTCCATTTTATTGAAAAATAGGTCATCCCCAGATTGCTCGAAATCCCGCTCACTGCCAAAACTTTCCAAGCTCAAAAAAAAGGGTCCGTTTTGTTCAGCCCTGGATCGGCGAACGAGGTTGACCGGGAAGTGGGTTCCTGTGCAACGTGGAGTCTCACGTCACGCAAAGTTGACAGGGAACTCGGAAGTGGGTACTGTAGAACAGTTGGAACTGCATTTCGTAAACCGGTTTCTTTACAAAAGGGGCAATCGGCTAACCGAGGCTCCGTCTCTTGCGCTATGTAGGTCTTTTCCTCCCTTGTACGACACGCCTCCACACGGCAGCTATGCTACCCCGCTGCGCTGTTTCCACGCCACCGCGTTGTCGCCGTCAAGTCCGCTCAATTCCGCGCCCACTCCACTCTCACATCCCCTTCCTTCTCCTGCTGCTAATGATGTTAAAGGCCCGGCTTGAGCGGGCTCGGGCTTGGGAATTCTCAAAACCGGCCCATGGCCTATGTCGGTTGAGGGTGGGATCAAAACACGTTAATCAAGTTGGAAGAAGAGAGAGAAAAAGGGAAAAAGGGAAGGGAGATTAAGATAATTATTGAGTCTCATCTGGATAATTTTTAGCCCCCCAGATGTGCCGTAGCTCACTGTGTAAAAACTAACTACTCTGATGTCCCAAGCCACCCGTTGATAGATGCGTGATCCCCGGGGCCCTAGTCTTACCGGAGGAAAATCCTCAAATAGACTAAGGACAGCCAATCATATATCAAGATAACGGGCAATCATATCTATGGCATCGTTATTCACGGACGCCTTATATCAGGACCTGTTGTAAATGTGGTCTTTCTCCTTCAATTGCAGTCCGATTCTCTCCGTAAGCAGCGGAAATTAAGCCGACAGGTTCTCCTTTCCCGAATATTAAAAAGATTCTACAGAATTTGGATGCATACTGGATGAGATCCAGGTCCGAGCCTATCAAACTGCTGATCCCACTGTGAAAATCAAAGTTCTGTACTTTCCAGCCAGCCAATTTTTATGTGTGACGAAAGGCGGACTTAGACGATGTAAAGAATCAATGTTTATCAAAATCCGGACTGAAAATATAGCTGGAACGAGCACAGCGCGGAAATTTGTGTAGGATCCATATTGTTTTTTCCATCCAAAATCTATCCCTACGGTTATTCCACAGGAATACAATACATGTAAGTAAGGTGCAACAATCTAAATAATCTTTCTCTTTAAAGTTCCATCACACTGCATTCAGTCACGCAATGATCTGTGTCTCTGGTACGTTGTTTGTGAACAGCCACACGCCGAGAAAATGGGGGCATAGATTTGGAGAAAGGAATTATATTGATAGCGTGGTGCCCCGGGTTTGTACATAGGACGGAGAGGGCGCGCAGTGGGCAGAGGAGAAGGTTTGTGCGCGCTTGACGCGACCCTCGAGGATCACACGTGGCCGTGATATTTGATCCGAGATCAATCTGATGGTGCGGGTGCAGACCCAAGTGAGACAATGAGCCTCAAAAGGCCCATGGCCTATGTCTCAAAACCAAGCCCAAGCCCCCAACCAGGGCTTGGCCGGGCCGGGCATGGGCCTGAGGTGAGCAATTAATTTAATATTCAAGGGAGAGTTGAAAGTCTTATAATCAATTTACCAAGTGCAGGAAACATGAACAGGGGCCCCTTGTTCCGAACCACCACAATGGTCGGATTTCCCATGCCTTTGGGAAGGGTGTGCACACCCACTGGACAATGAGGGCGACGCCTGCTGGTCGCCGGAGCCCAGCGCGGATGCACAGACCGCGTTCACCCCCCGAGATGCCAGTTATGCATCGGGCGCCACGCCGCCATCCGTCCTGGGGACAAGTCCTGTACACAGAAGAGAGGGTTATCGCGTACTTCACGAAAACACCGGGTACCACCGCACATACATGTCCCACAGGCCACGATAGAATGAAAGTTGGGCTCACCAAGGTCGCCCTCAGGAGGCGCTAAGCACAATGCAAAGCACTAGCTCTTTGAGCCACTCCCACACACGTGCCACATACTCGGGAAATTGTCTGGAAGCCTATCGCAACGTGGTTACGACCGCCTCCCACGGCCTGTCAAGAAGCACGTCATGACACATTTTCTTTTCACTTCTATCTTCCCACTGCGTCCCCGCCTCCCTCACCTTGTCCTCCCTTCGCTGCCGACGACAGCCCACAGGCCACCCCGCTGCTCTTCGGACCAAGAGGCTCCCCCCGGTGCAGGGCATCGGGCCCTGACCTCCTTTGTCCATGGCTCGGAATCTTGCGCCATAATGCTACGACGCCGTCCCAGTAACACAAAGAGCGCCTCACCACCCCGTTTCAGCCCCGCAGCTTCGGCCTCGTGCATCTTTGTCCACCGCCTAGAGCAGAAAAACGAGAAACAACGCGTCATCCTATGGCGGAGGCTTTGAAGAGCCAATCTGCGTCCGCTCTTTGTTCTTGCGACGTTATATACTGTAGAATGGATGGGAAATCCTCAACCCAAATGACCTGAACTCAGCGCACATAACCAAACTTCCCAACCCACAACCTCAGCTCCCCATGGCTATTACCTGTAAAACCTCTGCTCGCACCTCATCCCCCTCCCCGTCTGAAAACAGTGACATGTACTACGACGACTTCTCCGATGGAAGAACCAGCCCATCCCCTGCCCCCAGCCAGACCGCTGACATCCTCGGTGGTTGGGAAAGCGACTCGACGCCAGCACCCATGGACTCGCAGGACATCACCCCCACCCCCCAGCATGCGCGCACGTCCCCCGCCGCGTTGGTGGTAGAGCTCTCGAGGGATGAGTTCCCCCCTCTCGCTAGTACCGCCCCAGCCACTGCCACCAAAGCCCGCGCTGCCAAGGCGACCAAGGCCAGCAAAGGCAAAGCGAGGGCGACAAGAGCCGGTACGCCCCCCCCCACACACCTTGCGTATCGCAATCTAACAACTCCCCCATAGTTACCGCAGCCGCCGCAAACAGCGACACCGAGGACCCTTTCTTCGCCGCCGACATCGCACGTGCCACCGCCACCTCGCTCGGCCTCGAGACCTTGGCTGACAACGCGACATTGGGTGCATCGACCTCACGCCGCCCAGCGTCAGGCCCCGGGTCCCCGCCCAAGCGCATGCGCTCGAACACTACCGGCAAGGCTGCCCCCGCGCCCTTTGCCCCTGCCACCGCACTCGCTACCACCGATACCGCCATGCCAGCCCCTGCGCCCGCTACCCCTGCTACGGCACCAGTCACCACCCCACCCGCTGTAGGTGCCCCCGCCGCCCCTGCTGCTGCTGCAGCCGCCCCTGCTACTGCTGCTGCCGCCGCCGCCGCCGCCCTGCTGCTGCTGCCACTGCCGCCGCCGCCCCTGCCGCCGATGCCATCGCCGCCCCTGCTGCCGCTGCCATCGCCGCCCCTGCTGCCGCTGATGTCGCCGCTGCTGATGCCGCCGCCGTCGACATCCCAGTGAACGCGGCGGCCGCTGTTGCTGTTGCTGCTGCCCCCGCCCTGCCTCAGGTATGGAATACGGCGGATGGCCTTCCACCCCGCGGCTCCTACACTCCGACCCCGGTGGGCGGTTTCCCTGCCATCACATACTCGGTGGAACAGCTACTCCAAGGTATTCCCGATGAGCTCATCCGTATGTACGAGGAGGTCCCCCACCCGAAGTTCTTCCTGGTGGTCAGCGGCGGCAACGGGTCAGTCATGAGGACGCACAGCCGCATACGCGATGCAGTTGGCAACTTCATCAACATTGATCCCTCCGACTTCACCCTTGGCACCCTGCCGACCGCTGCAAACGGAACCAGCCCAGCCCTATGGCTCGCTGCCGGCATTTCTGCCAACCTTGCTCAGGCCATCGTCGACGCGCGTGTCCAGTCCTCTACTGCCATCACGCTCTTCTCTCTCCCATACAACCTGCCGATTATAGGCTTCATAGGTGTCTTCGCGGGTTTCACACTCCCGGGCACTGATGCGGGAGCGATAGCCGCCAGGGACCTTATCCGCACTGCTGTTGCGACTAACAATGAAATCGCCCAGCATGTGCAGACCCACAGGGATGCTTTCGGGCCACAAGTCTCCGCGGGACAGGCGTGGGTAGCATTTCTCGCGTCCATCTCCGTTCGAGGCATAGGCCTCCTCGCTAATGACACCAACACCATCGCATGGTGCCTCCACGTTACCCCCCTGACTAACGACCGCGAGTCCTGGGGCCAGCTCCGTCACCTCTTCGGCAGCCTCCAGATCATGACCGCACTCTACGGTACCGCGCGCCTCCAGCGGCCTTTCAGATGCCGCATCTGCCCGTCCATCGACCATCCCACCCCTCTGTGCCCGCTCCCTAACGTACCCGGGTGGCTCGGCCCAACACATGCCACCATCGCCGCATACGAGGACGCCAGCCACGCTGCTGCTGTCAAGGCCCAGGAGATGATGCGCGCCGGCACTGCCCCTGGCGCTAGCGGCTCCAACTCGCGATCGGGCACCGGGCGTAACCAAGGCGCCACGGATGCCAAGCCCCGCAAGGATTGGAAGGGGAAGAAAGGAGGAGACTTCAAAGGGAAGGGGAAGCGCCGCGAGCGCGATGAATTTTTTTAAGTACCCCTTCATATAAACTTCCGATGTCCTGATAAATACAGCTCCGTCTGTCACGATACTATGTTGCCCCGTCATGAAATTTTACGATCTGCCTCTATCTCTCCCTCGTAGAGTGATCTAAGTGAATTAAGTCATCTTAAAGCACAGTAACCCAGCCTTTGGAATGGGAGCTGGGCTACTACTGCATACGCGGTATGCGCGGTTGTCACCACTGCCAACCGAAATACACGATACCCGTTCCGATCCACACCTCAAACTATGACTACACCAATATCAAATACGAATTACAGCGCCACGGACCCTCCTGGAACACGGGAGGGTTTTGGGGATCCGGTGCATCCTCCTCGTCAGTGCCCGCAGGCTACAAGACTAAACAACGAATCCAGCGGGAGCCGGGGCAACCGGGGGCCTAGCCCCGGCTATTCTCAACGAGACCCCCCCTGCAGCAGCTCCACCGTTGCTTTGGCTGATGCAGAGACTGGCGAAGAGCGACGAAACCCAAACAGGCGTGCTCACGCGCGTCGTGACGGCAACGGCAATGCTACAGAAGATCTGGGCACGCCGCCCGGGAGCTCAGACTTGCCATCCCACCCGCGAGTGACCAGCAGCACGAGGGTCAACCAAAATGCAGCTAGGGATTGAACGGGAGGGACCGCATCTGGCTCCAATGCCCCTACGGGAGCAGATACCCCGACACAGGGTGGTCAATCAGGCTCCAGGCACCGGCGCCCACCGAGGGGATGTCCTCAAGACGAGGACCACGCGCCCGCTTTCTTCAACAAAAAAAGAGCGACACAGCAAGTAGGGAACCCCCACATCGCCCGCAACATGAGGGCCGACGTAAAACTGAGTGCCCTTAATATTAATGGCATCAAGGCGACCTCACTATCTCAGGAGAGCCACAAATGGCACGGCACCCACCGCATGCTACGTGAGCAAAAAATTGGTATTATGATTGTTACCGAGACACATATGTCTGCTGCCCAAGCCCTCGAGATAGAGGACAGCTTCATGAGCAAGCACCTGAAACTTTTCAACTCTGAATACCCGGATAGTGCCTCAAAAGGCGTGGCCATAGTCCTGAACCGGGAAATCACCAACATTGAAGGAGTGAAAATCCACTACCTCATACCTGGTAGAGCAATCCTTGCAGTTCTTCCGTGGCATGGAAAACGAACAATGACGATATTAGGCATCTATGCTCCCGCAGGATCTTCAGGGGAAAAAGTCGAATTTTGGAATAAAATGTGCGACCTTTGGCTCACGACCAACCTACCAGTGCCAGACGCCATCGGTGGTGATCTTAACCTAGTTGCAGACCCGATAGATAGACTGTCGCACAACACCGACTCTGATGCAGCAGTTGCGGCATACCTACGGTTCGTCCGTCTAATGGAGGTCAAAGATGGCTGGAGACAGCATAACCCTGACACGAAAGCATACACCCACGTGAGTACCAATGGGGCGACATTGTCTCGCCTTGACCGTATCCTAGTCTCACCTACCCTTATGAAAAACTGCCGCCATTGGGAGATAGAGGACGTGGTTGGAGGCCTTGCCGACCACAAGTTAGTCTCCGTGACAATATCAGCTCCTGGAGCCACCTATATTGGTAAAGGTAGGTGGCCAATGCCGGCCTTCCTCCTACATGACAAGGAGTTCATAAACATTGCTACAGAGGAAGCTGTTAAACTAGAAGAGTCGATGCAGGAGGAACATACCGAGCTCTCTAATGCCCAAGTTAAGCTCAAGAAGTTTGAAGACACCGTCCTGGAGTGCGCCAAAAAAAGAGCGAAAACCGCGGTCGGTGCATCAGCAAAGAAGAAAAAGGCACTGATAGATGAACGTGAGACACTGCTAGGAAATTCGGTGCCAACGACCCAAGCTCGAGGGGTAACCGCAGCCCCTGAATCCACTGAGAGTGAAGGCGTGCAGACGCCCAACCAGGAAACCCGCCACCCTGAAGAAAAGTCACCAGAGGAAGTAGCCAAGCTGGTAGCATCAATTGAGAAGAAGATTGATGAATTGGTTGACCGGCAGAGGGAGATGAAGCGGCTCGAAACCAGAGTTCGGGGTTACACTGAGTTGAACCACATAACGAAATACGCTGTTAACCTCAGTACAGATACTAAACCAAGGGACACAATAACATTCCTATGCAGGATGGACATCACGCCCGAGCAGAGTAGCCGGCGATCCTCGGAAATGGCTGAAATTGCCAGGGATTACCATAATGACCTCCAGTCTGATGGGGGAGATGTTGCCCAAGAGTTACGTGACGAGGCCCGGAGGGCGGCCCTAAACTCACTACCTGAGTTAGGAGATGAAGTGGATATGAAGCTACTATCCGAAAAACTCACTGAAGAAGATGTGAGACAAGCCCTCCTGGAGGCATCACCCGGGAAGGCAGCTGGGATAAATGGCATTGCGACAGAGTTCTGGCGGCGGCTTGACTCAATCAATAAAGAAGCCACTAAAGATGGAAGCGATGAGACCCCCCGAAAGAAAACGTGTAACATCGTCAAGGTACTCACCTGGGTGTATAATGACATCGAAGAGTACGGCATGGTTGAAGGGACTGAATTCTCCTTGGGCTGGATGTGCCCCCTTTTCAAAAAGAAAGACCGGTCTGACATTGCAAACTACTGACCCATTACAGTGCTCAACTCCGACTATAAAATATTCACAAAAGCGTTAGCAAATAAGTTGAGTAGGGTGGCTCCACACCTTATCCATAAAGACCAGTCCGGATTCATGAAGGGCCGGAAGATAACTGATGCTATTTACCTTGCCATGGAGGTTGTGGAATACTCCGAGGAGGACCTACAGAATGGGGTCATTGTAGCTCTCGCCCAAGAGAAAGCGTATGACAAAACTCTACACTTGTACCTCTGGGACACCCTCAAGCGACACGGCGTCCCGGAGCTCTTTATAAACACAGTGAAGTCACTTTACAAATATGCTGACACACAAGTAATTGTCAACGGGGAGCTAAGTTCAGCCTTCCGAGTGATAAGAGGGGTCCGCCAAGGCGACCCGTTGTCATGCCTACTATTCAACCTGGCAATTGAACTGTTAGCCTCAATGCTTCGGGGCTCCGGTCTGAGAGGATACTCTATACCCGGAGTAGCGGAAAAGGCGGTGGTTCAACTTTTTGCAGATGACACCACAGCTTACTTGAGCAAACATGATAGCTTCAATGACCTGAAAAAGGTACTGGATCAGTGGTGCCTCGCATCTGGGGCCCGTTTTAACGTCACCAAGACCGAAATTATTCCATTTGGAGCCCCGGCGTTCAGAACGCGCCTAATTGAAACGAGGCAACTCCACCACGGCGACAGCCCAATACCTCTCGATGTCCACATAGCAAAGGAGGGAGAAGCAGTCCGGGTGCTGGGCAGTTTCATCGGAAATGGAGTAGATGCATTTGGAGTGTGGACACCAGTCCTGGAAAAAATTGACTCAGATTACGAACGTTGGGCGAACCTTAACCCGACCTTGACGATGAAGAAAAATATTGACCAAATAGTCGCTGGTTCCCGTTCGCAATACCTAGCTCAAGTCAATGGCATGCCAGCTGCAGTGACAAAACATATACTCAAGGTGCAACGCGAATTCATCAACGACTCGAAGTCGGCTATGATTTCTCGGGACACGCTAATGGCCCCTAGAGAACTGGGAGGCATGGGGATGCTCGATCTGGAGGCTCGAAATGAGGCCCTCCTAATGCAAAAAGCCGCGAATCTTGCGGAAACTGATCCTCAAAAACGTGCACACTGGGCGACCTTGGCGCTCCACGGCCTGTCAAAACACATTGTCAAGGCAACCTCAGTGGCAGACGACGCTTAGACAAACCTTATGGTCCAGAACCTCAAGGTAAACCAGCGGAATCCCCGGTGCTGCACAGGTCCCTAATAAAATGCATAAATAAGTATGGCACAGAGTTTGCCACGGTCCTCCCATCCACCGAAATCCTGAGAGAAATGCCATTATGGCACCACCCAGGGGAAGACCCTCAGAAACGGCAAAATAACAATGGCAAAAAGGCTAAGTGCCTGTGAGGAAAGCACACTGCAACAAACATAGGCCATGCCCTAGATTTAGCCCAGCGCCTACGTGACCCACTCCACAGTCCAAAAGCCTCGTGCATGTGCGATGAATGCGACGAAGACCGGACAAACAGAAACTGCCCGAACCCACATGCGTGCGCCACTACAGCTGTGTCACGCCTAGGCCAGATACCCCCCAAGTGGATCCCGACAGACAGAGGGGCTGGGAGACAAGACCAAGTGGTAATACCCACGGACCAGGAAGTCAATTCAGGCCTTTTCGTTCCCCCTAAGAATATTACCAGCCTGACACAAGGCCTCCATGCACTAACACACCGCGCTGATGAGCCGAAGGAACGTGTGAACCCGCAAACACGAGCTCGACGACGAGACATGGCGGTACAACCCCCAGTTACCACGACGATATACATCGCTGGGGCAGTACATGCACTGCCGCGCACAAAGGCGACTGCCGCAATAGGTATTTTTGTTAATGGCGAGGATGACCGTAATAAAGGCAGATGTTTACCAACCTCAGGAGAACAATCCCAGTATGCAGCCGAGTTCTTTGCTGCGTTAGAAGCAATACGGGGAGTGCGGAAAGACGCCGAGCTCACCATAATTAGCACGCAAAGATATGTCCATGACGCAATGAACAAGAAGCTCTCCCGTTGGGAGCATGAGGGTTGGATCGGAGTTAAACACCGCGATGTGCTGCGATGCGTGGCAGCAGAGCTGAAAGCCCGATCAGCACCGACCTTTTTTAAGACAGCAGACCCTGGCTCACCTGCGAGAATGCTATGCAGGCAGGCCACTGTGCTCGCCAAGAGGGCAGCAAGAAGCCCTACAAGTGAAACATGGGATCTTACCCTGCCCCAAGACATGGCCCTCCCGGGATTAAGCCTGCAGAGCAACCGTCAGCGTACACTCTACCGCGGGATACGGGAAAGAAAATCGAGGGTCCTGCTCCCGAGGGCCTCAACAGTAATAAAGCTTGACGTGGTATGCAACGCAATACGAGATGCCTTTGGGAAAGTCGTATCAGATGCAGACATCTGGAAAGCCGTGGCAGTAAAAGATATCCTGCCCCGAACGGCGCAATTTCTCTGGAAGGGCCTCCACAATGCCCATAGAATAGGAAGGTACTGGACCTACATTCCGGAGTGCGAGGATCGCACCATATGTCAAAAATGCGATGAAGTGGAGGACCTCGACCATATCCTAACCAAGTGTAGAAGCCCGGGACAAGAAGTCATCTGGGAGGCGGCCAAAACCTTGTGGCTAGAGAAGGAGTCTGCCTGGCCAGAAATCTCGTTAGGCTCAGTACTAAGCTGTGGGCTCGCGGAATTCCATGATGACAAGGGCAAGGTGAGACACGGCGCGCAATGGCTGTACCGGATTTTGATATCCGAATCTGCGTACCTCATTTGGAAACTCCGTAATGAGCGTGTTATCTCCCGGGACGGTGTCCCGGCAACAGAAGACGAGATTAAAAATAAATGGAAGTATGCAGTAAACCACAGACTGCAAGTAGACGTAACACTGGCAAACCGGCCGATCCGTGGGAAGCGCCCAGCGTTAGCCCGAAATTTGGTCCTCGAGACCTGGTCCAGCACCCTGGACAACGGCGGTAGTTTACCGACCGACTGGTTGCGGGAACCCAGAGTTTTAATGGGTAGTCGCGCTTTCGTACAACCCCAACCCCGGCGCATGACGAGCCGAGGAGTTGGGTAGCGCGATAGTCCCACACTGCCCTTGGGCGTGCGGAATGCATTTCTCTGGGTGGTGGAAGCCACTCCCTGTGGGGCTAATGCTCCAACCCTTACAATCCAGATGGGCTAACCAATTGTTAGTTGCTACTGGTCTATGTACCACCAAAAAAGAAGAAAAAAAAAGTGCAGGAAACATTTTGATCCAATGACTTCACAATCAGACAGAAATCTCGATTGACTGCGGATTGGTGAGCTTTTGCGAGGCAAGTTTCGTTTCGTACTTCGAAATAATATTTCTACAACCTGAAAAAAGGGTAAAATATGCGGCACAAGAGGTTAGTTCATTTGAAATGATACCAGGGGAGCTCGGGTAAGTTGTGTCTTTCTCTTGACATTCACTGCAGCCACATGCACAAGTACGCAGGCCCGGGCGTGAGGGCCGGGCCGGGCCTGAAAATTCCAAAGCCAAGCCCCAAGAGGTGAGCGACCATAAAGTCGCTGACACAGACCTCCCAAGAGAGAGCGGAAGCAGATTCGGGGAGCACCCGGACCGAAAGAAAACTTGGTGATGTTATTGTATCTCCGTGCCGAAGTGTGCCGATTAAAATCATAAAATAAATGATACATGTAGTGTGTTCGTTGCTGCGAGAAATAAAATAATTCAAGCACATAGAAAGATGCATTAGTTGCACAAATGGAGGGTCTTGCAAATTTTCAGCGCTATCGGGCTAGGTCTGAAGTCACAGTAAAAAGTCCCAAGACCGGGACCATGAAAAGTCGTCGGCGATTGCCGCTTACCCGATTTGGAGGAGTTGTCAAAGAGGTCTGTGTCTGATCGACAATGATCGCCTACCTCTTGCCAAGCCCTAAGCCTGCTGAGGCCCTGCATCGGGCCTGGCTTGGCTTGGCCGGCCCGGGCTTGGCGGGCTTGAGGACTTCAGGCCAGGCCCTCAACATCACTATCTGTGGCCGCTGTCTTTATCACTCTTCCGTCGCGCCTCTCGATATCCACGTCGAAGTAATCCGCATATTATGCGCATCGCCCCGCTATCCGCAACGTCTCACGCTCCGCCCTGTCCTTCCTCATAATGACTTCTGGCAATGCCTTCGAATAGCATAAGATTCACTGCATCCGAGTCTGTCATACATTGTCACAGTCCATCATGGGACTTGAACCCGTCCGTTAAACGGGACGGCCGTCAAGTACGGGTCAACCCGTCCGTTTGGTGGTGCCCTCCGTCCCGTCCGTTACGGCCGTTTTCGATGGGTCTTTGGGAGATCTCTACCAAAGGAAAATCACAGGTATAAAGTGATGCTGTTGTGAGCTGTGATACACTCACAGCAATATGTCTGATTTGAATTACCCTCTGAGATGCAAATATTTCAGCTTGTTCACATTTGAACCTCGGAACTTGCCGCCGCTTCCCAACAATCACATGCGGCAGACGAATTTGATTATGGTTGCTCCAATCGGCGACTTGTGCCGCATCTTTCGCCGATTCCCTGACATTTGGACCGATTGGAACAAGATTGGAACCCAAAAAGGAGCGCAATAATTGACCCATCAGCTGAGACCCGTCCGTTCCTGTCAAATGGACGCGAACGGGTACCCGTTAGACGGCTCCACCCGTCCGTACCCGTACCGTATACATTCGCAATCTGAGTACCAAACGGACGGGTTTTTACCCGTCCGTCCCGTCCATCTACCCATCAAAGACGGTGACGGGTTCAAGCCCTACGAGTCCATCAGCGTCCCATTGACCTGATGAATTCTGTGGGGGTATCCACTGGCGCCGGCTTCCCGTCATTTGTCCTCCCTCCCTGCTGGTTGTCACACTGTTGGGACAATGCCTGCGCGCACCGTCGACTCCTGCTTCATCTTGATCCTGACTTCCTCTCATTCCTACAGCCCAACGACTTCCTTTCCCTCCTCCGTCGTGTCGTACGGCAGCTGCGCATTATCAAGAGCGTGGATCAACAGGCCAGCAAAAAAATTGGCTGTGAAATGGAAGAGTCGTGTTGCCGAATGTACTGCTGTGACAGCAGTGTTGATCTCACCCTCAAAACTAGGCTCTGTTTTCGGGGAAAGTGCTGCTCGCTTGTGTCCTACCATAGGAACAAGATATATCAATATATATCCAAATACTCGAAAAACTAGGGCAATAGTGGTTGACAAACCATAATTTTGAGGCATTGTCGGAGTTCGAAATAGGCTGATGGTGGCTATTTCACGCAGTCCTCTGGCTTTTTTGGTGGGATTTTCAGGAGGTCGACTTGGTTAAGCTGATAAATTGACTTACTGCAGTGTTACTAAAAACTCGAGCTTCAATCAAAGCCATTTGAAGAATTGCACAGGAAAGTCATGTTGTGAATGTCTCGGCAATATATCTCTTTTGTTCTCAAGGAGATCTTTTTTAAATTACTTGCAAGGGAAGAGTTAGGTGACTCTGGGCCTCAAATGAAGTAGTTCCGAGGCCAAATATACCAGGAATGAAGGAGATTTAGGGCATTTTCGATTTGTTGGTCACGCTATGTAACACATGTCACAATGTTATATAAACGAATCTGAATGCGAATTTATCTCCGAATCTGATGCCGGAGTGGTTCTAAGTTAGGGAAAGGGTCCCAAAATCCCATCTCATCCTTAGCTCAAAAAGTGTTGGGTCAAAGTGAAATTTCACTATGTGTATTGGTAAAAGGTCGTATGTCTTGAGAAATATTAAATGTGCACTTTGAATGTGATATGTACCGTCCGTAACCATATGCCTATGGTTGCGGTGAAGAGCCCTATTTCTGCCACAATGCGTGTGATATGTGGTTTTTTCCAAATGCCTTGAGGCTGCTTCTGTCAGTTCTCCCAGTGTCTCATTTCAATGGTTGATAGTTAAAACAAAGAACCCGTGAACAAATGGCCGAATGAGCCCTGGACCCTCAGAAACTTTGAATCAACACCTCTGAGGTCTGGACAGCTGTTGCTCAGTTATTGAAGGGTCTTTGGGCAGCCTCCCTGTCAGGGGAACCCTACGCTTCCGCGGTTCCCTGTTGCGTACGCCATCTAGCTCCGTCCAAACTCCGGTCCGGACATCCGGACGCTCCGATCCTCCGGACATCCGGACGCTCCGGCATCGTCACTTCACCCAGACATCCGTCCCTTGGCATTCCACTTTCCGGACGTTCCTCCGGCCTTCCGGACATTCCGTCCGTCGGACCTCTCAACTTCCGACTTCCGGATTTAGACCCGCACCTCGGGTTCCGGACCCGGTTCCCGGATTCTTCCAACGAGCCTCGGACATCTCGCTCGTCGAGTCAGCACTCCCCGTCGTCCCTCCTCTTCCCCCTTCTTCATTCTCCTGACCTCGCCACGGTCACCACATCGGATCCCTTCCTCTCCTCCGCTCCGGACGTACGGCCCGGACCTCCGGAACCTCCGTACGCCCAGTCTCCCGGATGTGGCCTACTGCCGTACAGGCTCGTGCCAGATACTATGGCCTTTGCATAGTTACATCCGCTCTCGCCCCTCTCTCCCTCCTGCATCCTGTCGTCCGGATTCCGGATTCCGACTTCCGAGCCTCGGACTCCGTGCCCCGTATTCCGGACATCGGACTTGCACCTCCAGACTTCCGGAACTTCCGGACGACCTCCGGTTGTCCCCCTCCTCATTCATCGGGTCGACCAACCTCCCTCGGGCATTCGCCCGGCTCCTCCGCCCCCCATCCTCCGCGCCTCTGGTCCGGACCTGTGTCCTGTCCGTATTCTCGGACCCGGGCTGGGTGCTCCGTCCTCCGAGACCTCCGGAACCTCCGGGCGATGTCCGTCTTGTCTTCTTGGTTCCTCAAGTCGACTGACCTCTCCCCTGGGTATTTCCCAGTATTCCGTCTCCTCCGTTGGAACTTACCTCTCGGTCACATGTCTTGTTATGTGCGGAACTGCATAGTCACGTAGTCACATCAGTTACGCGTCACATACACATAAAAGATGTGACACCTGGGCAGGTGATCCTTAGCTTGTTCTCTAAGGATCTCCCTTCTGCCCAGGTGAGTAGATACTTCCTTCCTCCCTTGTTGTAGACAGTTATACTAAGGATCTCCCTTCTGCCCAGACCGCTCTTCACTGAGCTGTCTCCAGTTGTTGCCCTTACACTCCCGAAGGTTCAGCCACCCGCCTTGCAGCAACCTAGCAGAGGCCTAATCCCACGTCATGTAATCAATAATGAGACAGTGAATTAATTCTACACAACATATCTATTGGTGCTACATGTGCAAACTGTAATGTTGCACAGTTTACCTATGCCCCGCCATAGGGACATTAAATGCCCGCCATGAATTTCCCTGTGCAAATCCCGAAGTTGCTTCTTTGCTTATTGCACAAATTTACAGAATGATCCTGTTTGGCGCAACAAATAATACCCCTACATCTAGTCCCCATGATCTTGGAGTAGAACTTTGGGCTGAGATCCAGGGTCAAATTATGAACCATCCAATTGTCCTGGTAATTTGCTGCCAGCAACCAACCTACAATTGTGAGATACAATTTGAGACTCTAAGTTAATCCAAACCACCATGGAGGAAGTCCAATATTAGTCAGTACCACAGAAAAAGTGTGAAGTACAACGCAGATTTTAACCAGGGCAAAGTCACTGTTGCATATTGTTGCGTGGCATTAACATCTGAGACAAAATACTCACTGCCTGTGGAGTGTTATTGACTTTGAGGTATGCAGGGAGTGGTCTACTCGTATGTAACTGGCCAGAGGGATATCTATAACAAACAGACACAGAAAAAGCTGTTTGAAATCCAATCATGATCCAGATAGTGCAGATATCTAATAAGATGACCTGCACGTGTTCCAAAGTTTTGGGACCATATTAAATGGGTTTCAACACCATATTGGTGTTGTATACACAAATATAGAGCTGGTCCAGAGAGTCAGCAATAAAATATTTCTGGAGAGATTTTGTCTAACAAATGGGTGAAGACAAGTTGTTCGGAGCATCATACTCAACTGCCATGGTATCGAACAGAATGAAACCCCACAAATAAGAACTTTACATGGCAGAGCTTACACTACTCAACTGATCTGTAAAGGCCAAGTGAGCACCGAAACAAGCCCACACTTATTTTGCTCTTCGAGCTCGTCCTTGAGGTGCTTCTTCCCTCAATTACTGTGAGAGACGTAGGTTTATCTGCAACACAATCTTCGTTATCTTCCAGAAGCTTTAACAACAATAGTGGAAGTAGTAGTGTGCGTGTACTCAGAGAGACAGATCAATGTAGAAACTAGACACAAATATCTAGGTGATAATATAATAAATCATGACTAAGGAAAAGGGTCAGATCGGCACATGCCCAAAGAAGAGGGCAACAATGGGGGGTGTTAATTGTGAAGAGCACGGTAGGGTGTTGCCGCAGCCTACTGTAGCCGGGACAGGTGCTCGACAGCTACTGACAGACTGAGCTGTATGTAAGATCTTGAATTTCGCGTTGATCCGGACATTGCCTGATCTCCTGATACAGCAACACCAGGTTTCAAGCCGGAATCACCGAAATTCAAGCGATCAATGTGAGTTTTGCTGTTTCTGAGTGGTTTGAAGCCCAAAGATTTACCAGTAAATTGGAATTATATACTTAATGATTAGTCTCCCAATGTCAGACTCAAAGAAAAAGAAAAAAATTAAGATAGTCGAAATTTTTTGTTTGTACTTAATGATACTATTTGAGATTTTCTTGTTTCTCTCCCTTTTTTCAACTTGAAAAACTTGAAAGAAACTCTGCCACCTCCTGGCGTCACCCATAAGCCAGAAATTCAATGGCTGAACATTGAGATCCACCAGTCTGGGCCCTATATAAAGGATGAATAGGCCTTGTCCAGAAGTATTGAAAGCGCTGGGGTAGATGTCCACAAAAAAGAGGCTCCAGTCAATGAAGAACAAGCTGGTCACAGCCTTCACTGGGAGCATTGAACAGTTGAACCTGGAATCCGGATGTCGCCACCTACAGTTATCAACTGGTCAATGGGACACTTAATTTAAATTGCTGATTTAAGGAGTTTTTGAAGCTTTTGAAAAATTCCTAGTAGACCAAATGTTTCATTCATATGTTCTACAACTCTGTATATGAGCTCTTAATTTTTGAGGCCAAAATAATAGGGAAAACAAAGTGAACTTCTGCCACCACTCACTGGGACAGTCACACAAACGTGATGATCGTCACACACATCATGATGTTGTCTTTGTTTGCCTGCTAAAATAAGTGTCTTTTCTTCGTGATATCGGTCCAATGTCCATTCAGCATGGTGATGAAGAGGAATCAGTGGACTCTTGTTACCAGATTTCACAAGTCCAACCACTCAAAGCCACAAGAGTCCAATTTGTGGTGACTTCCTATTTGGGATATGACCATCACGATTCTCAGCAAAGAGAAATTCAGTTCCTCTTCATGCACAGAATACAGTCATATCGGTTAAGAGTGTTTAGATACACTATAGAACTGGTTCAATGTCTTTACTATACTCAAAAGAAACCATTTAAGTGTTTTCTCATGTTATGCTCTGAGAAACTTGTTTACCAGAGGAACCAATTTGTGTTACACAGCTATAAGAGTCCGACAGAACAATGATAATAGCCACAAGACTAAGTATAATTTATTTCAAGACTGTTTGGCAAGAATTACGACTTGAGTGGGGGATATTGTCCCACTGTCCCAGTGAGTGGTGGTGTCCCATTGACCGGTTGATAACTGTATGTGACCAGTGCCTGATGCTAAAGAACAAGTGCCTGTGCCATTGAGGCTACCAAAACCACTGATGCTACTGATGCCATGGCCAGCCACCAGACCAGAGGAAACAGAGATGGATATTGATGAGCTGACAGAAGGGAAGATGATGAAGGATATCAGGACAGATGGCTTCTGGATGATTGATCTAGTGATGAGGGTGAGGGACCGGACGCTGAAGGAGTGGAACTGTCTGCAGTGTAGGAGGGAGTAGCATCACTAAGAGTTGACAGATAGTCAGACTTGATAACAGGCAGCACCAATGGCATGCTAGGAGCCAATTCATCCAGAAAATGAATGGATATTCCTCTCTATTTGCTGCAAGGCTTGGACACCACTGAAACCACTCCTTGCCGAAGGTTCTCTAACTGATCTGGGCTGCAGATGGCATTTTTTGATGTTCTTTTTGGATCCAGCATTGAAATGGTCCATAGCACTAATGGCATTTTTGGGGTAATATTTCACCCCAGATCCGTGATTGAAATGGTCCGTGGCACTGGTGGCATTGTTTGGGGAATATTTTTCCACTGATCCTGGATCAAAATGGTCCGTGGCACCGATGGCATTGTTTCGGGTAATATTTTCCCCCCTATTCTGGATTGAAATGGCCCGTGGCACATGTGGCATTGGTTGGGCAATCCCCCCCCCCCCCCCCTCCGAATCTGGTGTCAAAATGGTCTATGGCACCCATGGCACTAATTAGGTAACAATCTTTTACTGACCCTAGGTCAGAACATCCCATGGCATCCATGGCACCAATTGGGTAACATTATTTCACTGGCCCTAGGTCAGAATGTCCCATAGCACTATTTGGGTAACAAATTTTTACTGATCCTGGGTCGAAGTGTCTCATGGCACCCATGGCACTATTTGGGCAACAAAGTTTTACTGATCCTGGGAAAATGGCTCATGGCACTTGTGGCACTATTTGGTTAACAAATTTTTACTGATCCTGGGTTGAAATGTCTTGTGGCACCCGTGGCACTATTTGGGTAACAAAACTTTACTGATCCTGGGTTGAAATGTCTTGTGGCACCCGTGGCACTATTTGGGTAACAAAACTTTACTGATCCTGGGTCAGGGTCTGATGGCACACATGGCACGATATCCATCTCAATTTGTGGTGCAGTGGCACACCAGTTCCGTAGCATATGTGGCACTCATCGGTTGAAAAAAACTGACCAAACAATGCCAGGTATATACTGGGTGGCATGGCTGCTCTGCCACAGCTGGGCGCTGCAGCTGCCACCAAAAGGTGTTCAGTGGCCATGCCACTTCTCAATAACTATTGGTAGACCTGTTGATAGTTATCAAGTGGTGGCGGTATTTTCAGGTGAGTTCCCGCCATGATTGAATAAACAGATTCAATTTTGAATCTCCTAATAATAACTTTGTACTCCGTCATCTTTCAAGAATTTCGGAGAAGGCAAAACAGAAAAAAAAAAATCGGGCTCCTCTGGGCAGCCCTGCTATGCGTTGCGGTTTTCCTTACCGTGCCGATCTGGGTTGAAAAATACGTGTTCCGAACGCACTCCAAAACGCGGAGGTAAATCTAGTCATCGTAACCGCTACCAACCGCCAGAAATTTTTAATTCTCGATCTCTAATTTGATTCGAACCTGGGGGACAACGGATGAGTCCTCGGTTACCAACCATCTTGAAAGTTATTATATCCTGATCTCGCATGTGTCGTCAAGACTGGAAAATCACCGTGGTCAGTTGCGTGGGTGGAAACGTGTAGACCTTGTTCAACTTAGAGATGGATAGAGGCGAACACCTGGTGCAGGAGAAGGATACATCGAGCGCCGAACGCAGAATTGACGATGTAGCCGCAAGCGTATCTCGCGAAAGGTACGAACAGTTACTTCAACGGTCAACTCCTTCAACATGAGCAGGCTACGTATTATGCACTCCTCACTGTCTACCAGCCAGTATACTGAACACCGAAAGCCTGTTCCAATTCTTCTTCGGAGCCGCGGCCTGCGCACTCAGCCGTTGTGCCCACTCTTGGAGCGTCAGCATTTCCGGATGCGCCATCTTAGCCGCGGCGGTCTGGTCCACGACCTCAGGACACTTTCCTGTGTCCCGGGCGTCATGCATACGCTCAAGATCTGCAAGGCTATCGTCCGGTAAGCCAGCGGATAGAGGTGGAAAGAGAGTGCTTACAGCTCCCTTATGTGGCGATTCAATGTGATTACTGTGCGCGCAAGCACCCTTGGGATAGAGGGGAAGTGTTTCCCTGTACCTTTCTTGTAGGCTTCTTCTCGTTGACTCATCGTCGTAACTGTGCATCGTTAACCTCATCTCGATTGGACGCCTGACCATACTTACCTTCCCCAGAAACAATCAAGATTTGCGAAGCGTATTTTCGAGGGTTCTGTCCATAGCATAAGAGTGCTGGAGTGAAAGAAAAAGTGACCTACCCTAAAAACCACAGCAGCGACATACCCTATGTCATCCACTGCCTGCGAAAATCTCATGAGAAGCTCGCATACGGAACTGGGCCCTTAAGACCATACAATTGGTTGTTGTCGGCTTTAAACCATGCTTGAGGACACCGGCGGTAATCGCCCCAATCAGCCCCTCATAATTCTCCATGAAAAGCCCGGGGCGCAAGAATCTAGCTCGACCGTCAGCTACACACAGCAGCTATCTGTAGCCGTATAATTTTCCACGCACGTCCAAGGAAGTCCTTTGTCACCGAGGGCGCGGATATGTTGCTCAATATTGACCTTGGCGCGGGCATCGAAATTGGTCTGGTCATCATAGTACTCGCCCCCGCGTTCTGCCGACGAGAATACAAACGCTGACACGCCGTATTCTAGCGCAATGTCTGCTACAGTCTGTATCTCGTCATATGGGCGTCCCTGGATGTACTCTAGGCGCACCTTCCCCTGCTTCTCCTCGCCATCTGCATTCACCCCGAGCCCCGGAAACGCGAGGACACAGAACACGCCACAGATCCCGTCAGACTCTGCCTTGGCGTCCTCGAATATCTTCCGAACGGCCTTGGAGGAGTCCAAATCGCCTTGTACAAGTGTTACGAGGCCCGGGTGCGCTGCCGCCAGGCTCTGTGCCCCTGGTGAGCTGGGCGTCCGTGTCAGTGCCAAGACGTGGAGGTTTTCAGAGGCCAATCCCACGCCGGGCTCAGGGTTAGATTCCTGGAGCGCCCGAATGAGAGCGCGTCCTTGGTGGCCTGTGGCACCGGTGACGAGGATGTTCTTCTTGCTCATCCGGAGTGGAATGTAGACGATGAGATGAAAGGGAAGGAAAGGGGGATACGGGGGATATCATGCCGTCTGCTTCTCCTGTCTATCGACGACTCGGATGAACTGCCTTCACACATGCTATACTTATCCGACCCGAATTCGCTCTGGCTCCCACGTTAAATTAACGTGGTTGATTCGGCCGGGAGAAAATGCCGGGCCTGCCGCGGTACCGCCGCGCCTAAGCGGCGGATCAGGATACATATTACGGCATGCCATTATAGTCTTTCCCTCCTCTCCTCACAACGACGTCAATGAATCTTGTTTGACTCGGATTTCGCGTGCACCCGCGATATTCATCGCCGATGAGAGGGAGTGAAGTCAAGGCCGCCTTCGGCTCGGAGCTCTATCCCAAAGACGAGGAGCCTACGTGCGTGGCCGTTAAATTTGCGCTCGATTCCTCCATCCTCGGTCGTCTTTGCTCGGTGTATCTCCTCCCTGCTACCGAGGAAACCCTCCACACCCCGCTTGAAGCGTCTATTCTGCGACAAGACGCCCTTTCTGAATCGCGAGAACACGGGAATAACAAGCTCGCAAAGCTCGTCCTCGACGCAAAAGCAGAGCCTAGCGGTGGAATTACGCCCGAGAGCGCCCCGCGCCCGAGTTCAGCGCGCACGCACTTGCGAGTACCGCGAAACGACACGCGCCAATTGAGGCGCCTGATTTCTCATTCGCCGCTCCATCCATCTACGCCTACACTGCCTACCCGTACCCGGACCGGACACCACGCACGCGCACGCGTTCCAAACCCCCGCAACGAATGGCCGTCCTTGGGACGTCTCGCCTCCGCGCGGAGGGGTGGGCGTGGGCGGAGGACGACCCTCGCGCCGTCGGCCACCACGGCCGCACGGACGCGCCGTCCGCTGGTGAGCGCACCGGGCTCGACGAGAACATACCGACGGTCCGCGCCGCAACGACGCAGCCTGGAGCACGCGTGCTGGCGTCGACGTCGAGAGCGGGAGCAACGACGAGACCCGCAGCGACGACGCGACTGACGGTGAAGACGTCCACGGGCCGCACTACTACCACTATCGCGTCCTCGGCCGCAGGCATACGGACGCAGGCTGCCGTGTCTACATCTACCGCCCCGACGACAACACGACCCCCACGCCTGTACATACGCCGACGGGCGAGGGACCGCCAGCGTATGGTTTGATCAATGCTTCCTCACGGGGGAGCAGGTGAGGGGGACGCGCGCGCGGAGGGGTTTCTATTCGATGTCTAAGGTCTCTCTATCTATCTACCTGGGCAAGAGGTGATATGTATCGATTTTGGATTTGGAGAGAGGGAGGGGACATGTGTATCTACTGCGATGTGCGTGGGTAGGCTCGATTTGTTTTGGATACTCAAGTCTGTAGGACAATGTGCAGGAGATCGATCGCGAATTGGCGTAGGCAGGTGAGAGTGGGAGATGGATAGTTGTGCTGGATGGAGCTGAAGCTGAAGATGGAGTTGTCTGTCGGCACCTTGAACTTTATCTACATCCCCGTTCTTTTCTTTCACTGCACGCTGACTGATCCTTTTCAAACGGCAAGTTCCCCGCGGTTCACAAAGGGAGGGATATGAATGAGGGCACTCCGCCGCCACGC
The DNA here is from genome assembly GCA_014925785.1 of Mycena galopus ATCC 62051. Classification (NCBI taxonomy): domain Eukaryota; kingdom Fungi; phylum Basidiomycota; class Agaricomycetes; order Agaricales; family Mycenaceae; genus Mycena; species Mycena galopus. Next base: position 92,924 of record WIQG01000151.1, read on the forward strand.
CGGTGCGTCGCTAATGATATTTGATACATAATTGATTCGTTTCGGCACGCCTCAAGTGCGACACACCGCGCGCAGATCAAGGTCTTAACCAGGTCGCCGCAGGCAGTCGAGGGCGGGAGATAGATGTCTGTGCTGGATGGAGGTAAAGATTAAGCTTTACGTTCGTTCCTTTTACTGCAGGCTGACTGGTTCTTTTCCAGGTTTCAGACGGCCCATTCGCCGCGGTTTGCAGGGGGAGAGATATGAGGGCAGTCGGCCAATACCCGTGCCCGTGCCCGCAATAGCTATTACGAAAAATATGGGGCGGCGTTTTGTTTAGTATTCTTTTTTTGCCCTCGCACGCCTTAAGTGCGACACAACGCGCGCAGATCAGACTCCTACTCAGAATTGGCACAGGCGAGGGCGGGGGATGCCTTCGCTGGATGGAGCTGGAGGTGAAGATTTTATCTCCCTCCCGTTCTTGCCTTTCACTGTGACACGCTGACTGATATTTTTTCTTTCAGACGACCCATTCGCCGCGATTCGCAGAGGGAGGGATATGAGGCAGTCGACCAGTATCAGTGCGCAATACGAATACGAATTACATCAGGGGGTACTTATGTAGCGGCGTTTTGTCTTCTTCGTTTTTCTTTCTTTTTTAGCCCCGGGTGGAGTCTATCTGATGATTAATTTGTTTCAAGCGGTACGCCTCAAGTGCGACACACCGCGCGCAGCACGGCAAAGCGCCACAGCTCCACGGCGACACACAAAATGCGAGGCTCGTGGAGCGTTTGGGGTGCAACTAGGAAGGTCAGATAGCTATACGGAAAGAAACAGCCATTGAATTTGAAGGTGAAAGGGCGACAAATTAACCAGACTTAAAGTGCACGTCGTGTCAGACTCCGAGTCGGAGTGCCAAAAGCGGAGTTTGAAAACGCTTCCAAATGGCCGCGGCCAACCGTAATACCCGAACGCGGAGTTTAAAAACTTGGAACATGGCAGGCAACTTTATAAAGTCGGTAAGTTACGGGCTCCAAGCACCATTAATCATGTGTCTAGACACGGGTGCGTAAGTGTGGGCAGTAACAGAACGTTTGGGAGCACGTCTATCATGCTCTTGGTGCCAAATTATATATAATATATATGCCGAGATGGGAGTTGGTCGAATTTTTAAACTGATGGATTCGGAGCCAAAAAGGTTCTCAAGTGTTATAGCAAAGCGCTGATTCGCTTTTTGAAAGCAATCTAGGAATTCCAGTTACATTGAGTTCGAGTCCGGTGCAGACGCCGGTGCAGACGCCGGCCAGATCAGAACCCGGTGTGCGACTCGCAGAAGATTAGGAATTGCTTTAGGAATTGCTCTGGATGTATGCGGGCCGCCATTTCTCATATTTTGCGCGGGCCGAAATCGTGTTTGGTGTTCGGATGTGGCATACCGCTCTCGATGCGCCACCGCACCATCAGACAGCTCCGATGTGCGGAGACAAGAGGTGGGCACAAGGTGGGCACAAGAAGAATTTTTGACATCAATTGAGATTGTGTTTGCCTCCGGAGAAACAGGCTCCTCTTCACAACCCAGTACCTCGACGTTGGACTTACTAGCACTCTCTTGTTTCCAAAGGACCATATTTTCCAGGCTAGGGTTGGCAAGGGTCCTCCTTGGAATCGTTCCCAATGAGGATATAGCAATTTCTCGTTGTGCGGCTTCTTCGTGAGATAAATAGAGCACGGCCCTGTCACTTTTTAATTTGTTAAATGCTGTAATCATTTGGCTGGCAACCTGGCAAGCCGCTCGGGGAAATCCGTTATTCCGAAGAACTGGGCCCGAAACGTCAATGGAATCGGTTTCGGAGAAGTGGAAACAGCAGGTTTCTGGCCTCACCGATTCCCCTCAACCGCATGGTGCCTGGGAGTTTGGGGAAGCTAGAAACCCATTGTAGTCGAGACTCCGAAACCGTTAACGTTCCCAAAACAATGAGTTCTGGGAACATTTTGGGGGCCTCGGAACACTGGATTTGCCCGAGCAAGATGCGTGTTAGCAACGGCGATCAATCGCTGTCAAAGGACAGACCATACTTAAAAGTCTTGGAAAGCGGAAGACTGGTTGCTTGCTCTTTGCTTCAGCCCTCTCGCAATGGCTCTCCCCGGCATTGACACCATTGCTGGGTACAACTTTCTCCGCTCTCCTAGAGTCTTGATTTGATGGTTTCATTTTGACTTTCAGGACACTTCTTATTGGGACTTGGGCAAACTGCGTGAGCACTAGATTGTATTGAACCAACGGGACCTCAATTTTGGCGTAGTTTTTGTATATGGCTGAACTTCGTCAGGCCAGCTACTACTTTAGACACTTCAAGCACGACGATTGGAAGTTGAAGGTATGTCCTCTCGACTTCAAGTTGAACCTAGTTTCTCCGGGACTCATTTTTTCAACAGACGCTTGTATTAGTCGCTTTCTTAGTCGACACTGTTTCCCTCGTGGGGGACTATGCCTGCGTATATCTCGTTAGCATTCACATTCTACTCTTTGGAAGCTCAGGCTGAGCGCCTTACTCAATAGTACACAATAACTCACGCTGGTATGTCTCAGATTATCAAAGGCGTGAATGAGTGAGCACCTAAGGTTTACACGCAGGCGATCCTGTGTATCTTGCTGATCAGCACTGGGTACGTCAAGTACCAGGAACCTCAGACGTGGAATAACTGGGACATTCAAGCCCATCCCGCTATACCTTTTCACCACCGCCTTGATTGCTGTCCTGGTCCAGAGCTTTCTAATCATCCGATACTGGTGGTTGTGCGTGTTTTGCACTTCTTACGTCCGACCTCTCCCAAACGTATCGATCTAGCACCAGAAACATCCTCATCACTCTTTTCAATTCCTTCTTGATCATTGTCGCAGTACGTTGGCGTTGTCCCTTTGCGCATCGCATCGTACCTACTGTGCCGTGCATAGTTTGGAGGCTCATTAACCTGTGGCGTGGTGGTCGTGATGTTCCCCGCATTCAAGGAGCGCGAGAAGATCAATATTCCGGTAACGTGCGTGCCTCACCGTGGCCACAGCCATGAAATTCTGCTGTTCATGACTTCATTTTCCTTCGTTTATCAGGATCTGGCTGGTGGCCGAAGCTGTGGCAGACCTCAGCATCGCCGCAGCGCTGCTCTGGCAGTTAAAGAAGGCCAGACCCATTTTGGTAGAGAGGCGGAGGTGCGGAATACCGTGGCCTTGATCGAAGAAACATATGGCTTATCATCGTGGTCATGGCACACAATAGTGTTCTAGACCGGCTGGTGGCGGTGACGATCCAGACTGGGACAGCGACGGCCACGCTTGCGCTGTCAGCTTTGATTGCGTCGGTCCCATCCACTGCTAAAATCCGTCATCAACTCACAAGACCCAAACGTGGTTGCCAATTTTAGGTTTCTGCTGAACGACGAGAACAATGGTCTGTCATCCGAGTTTGTTTAATGCTGCGCGTTAGGCCCATTTGCACTTGACAGTCTCCGTGGGTATTGCATACACGCTTGGGCGCGTGTACGTACTCTGTATGGTGCGGTGGTTCTGTCTCCGGACCAGCGGGAATGTGATTCACCGTTCTTTAGCTCGCAAATCTCAATGTCCGGAGGTCGGGTAGGTCTACCGCAACGTCCGTGGCTGGTGGCGTTGCGGGTTTTGCCACCCTAACCATCCCCTCCATTATCACCGACGACTCGAGCAAAAGTGTGTGGTTTCTGTTCAGTTCATTCTGTTCGAAGGGCTGAATTCGTAATACAGATTTCCATCCCACGGTGAGCCCGCGTCTTCTTAGAGCTTGTTCAAGTTTTGTACATGTATAAACCATCTGATTCTTTGCGACTGTTCAGATTGACATTGCGCTTCAAGAGGACGTGACATTCACGAGCAGTGTAGGGAGCATTCATTTTCTCTCAGTGACATAGCGCCGATACACAGAATCCAGCGTTCTAAAAACTTTGGTGATGATAGCCGTCCGGCCTAAATCGAGATGGCGGCTAGCCGAATGGTATATCCAACTGTTTTTGCGACTGTTCTGGCTAACATTGAACCCAGGAGGACGTGACATTCACGATGACATACAGAATGCAGTATACTAAAAACCTTGGTAATGATAGCCAACCGGCGCCGAAAACAGAGATGACGCACAGGGCGCGGTGGTGGTGGTAATATTAATGGAATCAATGAGATAGCTTAATTAATTGTATAGAGAATGAATAGTTATTGCGCCAGGGTTGACAGGGGGCAAGTGTGTAGCAGGGATGGCTAACTACAAACATGCAGCAGTCAAATTGTTTATGGTGATCTCCGGGTTGCCATCTTGGTCAAGGAAGGTTAATATGCGGCGGCGGCAAGGGCGGTAGATAGCAGCAGTTTGGGTCCAATTTGTTGATGTTAATCACTCCATTGGTCGGTCTATGGCACCCTGTACAACCTTGACGGTTAGCGGGTGGGTGTGCAACACTAAGTGCATCAGTCGCCGTATGATTCCCAACCGTGGGAATTGGAATCGGCCCAAGTATGAGATTGATACATTTAAGCGGTTCACGCGCCTACAGCAAAGTTCCAACCGTCACGGTGGCCATCACGCTGTTGGCATGGACTGTGGGGTTAAACACCTTGGTGCGCCTGCCAAATTCCGTAAATGTGCAACACTGTGGCCCATTTGAACTTAGCAAACAGTGAACCTAAGTAGTCACACATCACATCGGCTGAACTTAGGGTTCAAATAGTACAGTATTCCCTTTCGGGCCATATTTTTTAATTCTGCGGACGTACGGAATAGCTGCGAGCAAACTACGAGGCTAGACAGATTGGGAGGTTCAAGGCGCAGAGGCAAGTCCCGTGAACTGCCAGTCTGTAGAACATGCCTTATTTGGGCTCAAATCCTCACTACGCTGCAGTACGGCAGATTTTTGTCGCGCTGCGGCCACGCAACGCATCTGTGTATAAACGGGGAGGTTCCTGCGTCGTCTTTTTACTGGTCCCTATCTTTCTCTTTCAGTCGTGTTTGTTCCCTGGTCAAGTGCCTGCTTCCACCCATGCTCTGGTTAGATGCAATAGTCTTTGGGTCTCGCTTGGCTCTTGCTTGGGCGCCGCAGGTCTCGTGAATGAACTAATGTTCCATGCGTTGGTGTCCCCTACTTTCGACGCGGAACGATACACCGAAGATGAAATGCCAGACCGGCTGCAAAAGGAAGGCAAAGGAAGGGCACAGAATGTACGCCATATTATTTTTCTCACTTGTTTTCGTCCGTTGAATTCCTTATCTTTAGTGATATTTACGTTGAAGAAACGTTGGACACCATCGGAGTATTTTCGAATTGATGTATTACAAAACTAAGACTTCGCTGGGGCGGACCATACATCAATTTCAAAGTGTGCCGTGTTTCCGAACAGCACTGCACATTCATGGTGAATGTGCACTGTTTTCGAATGTACACACAGGAGAAGTTTCATCAATCCCGCCGTTTGTGCGCTTGTCTAATCCGTCCGTTGACGAAACAGCCCGTTTGTGTGCCCCCTGCCCATGTTGGCTTTTTGCGACGGAGGAAATCTGCGTATTTAGTTTTCCTACATTGGCAGTAGTCCTTAATATTATATATATACACATGTCCGACAATTAAGGAGTTTGAGAGGGGATTGTATTCAGTTCTATTGCATTGGCAGCAGGGCCCTCTGCGGCGACTTCCATCATGTTGAGGAGGACCCGCGCACCGATGATGGAGAACCCCCTGTGAAGAACCACAAGACACATGAGACGACATTCGGAACCTGCAAACAAGAGTTGGACTCACGCAAAGGAGGGCCTGGCCGAGGGTGTCAGAATACCTACGATGCAAAAGGAAGAATGGGACCCACAACATGAGCACCTGGAGTAGGGTCGGTCGGCCCAAGGCGAAAAGAACGATCTGCGGCGGCGCGAGTACTGGATGGTAATGATGCCCGAGAATTTGATTAGAGGAAGACGAGTACTGGTTGAAACTGGCTTACGGGCGGAGACGAGGAACCAAAGCAGACCATCTCGGAGGAAAACCATTGCGATTGAGTGGGTGTTGTAGGGGCGCGACACCGCGATGCGACGCTGGCAATTCCGGACGGTGACAATGAGCATTGCACATGACTGGTAGCGACTCAAATGTCAGGGAAAATAATAGAAGAGTTATTCATGAACAAACCACAATGAACGAGGGAACTGGGAAGGCTGAGAAGTAACTGGGGACCGTGCCTTGTACATAGTGAGCTTTCCGTGCTTTCTGGAACAAGGTTTCTCATTACCTTGCGCGTAGCAGCCTTTGATAAATCTGGCGAGTGTGAGATTGGGTCACAATGTTGAGAAGGCTTACTGACTCCACATGAACATATTCTAGCAGAAGTTAGAACCGCAATAAACCAGGCCAGTGATATCTCTTACCCCTCACACTGTTGACGGTAGCCGTTATGATTCCGAGCCTGAACTGGATGAGATTGACAGCGGAGCACAGATTGTACTTCACTTACATTGTACCGAACTCAACTTGATGTATGGGATGACAAGAATGCCCCTAACTAGGCGGAAGTCGAGCTCACCTATGATCATGAGCAGGAACATATACACTATCCGCCGTGATCGATCGCACAGGATCCAAATTCTGGGTGACACGAGACAATTCCAGTGTATCTTTGACATGAAGCAGCCGCACGCACCGCAGGAGTAGGATAATATCCGTGGTGCACAGCATTATTGTAGCACTTGTGCCCTGCATCTAAGAAATCATCAGCCCGGTGAATGGATTCCGACCCGTTCGCTACTCACTTGATGGTATATGAAGCAACTGCGCAACTCATGGATTAACATGTCAGCAAATGGTAGGTTTCAAATGTACCGCTAATCAAGGAGTCAGGGATGAAAGATTATGAAGAACACGGGATACTACGTACTTCATTCGAGGGCGTCTGACGTAGAACAACTGCAAAAAACAAAAAAATATCAAAAAAAAACAGTTCAGATTCAGTGCAAAGCGATGCGAAGTAAGTACCGGATGTGAAGAAGCTAGTCATCGCCAACGTGAAATATCGATTCTGGTTCTCATCATGGCTGGAGGGGGAGGAGCAGTGGTCACAGACGTACCCAGATCTGTAATTCAGGTTGATAGTTGAATCGGGATGCGAAGGAATTCAAGCCTACATATAACCATTTCACGGGGGATTTTGAACGTTTCCACACCATCTCCACCTGTGATGCGAGTTTCATTTATTTGTGTGTAAAAACAAATGAGATCACCTACCTCTCTCTGGAGAGAAATCACGCAGTCGAATCTACGAGGGAACCGATTAAATATCAACATCAACGTCGAGCAGTTTGAAATCTTATATTTACGCTAAGATTGTCAAAGAAGCAACTGAGCGGAGAAGGTCAAGGGAGATGACGGAGAATATAAAGTTAATCGGACCTGCCGCAAATTGTGTGATTTGTGAATCCGCGGCAAGCTCGAGCAACTGTTGAGCCTTGTTTTGAGCCATTGCTAGCAAGAGACTGGGAGTTGGCTGATAGCAGGAAGTTCTCGGCCGTCTATATAACAAACATGAGCGCTAATTCCGGCCTCTTCGGTGAATCTGACATGTTTAACGTTCATTTACATGGTGCGAGTGGATTTGAGAGGGGGATTGAATGTTCCGTCGAGCAACCAAGTAGGTCGTCTCCTGCCTACTATTTTTGAAAGTTGATGTTGTCACTAGCGGAGTGTATTGATCTTCAAGAAATGAACTGAATTTGACAGGCGCAATGTCCCGTCGAGTAACCATCTCTTGCATATTCTTGATGAAATTAACAGCCCAAGCAGCAAAATTCGTGGCCGGTCAAGGTGAACGTCGATAGCGGCGCTCTGAGCGGAGTGTAAGGAGTTTTTGAGAAATGAATTGGCACTAGCCTGATGAGTCATGAGGACAAGTTGAACAACGGTCAGTCATCCGCAAGTTTGCCCAGATTGTAATGAAAGTGGTTACCATGCAAAGTATAGACGGACAGCAGTGTGAGGCGATATGGAAGTATGGAAAGCGCGATTGGAGCGATGATGGACTCGACGCCGCGGAGGCCCCCAGTCACTTGTGTCAACCTGATACCCAGCACAAAGCTCTTCGCCAGTATTATGGGGCGGTCAGGATAGAATTCCGAGGGCGATTCTGAGGACGATTCTCGTTGCAGGTTTGAGATTGTTTGCAAGCGCTATTTCGCCGGTTTCTTCACAATTTGGACCACTTGAGTGAACTGGACGCGGAGACGATATCGAAAGCCACGAGTGAAATGCAAAACTAATGAAGTTCCATAACGCGGTTGGCTTGCTGAGTCCTGAGGCTGAACATTGAACGATAGGCCGAGGATGAGAGAAGGAGGCAAGGAGAGAGCTCGAAGCGGATCACTGAATTACGGCACCGCATCAACGACCTTTTAGCGATGCTCCCTAACTTGCTCCCGACCACGACTTGGAAGACCAGTACTTTGCATCCCGTTTGCCCGCTGTCTGTTGAGTGCATGTGCTGGGAGCCGCAGCTTTTCTCGAAACGCGAAAAACGTACAAGAGTGCTGAATGAATTTCCTGCTTGCCAGTCTTTTCGGGCACTCGATGAACAATGTTCTCTACGCTACATGGAGAGCGGCTGTGACTCCCATGACGTCCTGACCGCACACACGACGACCCGTGAAAACGTTGTGGGTGTTTCTCGTAACCAAGGTTTTGCAATCTGTGCGTCGTTGCGCCGCAGCGCCACTCATATTCTGACAAGTTGTGAATGTAGAGCGTGTATCGGGGACGAAATGCCTGCCACTGGAAGTCCCATTTGGCCAGACAGAGCACCTTTCCAAATCTAAATCGAGGGCATGCTTCCCTTAACCTCGGCGACGAAAACAGCATAGCCCTCGACGCGGAAACGCAACCTATCAATGGAGCTACGTTGGAGCGCCGAGGAAAAGCAGCGGACGACACGCGCCTGATTTCTCCTCACTCACCGCTGCACGTACCCCGAGCACGCATCGCACGCATTGCAGCTCTAGACTCCCTCGACGAACGGCCGTCCATGGGAGGTCTCGACGCTCGCACCCATCGCGCCCCCTGCCGCCCTCCCCAAGGCGGAGGCGGATTTTGACGAGATGGAGTACATGCTGTCTAAGCCCTGCGTCGAGGCTGGGCATACCCCGCTCAAGATGCCGGGTTTGGGGGAGGTGGGAAGGGCGATGCGGGGGAGGGCGGAGGGATGGTCGTATGAGCGGAATGAGAACGTGCCACCGCTAGAGCTGGAGATCGCACTAGGCGCGAGGGGGGCGTATGTGTTGGCGCTGCCGCAGCTCGGTACGTGCGGCATCTCTTTCCCTCCTTCCTACCTCCGCTCACGCCGACCCTCAAAGACTCTGACGGTCCGATCGCCTTTGCAGCCACGGATGGTGACGGTAGCACGACCGCGACTACCAAAACCGCACGACGCGTTCACCGGCTGCTACGGGCGCAAATTGCGCGGCGGCGACCTCACGGCTTCCACGATGATATGCCTCTCCACGGGGACGATAACGGCGCGCAGGTGCGACGACTAGGACTGCGACGTGCATGGCGACGCCAACGCGACCGGAAGCAGCAGTCCCAGCGGCGGCAGCATGCGCGCGAGTGGGTCCGCGCCCAGGAACAGCAGCAGCTACCGCATCGTAACTGGTGGTAAGAATGTCGCGCGGGCAAGTAGAGCCGACAATGGCACGACCAGGAGCACGCGGTCCGTGGTGCGGAGCCGCGGCCGTGGACCATAACGGGCGACGTGCCAGCAGTGACGGCGGGCGTACGTTTTTCTACGCAGCCACCGCACCACCGTCTGTACGACTGCGTCCATGCGACCTCCGGGCGACCGCTGATCAGCGTACCAGGCTCGACGAGGGCAGGAGCTGCCGAGACCACGACACGTCGGCCTTAACGCGCTCGGCAGTTCCACCGCGCCTTCTGCGCGGACGACTGCGCACATTTTCACGAGCGCACACCACTGGGACTGCCGGTCCAGCGCGCACGACGAGCCGGGCAACCCAGTCGACGTTGGCAGTGGTGCGCGCCTCGCGATGAAGCCGGTGGTGCGTGTGAGGGCGGGGGTGACGGGGCCAGCGGCCGCGGATGCTAGCATGAAGCTGCGGGGGCTGGGACCGGAAGCAAGAACAGCGCTGGCGCGACCGGGGGGATGCGTGCCGGCGACTGTGTCAACGAGATTTGGAGCGACATCGACGTCTGCAGCGCTCTCTGCCGTCTGTGATGCGCTGGCGCGGCCGTGTGCAGCGACGGGCCCCGCGCTAGCAGCAATGACAAGGTCCTCTGGCGTACGCTCTTCGACATAGCCAGCGTCCATCGTCGTCCCGCCCACCACTGCGACTACGAAATGAGCCTGCGCGCCGCCGCCGCACCTACACCTGCATCAGCTCTGGCCGCACGCGCACGCGGTGGAGACGCACCTCCGGCTCACGACGACTTTCTGGCCAAGGAGGCTCTTTCATGCACAGCGGCAGCAACGACCGCGTCCAGACTCCAGGTCTGGTGTACGGTTCTTGACGCGGCCTGCATCTCCTCGTACGCCTCATTCCACCGCCTCCACTACGAAACGAGCGTTGCGTGCCGTGGGCCCTGCGCTTCCGTCTGCTCCAGTCGAGCGCGGGTGTGGACACGCCTCCGGCGTACGACGCCCTTCTGGTCCACGGCCGTCTGGGCATGCACACGTTCGTACCTGTGGATGGGGAAGGGGAAGGGGAGACGCAGGACGGAGAAGAAGAAGCGGGGAGGAGTTCTTGTTCCACGCTTGAGGCCCTGGCGGTCGTCCGTCTGTCGTCCACCGTTCTGCTACAACTGCCGCTACGAGCACAAAACGATCGCGACATGCAGTTGTAGCCGCACCTGCACCTGCATCAGCTCCGGCCGGACGCGCGCGCGCGGGTCGAGACGCACCTCCGGCAGACGACGACTTTCCGGCCAAGGAGGCCCTTTCATGTGCAGCAAGAAGGATAGCACTGGGAAGCAGTCTCGTCGGGAATATGGCCCTCGGCACGGCCTGCGTCTACGCCTACGCATTCCACCACCTCGACTACCAAACGAGCTCTGAATCCCGCCACACTTGCGCTTCCGTCTGCTCCAATCGCACGCGGATGTGGACACGCCTCCGGCGCACGACGCCCTTCTGGTCCACGGCCTTCTGGGCATACACACGCTCGCACGTGCGGATGGGGACGGGGATGCCCAGGAAGGGAAGGAAATCTTGTTCGACGTTTATGTCTGTCCAGTATGTACGACTGGGCGGGGGCCGAGGGAGGGAGGAGGGAAGGCGAGTATCTACGATGGGTGAGGTGTACTTCTGGGTATCTGGATCCCCTCAACTCCTGTCATTCTGCTCTGGGTACATTCTATTGCACTCCAGCGTCGCTCCAGATCTTCGGGAGCGTCCATCCTTATTCGATTTCGAAGGGATGCGTTGTGGACAGCTATTTCGCGCTGAGACTCCGAGGAAGTGGCTACCACTGAGTTGGCGAGATGATATGCATGCGATATGCACGGCGCTCGCTACAGTATGCCGTTCCGTTCATTTAAATCCTGGGACCTTGGGTTCGTACTACCCTTTCCACTTCGATGCGCAACTTCAAGACTGTACCACTCAGCTGCTGCGTGTCCCCACGGAGTACAGCACTACTCGGTGGTGGCGTGATCCGCTAGACAACAGCGGTGGGGCCAACGAGTCGCCTATCGTGGAGCGGGGTCTGGCCTCCTCACGGGTACGCACCCTGTTCTTCGCTATCTTGCTCATTTGCGCAGAATTCCTGACTCGTTCATACCCTATGTCTAGTATAGCCTCGTGATGTCGCGTCCACATCATAATCTTGTTCCATTGCAGGCTCGGAGTCCTGCGACAGCGTATGCGCGCTGCTTTTAACTGTAGCTCGGAGCCTCGTTCCCGTTTCGTTCGGCTCAGGCCGGCCGTAGGACTGGGAGCTCCACTATCGCGTCAACCTCGCCGTTCGAGTCGGCCGCCCAGCGTTGGGGACGCAGCGCCGGGTTGAGCTGCACGTGATCCTGCCACTTCAATACACGACTCCAAAACCGCCCTACTCTCCTCCGTACCTCTTCACATTCTCTGGCGCTCCTCGCTCCTTGTTTGGTCTGATTCAATTCATCTCATTTTTGCTGATAAAAACAGAATTCATTTACTTCGCCGAGCAGTGATGTACTGGCGCTCCTCGCTCCTTGTTTGGTCTGATTCAATTCATCTCATTTTTGCTGATAAAAACAGAATTCATTTACTTCGCCGAGCAGTGATGTATGTACCTTTTGTTGCAATCGAGCTCATTGGCTCATAAAATCCAGACCTATTTTTTCCTACAGCTATGCACCTGGTCGTATTTATGCCCGACAAGTGAGTATCTGGACCGCTGTCTCTTTCCTGTGGGCTGGCGCGCCGGGCGTGGTTGGCAACCTCGACGGTCTCGACTGCGTTTTTTTGGTTTGGACCCCCACAATTGCAACTGTCCAAGTACAAGGTGTGGTTTATTTACCTCCCTCGGTCTGATCCAACTCTACCCACACCGCCTTCAAATTCGTTAATAGAATTCCATCGAGTTCTTTTCTCTCTCTTACTCCGTCGTCTGACTGATCTGACCGTGGGTTAACATTCTCTCTGTCCATACGGAATTTCGTTCCATCCTGGCAAAGATGGGGGTGTCGTACTTCAGCGGACGACAACAATCAGGGCGCGAACATTACAGTGCAGAGATGATTATAGACCACATTTTCGATGCCGGATACGCGAGTGGCCTGACGTTGGGGAGGCGGTATTCATCCATCGGATGATGGACCACATGGAGTGCTCGCGAAAACACACAAATCAATTGAAGGGTAAATGAGATCCCCGTCGAGACGAAAGATTCAACACCTACGATCCGGTTGCAAGGTGCAGGAAACATGGTGGTAGCGTTTGACTGCAAATTTAAAGTTACGGAGCACGGTGAGTGTTCAGGTTTGTGAGTCCGGCGAGATGCAAACTCGACTGAAAGGGCGTCGTTGACAGCACCATCCAACATCAGAATGATTCGAAAAAGGTCTTCCTAACCTGACGTGCAAGTAACGCGGCTTTCCCCCAGTTAGACATTAGAAGCGCGGGCAGCTCAGTAGTTTCACCTTTCCGTCCTAATGGTCGTAACACGGAATAAGTGGACCCCTGCGGACGACAACCCCCATCGAATTTGGGTGGCAACATATCGATCTGAACGGAATCTTTCTTTCTCACCCAGGTGCCAGGTCATGAAACCTGGGTTCCCGCGGAAAACGTGGACAAAGCCAACATCATGTCCCTCCCGATTCTCAAAACCCACCTTGAGTTCAATATCCACCAGTCCACAGCCTTGCATCATGCCAGCGCGCCAGCCCTATTCTGCGTCACATTCCAACCCAGAGCCTCAATTCGGATCTGGCAAAACCGGCTAAAGAACAAACGATCGTGCTGCTCTGAATTTTCTGGCTTGCTCTCCTCCGCCACACCTTCGCTGCCAATTCTCCCCTTTCCAGGTGATCTGAAATCTCTTCTCGGGTGGATAGTGACCAAGGTGGTTGGCTACTTTGGACGTACTCAAACTCAGCCAAAGAACTTATAATATTCAAGTGCATGCCGTTCGGTCTAAGTTCGGTCTATATATAAGAGCCCGGTCAACAACGCCTTTTCGCAGAATACATGTCTCACATTGCAGTCAGGAGGCATGTCTTTGTTCCGCAAAAAGTAATGCATCAGGCTCTCAGCATCAGGCTCTCAGGAAACTCGCCTGGAACTGTGAATACTTATAATAAGTACCTTATGTCTACCCGGATGTACCAAGAATCCGTGAACCTGGTTTGGTAATTGGTACGGCTCATCTGGATCTGGTACAAATTTGCGCAATCCTTCCAATTTCGGACGTAGTTTATTTAAGAGGCCGCCGCTCCTTATGTGAAGTATCACTATCAAGAAGTATGTACGTCTGATGAGGAAAGTATCAGAACGACGGATAAGCTACCAAATTTGATGGGTCCGTTCACGCACCGCAATATCGCGATGCATCCGAATCCAGCCTACTGGCTCATGGCGGCGCTTTGTTCGGTGAAATTGAGTCCCCATCTCACCAAAACCTTTCCATGTTTCGTTCATGTCATCCGTGAAAACATCACCCAGCCAATCGCAATGTACCTATGGCTTTCTCTGGGATACATTTAGAAACCAGGGTTTCCAGGGCGAGCACATCCTCAAATCTATGATGCCTTGGAGATCCTGATATCCGTCAACGACTGTAGAACGAGAAGAGAAGTGCCGTTTGTGTCGTCAGCATTCAGCACCCACGGCGTAGTCTATAAAGCTATTGGTGGCGCGGCCTTTATTCCCCGCCTCGCATCTAGTCAGACATGGCCTCGTTCAACGCCTCTGAGCTCCCGAATCCAATGACCCCTTTAGCATTCATTCCTCCGGAGACTGCCAATCAAATCCAGCTCACAATTTATGTCTATGTGGGTACGCTTGGGGTGAGGCTCACTGTTCTCACTGCCATTCATGAAACTGATTTTGGGCCCCAGGCTTATATTTGGGACATTCTGTGCAACCTCCACAATGATTACTCCCTTTTGACCGCTCATAGAGTCAGCCTCGCAACAGGAGTGTATTTCTTTTCGCGGTAAATATATACCTCCAAAAATCCCATGGCCGCAGGGGCTGACGAACTTTATAGACTTTGGTCGTTGTTGTATATTCTTGGTAGCACAGTCTATGACAGTATGCTCCCAGCTCTCTCGCATCGCGGCATCTGACTGAGGTCTCAGCGTACCCGCTCAAGGACTGTGCTGCTTTGCAAAAGCTACCGATGATTGCCTACGCAATTGCAGTGTCCGCAAACTCCCTGCTTTTTTTCCTTCGCGCGAGGGCAATTTTTGACCGAAACCGAATCATGGTGGCAGCTTTCTTTGTTCTGTGGCTCACCGTGGTGGGAACAGCCGCTGCTACGCCAACCGTGATATTTGGTGGAAATATTGGCCCTACTCCCTACTGCACAACCGTGTCCGGCAAGCCATACGCTGGCGCCATCGGGATAACACCCCTCATTCATGACACGGTTGTCTTCTTGTCAATATCATGGCGACTCCTGGGAAATTCTTCTCGCGGGTATGGCGGCAGAGTGAATGTGCGAGGGTTCCTGACAGGAGAATATCTACCCCGATTCTCTAAAGCCGTCCTCCAAGATGGTCAAATTTATTATCTGTATGCCTTGTCTTCTATCCCGGTTTTTTGTCGACCCAAGCCTAATAATATTTCTCAGGAGCAGCGTCGCAATGAACCTTCTTATCGTCATAATGTTTTACAACCAACATGTGGCTCAGTTGTATCGCACCATGTTTACGGTGTGCAATGTCCTGATCACAAATTGCATGGCCTGTCTCGTCTTCCGGAACACCAAGTTTGGATACCATAAACGAGTGGCGACCACATCCGAGATCGCGTCGCAAACTGCTGGGTCTGCATTGGTCATGCACAGACGGCCGCAACAGGGAGGCAGGGTCAACACCATGCTCAATGGCGTCCAGGTTACCCACACCACTGAACAAACCGTGGATGGTGGCAATTTGCCGCTCAAGAAGGGGGAGATCTGAAATGTCGGATCCTATGCACTTTACAACCGCAATCTTTGTTTATAACTTTGTGATTTATTTATACTTGTTAGTCAAGTGTTGAAATTCCACGCAGCACAAGAGGCACGCGGCGTGGTTGAAGCAAAACTCACCCTACTGGACTATTCGTTCAATGACGCTACTAAGATTGGCTTGGCAGATAGAGAGGTTGAGGTCTCTATGATTGAGTCAAGGTTATCCGAAAACATGACTATTTTGATACGGAAAGATAATATTGTAGCGCCAAGGCACGTGCATTGCATTGGTAAAATTTCACTGTACGCAAAACATGGTGGAAATTGACGTTTTAAAATTATTAAGAAATTGAAGAGGGCTGTGTTTGAGCGGGAATTTCTACGTACCCTCTTCCCAAATCGAACCACGGACCCCGCAACAGTATCCGGACGACGGGGAGGAGCCAGTGGACGAGAAACTCAGCACGTTGCATGGGCCCTACCCCGAGTCCCTGTGTTCGCCACTTGTCGAGCTCCGAGCTCACTACAAACAAACTCGGCCCGTGATACGTCACTGGCGTCACTGGTTATATGTTCGGCCTCCAGGAAAGCTCCTGACTTCAGCCCATACACGCGCTCCACAACGCAATGCATCAGAAGCACACACGGTGGTGGTTCCAAATCTGTTAAAACAGGTCCGGAAGTTTGAATTTCCTTCTCGGCGTATCAAGGTCAACGGCGTATGTCGGCGTTCAAATGTCCATCTCTGATGCTGTGGCTTCTGAAATGGAACCTGGGCGGCGAACAAATAATCCTGCCCTAGAAATGGCAGGTTCGTTCCCGTATTAACCGCGTTGCAACTGTCAGACAAACGATATACCTTCCGTCGCCTTTCCTTCTACCTCTTTAACGGCACCCTGTCACAATATAAATGAACTGACCCATCCCAAGGCGCAAGAGTCTGAAAACATATTCGCCCTCAATGTCTGATGGTCTTGTGACTGCTGGCTTCCTCACCATTATTGTATCCGTTGGGTATCTGCTCGCGAGGTCGTTAACTCGTCACAACCTCCCCCCAGGCCCGCGTCGATGGCCTCTGATTGGAAGTACTCTCGAAATGCCCCAGACGCAGCAATGGGTGACGTTTTCGAAGTGGGCAAAGACTTATGGTGATTCATAATTCAGTCTGCCAAAACCCGACATTAATAAACCGGTGACCTAGGCAGCATCGTCTATCTTGAGGCACTAGGCCAGCCTATCGTAGTTATCAACTTCGCAAAGATCGCGAACGACCTCTTGGATCAGCGTTCCGCCATCTATTCAGACCGACCGAGCTTGGTGAGTATCACCAGAATTGCTTTTATACTCTTCTGATGAAAACTCGCAGACAATGGCAACTCTGTGAGCAATTCCCCGCAGCGGAGAATACAATTGTGATTGCTGCACAGTTCCGGCTGCGGAAACTCTTTTGCTATCCAGTCGTACAACGAGAGCTTCAAACAACAGCGCAAGATAGTTGCCCAGGACTTTGGTTCGGGTGCGGTTCGCCGCTACTACCCTCTGCAAGAGACAGAGGCGCGAAAGCTGGTTCACGGTCTTTTGAAAGATCCAAGTACTTTGCGATCTCAGCTGCAGCTGTGAGTGTCGATCATCGGTTTTCTTCGGCGGCTGAATGGTTGGTAGGAGGATTGGGACGATCATCCTCCGGGTTACCTATGGCCACTACGTAACCGACGAGCATGATCCATTTCTGCTCAGGGGATTAGAGGCAATACAATCGTTTAGTCAAGCAACCGCGCCTGGAGCGTGGGCTATCGATTTGCTACCCATACGTGAGCCCAGTTTTGCAAGTCGCGCATTCTGACAAGATTTGCAACCAGTGAGACATATTCCGAGTTGGGTACCTGGGGCCGGATTTCATCAAGTCGCAAAAAAATATCGAAAAGCTATGCTGGACGCCACTTGGCGTCCCTATGTGTGGTGCAAGGAAAATATGGTAGGGTCAACAAGTAAACTTCCTTCCTTTCATCGATAATGTGTCGGGATTCGAATTTCGGATAGGGGGTGGGGGGGGGGGGTTTCCAACCAAGGGCTTAAAAGTCTTTTCATAGTAGATTTCAAACTAAGCTGAAACCATGTTTAAAACATGTTGAGACCCATCAAAGCCTCTGTAGGACATGTATTGAGTCCCCGGAGGTGTCTAGGAACTCCTACTACCCTTGTAGCTTGCACAGAAATATTTTTATAATTGGGAGGCCCTTGGAAGGACACCAGAACATGTCCAAAACACATATTTGACTTAATCTGTACTTAGTATATTATTTCCTATGACTGAGATTCATGCAAAGGCATGTGCGCAGAATGTATTTCACGTCGGCACTCCACCAAATGAGTTGTGTCAGGTGCACTGGAAAGGTATCTGGAACTATTAGTATAAGAGATTGAATAATAATAATGGAAATCCTACCTGATATGTAATGGATCAGCTAGGCTGACATAGGCACTGATATGGCTCATGTCAGGAACGATTCCGGCTGTGACAATACTTGCCGCGTCAGATGCAGTGTACTTGCACCTGGTAATTCTCCTGACACTCCAAGTATCAGGTGCAGTGTACTTCTTACTAGAACAATAAGTATAAGACAACATATCAGGAAGTTTGTTGATACAATAAGAATCAGGTGCGCAAATACCAGCCATCATCCAGAATCAGCTGACCCGAATCTTATTGTGTC
The DNA here is from genome assembly GCA_014925785.1 of Mycena galopus ATCC 62051. Classification (NCBI taxonomy): domain Eukaryota; kingdom Fungi; phylum Basidiomycota; class Agaricomycetes; order Agaricales; family Mycenaceae; genus Mycena; species Mycena galopus. Next base: position 111,270 of record WIQG01000151.1, read on the forward strand.
AGGGACCTACCTGACACTGTACCTGATACTTATTGTTAAAGTGCCACAGAAATTCCGGCTGACACGTCGAATGTCAGGAGCAGTGTCAAATGCAAATAATCAGTGTCTGTCAGGAAAAGTATCAGAACAACGGAAACTGTTTCTGATATGAACAATGTCAGTTGCAAGGCCGGCCACACTGATATATTCCATGTCAGTTAGCATTTCAGGTGTTCTGATTCTGTCTCTTATTTCAGGAATGTCAGGTAAGTTTCTGGTGCATCTGACACAACCCAATTTGCGGATTGCGGCCTATTCGGGCGGGAGGCGGCCATCAGGTGGCGGTGCATGTGCACACGACGGTCTGGCGCTACCCGTGGGAAACTCCTTCCCTGTATAGTGGGGGAGGGGCGGGGTCTGGCTGACCTTGAAAATCTTTTTGACCCCCTATCCGTTTTTTGAATCCCAACAGCCCCTTGGTCAGTCTCAAACTTAGTGTGCTGCGAGAGTACCGACAGCGTTGCTGCGAGAGTATCGATGGCACAGCCGGTGAGGCTCCAACCATTTAGTTTTCGTTTATGAAGGCCCATAAACTAAATGGTAAATGGTTCCCAAATGTTTACAAGCAGTTGTAAATGTTCACAGCTTGACACCGGCAGTGTTTTGCTTTTGATGCTTTGATAGAATTACTGTATACAGGTGTAATCCGCTGGGGCACTCTCAATCTGGCAATCTGACATGTTTGCGTGTCCAAGCCTCTCCACAGTTATGGCCAATGTAGCTATCAACGACCATATGCTGGAGGCCGCTCGTAGAATGGAGGTGGGGTGCGGTGGGGGAAAGACATCAGAAAAAATTCTGGCACACTTATTTACCCATCCAGATTAAAATTACCCTGCAGATCAAATCTGTATACAGTAATTCTATCAAGGCATCAAAAGTGAAACAGTGACACAAAAAAACCGGCAGTGTCAAGGTATATGAAAATGGCTGTAAAAACAGTAGATTTCACCGTAAATTTTATAGAATTTCAGGTGCAAATGGTGCTACATATGTAGCTACAACTGTTTTAACTTGAATAAACCGCCCTTGACTCGCATTTACCATACGGGAATCGTCACGTACCAGCAAGGACACTTTGATGTACGAGTAGTATCCACCTTCGTCACTTTGTTACTTTGTTACTTCGCTACTTCGCTTAAGTTTGCGGAGTTTCATCACTTTGATGGAATGTTCTGAAAGTTTGTCACTTTGGTCAGTTTGCAGGAAAGTTCGTGAGATGTACAAATTAAACACATCAATCCGGCCATCATTTCCTCCTCCCCAATTTTTTCCATATAGATACCCTACCCTACCACTAACCCCTGACCCTTAACCTCTAATCACTAACCTCTAACCATAACCAGCTAACCGAACCGCTGACCTCTAAACTCTAACTACCGATGAACGATGTGCTCCGAACTAAACCCAAACAATCCAATTATCACCCAAATATAACCCAAGTCTTTCCGATGTAAGCAGTGATGCCCACAGAAATAAGACGAGGATCAGAAATAGGCCGATCAGAGGAAGCAAGAGCCGAGATACGGACGAGTGGTAGTCCCTTGTACAGGGCCTAACAATAGGTTGAAGGGAAGGTATAAGATTCCCACAGAAAGATGAACCTTCACTACAAGATATCACCAGGAATTGGCCTGAGAGATAATCGAGCAATGGAAATAAGATAGTTTAAGAGCTTCGCAGCTATGAGACAAGCAAGTGTTGTGTGTGTGGTGGTGGTGATGTCCGGAGATGCGCGATAGACCTCCTAGAGGCGAACAATAGACTATTTCCACGAGGATATATGCCCAAAAGCTTATTTCCTAGAGAACCTGATTGACGATTTACAATGTACGATGAACGATGAGCAATACGATTTGACGATGAGCGATGACGATGACGATAAAACGATTTCGATTCCAGTACTATGTAGCCTCAATCACGCCCTAAGACGTTTCCAGTAACCAACTTCTTATTCCAACAGAAAGGTTTCCCAATGTTAAAGTCCAACGACGATACACACTGCGCCAACCCCAGAAATAGCCCAAATCGCAAGTGTTATGCCTACTAGTACAAGGGGATTCTGTGTCCTACTCGTAATAATGTCCCAACTACTTATACAAATCCCAAAATCATATGAAAGTCCTCAAACCAAGCAGAAATTAGTAAAATGGCCCGAGATCGTCCCTCCTTTCCCGTTTATCCGTCGGAGGGATAGCTGCGAGCGTATTGCCATTGGCCAGTGCTCAGGTAGTCCCTGATTTCCCGACCATGCGGCTTTTGTCATCCAAGATATTTGAAAACACCAGTCCCCTAGCTGACTGATATCACTTCATCCGTCTATTCCTTTTGTCTCCTGCCCCTTTCCCGTAGCTCCTGACCATCGGATCTTATTCCCCTGGCCTCCAGCTTTCCGTAGATACCCCTAGTGTAACCTTTTCCCAGAAAGGTTTCTTATTCCCAACTTTGCTTCCTTGGAATAAGATCAATCCCATCAGATTGTCTTAACCGACCTTCACTTATCCCGGAATCTCTCCGGTATGAGCTTCCCCGACCTCACACGCCTGTCACATGGAAGGCCCTTCCTTTAGCCGAGCAGAAATAAGCTTATTCCCGCATGTCCCGTCGTAAGTATCTCTGGCTTATTTCTCGTTGTGGAAATAAGCTCTAGAAATAGTCTCTTTTAGAGGTTTGTGGGCTACACTTTCCTCTACGGTTTTCGAGGCGAGCACTGCCAGTCCGCAGGGTAGTCACCTACCCTTTGTACCCGTTACTCTGTGATCCTGACCCTGCCAGCTATACCGAGACCGTATACTAGCTCTCATAAATAAGCCTATACTGTAATCAGACTATTCCGAAACACGCGAAAAGTGCGGTGTTTAGGTATAGTTCAATTCCAGACAGTTCACCGAACCCGAACCTAACCGGCGAAGCTCGGCGAGGTGTTAATCCCATCACTTTGTGATGTGCCGAGCAGTTGCCGCTTGACAAGCCCGGGATACCAAATCACGAACTTTCATAGAAAGCAATGAAAATTACGAACTTTCACGAATTCCCATCAAAGTCACGAAGTTTTGCTACACTAAGCGAAGTAACTAAGTGACGAAGACGGCGTGGACTCTTGATGTACGGCGCTGGGTGCTTCACTATGGAAAGCTGGAGCACCACACTTTGAAACGAGTGATGTTATCAGTCCCGGCATGATAGCCAAAGCCGTACCGTGACTCGTCCCTGGGTGATTGCTTTTGTTGTAGAGTTGTTCACGCAGGTAAAACCAAGTGAAATACTACCAGGGACGGAGGGCTGAAGAGCTGTGTCAAATTTAACCTGAAAGAAAGTACACAGCCCCGCTTTTTCGGATTTTTGATAGCATCAAGGACGTCGCAAAGGACAATGCGAAGTACTAAATGGACTTTCGGGCTTCCTTGAGCTCTAATCGGGTGCTTTATCTCGTGATCCTCAGTTTTGGACTGGTGCGCAACCTCATCCATTGATTGATTTCTCATTCTCGAATTTTGATCAGTTCAACCATCAAGTCACTGTTCACAGTTGTAGGAGGTGAATGTTCTCGCTGTACTGCCTAATTTGATCTGAAGGCCTGCAGAGAGGGGTGTTCCATCAGTAGAGGATCTTTAGTGTTGTAATTGGGGTGTTCTGGCCAAAGGAATAACTCAACTCAAATGATATAGTGAAGCCCTGTCGTCGAGCTAAAATGATATTCCAGGCCAAGAGGCTAGCCGGGGATCCGGCATATTTAAGCATAGAGCATACTAACAGTTAATTAATGCCAGGAAATCTCGCTCTAACCCGTTCTCCAGGTATGTAAAGCATGACATGTATTGTTCAACTAACCTCGGGCATCTCGGGGATATCAAAACCCGCACTTGAAGGAAATTATAAGGTGCCTTATTGGGCGCGAGAGGATGGAATTGAACACTTTATATTTGTATAGATGTAATGAGACCTTAGAAAGCCCTGAAATCACGGTATTAATCGTCTCTGTGCCTGTGCTTCCACAATAGCAGGAAATATTACCTCTCTGCAGTTTTGGTCCCTTCTATTGAAAGGGGATAGAAGCCACCAAATCAAATGAGTTTCTGGGCGTGCGTAGCGCTACTTGGAGCCTCCACAGGACACCATGAAGCTAGTTTGATCTCAAATCCTCTTTGGGAAGACAGCGGCCAACATTCGGCATTTGATAAAATCATTTGTTTCAAAGCGTGGTGCTCCGGCTTTCCATACTTCACCGTTCGCACCGTCGATCAGCCGGGACGACACTTAGCAATTACACGCAGGGCGAGAACTCATTTTGCGAAGTAAGTAGAATGAAGAACGTGTCAGACACGACGAGCAGCGGAATTATCAGGTGATAAATCTACGCGTCATCACTGGGATTGGGCCAAACAATGACTCATGAAACTTACACAAGCAGAAATAGAAAAGATCTGAAAAATCAATGTTTAGACTGTTTATTAACCATTCCCTGACATGGCCCTCCGGGCACCCCTGGAACCTGAGGCACCACACCACACGGTACCATATATTCGCTTCCCTACGCCAACACCCACACACAGCGTTGTCTCCGTCGCCACAATCAACATCTTGATCTCTGGACTGCTGTTTTGACTTTTTGAGTCAATAATTACCAATTAAAAAAAGAACCAATCACAAGCATTGAGGGGTTCACTGAAACAAGGATGCCATATGCAGTGTCTTGAGCAGGCAACAGGGTCTTTCCATGGGGGACTCAATATGGGAGCCCACACGTGAACCGTCTCGATTGCCACATTTTCTCACCACTGGGTCATTTTGGCTTTCAATTTCTGCTTAACTCAACTCCTAGTTCTTTGTTCTTTGTCCAGTAATGGCGTGATTAGTTGAATTATAGTTACGTGTTGATTTTGGGGTTTTGAATGGAGCTGTGGGTCGAGGTTGGGTTGACTTGAAATACCAGTAGGTGATTGTTTTCTCTATCCTCAGTTCCAGGCGTGGGATTGTATACTCTGAAGTCAGTCTGGTATGCATTGTTCAATTTCTGACTCATTTTTACTATACTGACGTGAATGGATTCTCTCAAGTCGACTTGACCTCGGCACTCTGTAGTGCATTCCGGAGTCATGTCAAAGAAGCAAGGGAAAGTGCGCAACTCCACTGAAGAATTATGGACCACATTCTCAATTGCAATTCCTCGCACCATGCAGGGTATGAGTGAAAGGCTCCCTTCCGCAACCTTGAAAAAAACTTTTCGGTATCTAAAGTTTAGAGCTTCAAAATGGCTAATAAACCATGAGGGAGGTGTTGGTTATAAGAAACACATATAAATGCCCAAGAAGTGTATAGAAGAAAATTTATCAGTCTGAACCCATGCCTGCTGTGATTCAAGCCAAATTGAAGCCAACTGTGGTCAGTTCTCAGGTTAGAAATTATTCAGCTCTTGGAGTGCTGAGCGTTCAATTTATCACCAACACTCATTAGATGGTATAAAAAAGCACTATCAAGTTCAAGGAGGTGGTGGGAAGTGAGTTGAACAGCGGCTGGACGCGGAGAGATCGGCCCGGCCCTAGGGGTGGGAAACTCATTAGGAAGGAGAGGGGTCAGCTTGGGGCCGAAAAAAACTTTTCGACCCTACATCCAAATTTCGAATCCCGGACTCCCCTTGGCACTGTATGCACGATTGGGTGCATCTCCCCCGGGGACACCACTGGGGCCTCCTCTTCCTCAGTGGTCCTATCACTCCTCACAATCTACGACCATATCTCGGTGGGGCTCGTGCACTAAACCCTGGTCGGCGACTTGTGCTATGATATACATATTCTTACTATACTGTACAATTTCATTCAATTCGGCAGTCACGCGTCACGCCCATTTTTTGTTATTGCGGCAGTAATTTTTTCACAATTTGTCGGAATTCTTTTGGATTTTAATTGTACTAAAATTTCCGGATTAGTGCCGAATTGATCGGAATTGTCCAGTATTTGAATTTCGGTGGAATCTCCCAACCTGGTCATCTCTCCCCAGCATTTGGGTTGAGCTTTCGATCGCCGCTCGCACGGACCTGATGGCCGCCAGCCTCGAGCTGGCCTGGTCGCTGCTCCGCTAACCAAGGATCGGACGAAACGGGGTAGTCTCACTTGTAGTCAGACTCCACAAGATTTATGACAGTCGATAAATCTTTTATATGGAGTCTGATTTCGTTGGCATGTCCGATCATGGACCTGGGTTTTAGAGCGACATGTGATTACTTTCCCACGCCCAAATTCGGACAATCTCGCCTCACCAAAACTTTGGGAACCTGCATTATTTCTGAATGAATTCGGGCAGGATAACGGATTGATTTTCGTCTTTCACAAAATAAATTGGATCCGAAATGCACTCGAGAGGCATTATTTGTGTATTTGACCTGAAATGTCAATGATACACGAGAAAGACCTCAAAATTTTCAGAGAAAATTTCAGTGTCTGCTGATAGCTCTTAATAGATGCTCTATGTAGTTGAAATGGCTTCTAGGCCGTTGCAAGGGGCCAAATCCCGAGTATCGTCCCGATTAGGACGTGGGAACTGGTCACGTTTTCCATCAAAAACCCAGGTCCTTGATCGCACCCGCCAACAGATTCAGACTAGAAACGGGGAGCCCCAGTTAATTCCCGAGTTAGGTGTCAGTAACATGTGCAGCATGCATGCTCTGCGAGATGGCGCGGGACGGTGCCGTACGCAGAATACTCACGCAGTTTGCCACAGGATACGCCGTTTCCTAACTGATTGACTTTGCCCCAAAAGGACCCAATGCTCCCGCCGCATATTTCGACATTTCTGATTCGAGTCTTGTACCTGGAAACATGATACAACGAGTGTTCGTTCTCAGCCTGCCACCGCCATTGTAGACGTTTAACGGGCGATTCGGTTTATTTTCTTCCGGCAATTATAAAGTTGGTACTTTTCATTCTCGGGTCGCGCTCCGATTTTCTGCCATGCCTCTGGGTAGTTTGTTGTGCGCCTCACTCCTTGCTCTCGCCCATGCTCCCACCGTGAACTCTTCGCCGACTGCACCAATCGTAAATTTGGACTATGCCCAGTACGAGGGGGTGGTCGACACCCGTCTCGACATTACGAGTTTCCTAGGTATCCGCTATGCAGCGCCTCCAACCGGTACGCACGCAGGCTTCGAATTCTTTTGGGGTGTACTGAGAGTCTGCCAGGGATTTTGAGATTTCAAGCTCCTGTAAAGCCGCCGACTGTTTCCGGGGTTCAACAAGCCGTCACTAGTGCGCCGGCATGCGTTCAAGGTGGCCTAGACGGCCAGAGCCTCAACAATCCCGTTGGTGCTCGTGACGATAGCGAGCAGTCTGAGGATTGTTTATTCCTCAGGTCCGTGGCACTCGCCTCGAAAGTTGCTCCAACCTCACAGACTGTCACTAGTGTTTACACTCCCAACACGAGCCCGAAGGTGGCTTTACCAACGATCGTTTGGATTCATGGTGGCGGGTGAGAATCATTACAGACCCACTGAATGGTAGGCTGAATGGAAAATGTTTAGCTATGCAACCGGTTCTGCGGGCGACTATAACGGTGCTGATATCGTGCAGGAATCAAACAACGGTATAGTTGTCGTCGTAATCCAGTATCGGCTTGGATTATTCGGTGATGTTGGGTACTACATGCGTTGAACCCATTCTCACTCCACCTGAAGGATTCCTCGCCGGGAACGAAATAAAGAGCAACGGCGCTCTCAATGCTGGTCTGCGTGCGTTCTCCGATTTCAACTATCAGCTTCTTCTTACATATATAGCCAGTTGACCAAGAATTTGCTTTACGCTGGGTGAATTCGAACGTCAGTCGGTCGTTGCTGCTCACTTCAATTGTGCTGAAGTTGTTCTCCAGATTCGAAAATTTGGGTGAGTTGAGAAGAAAGCAACCACATATGTTATTGACCGAGGACCCTCAAGTGGAGACCCCGCCAGGGTCACACTGTGGGGTGAAAGCGCAGGTATGTGGTCAACTCCGCAGCAATAGAAATTGTATGCTACTTCATCAATGCAGGGGCTGGATCCGCTATCCTCCATATGATTGCGAACAACGGGAAAACGTCGCCATCGCTGTTCAGGGCAATCATGACTAGCTCTACTTTCCTTCCCTCGCAATATCCATATGACAGCTCGATCCCTCAGGTACGATGATAGATTATGTTCTGTGTTTACTCATACACAATATCTCAGACGTTGTTCAACGATGTTGCAACTCAGGCTGGGTATGTCTTCTGTTCTATAACTAACGAACTTGATATTCAGTTGCGATTGCACAGATGCGCATACGCAGCTGACCTGAACTGCCTGCGCAAGGTAGATAGTGCGACATTGGCAACCGTCAACACCAACATGACCACCGCAGCATTCGCGGGAACATTCCCATTTGTCCCCGTCGTCGACGGAACTTTCATCACGGAGCTCCCATCGACTGCCTTTTCCCGGGGAAAAATGAATCAAGTAGTCCAGTCTCAAAGTACATTCATCCGCTATTTACCTTATATTTTTCAGGCGAACATCCTCTCCATAACAAACAGTAATGAAGGGTTCATTTTTGTCCCTCAGACGGTGGATTTCGATGTTGCCGATTACGCAAAGCAGCTCTTTCCCCTGTTGAGTCCCGCACAAGCGAAGTCTGTGGCGTCGACGTATTCGGCCTTGGGAACCTCCACAGAACAGGTCACCGCGATTTACGGGGAATGTATGTCCCTTCTCAGTGGTGTATGGGCATAGCTAGACCAAAGTCGCAGCGATCCTGATGTGTCCGACATATCTCCTGCTCAGTACGTTCTCCGGACAGGCTTACAAGGTTTATTTCAATATTAGGTTACCGCATTCATTTCTGACATATGCACAGGGCGAAATGGCGATCTCGCCCGGCTACCACGCAGAGGATATCCTATACTACTACCCAGATTTCACAGAATTAATAACCGCTGAACCTTTTGACAACCCTGCCTTCGCCACCGCATTTTCCCAGGCATTTGTCTCCTTTGCAGCGGAGCTAGACCCCAACAGCCATTTGCGTGCGAGTCTCACCCCGCAGTGGATCCCGTGGTCACGCCCGGCCCCTCGGGAAATGGTCTTCAACGAAACGCAGAATAAACCAGACATCGGCATCAAGAGCACGTCGGCAGACTTGTTGGAAAGATGCGCGTTAGTGCTCTCCGGTTTGTTTTACTAAATGCATTCTGCGACTGATTTCTTTACTCAGGTTGTGGAAAAGTTTGTCAAGCGAAATTGGACAGTAGTATATCGTGCGGAGTTCGTCCTGATAACGAACGATAATAATTACCACTGTCACCCTCCCATTACTTTGAATGACGTTTCTCTTGATTCCTGAACAATATATTGGCATGAGGCCGGACTTCGACACGGATAACACTCAGGATTGCCAGCTAGGTCCCCTTTCAAACGTGCTGGTTTATGTTATCCGGTACATTGGCCTAAATGTACTTCCACTAGGCCATCAAGTACACAGTGATGCAACATCTGCAAAGAAAGAGTCCTATTCAGCACAAGCTGGGGGCGATTTGAATGAGGCTCCCTGAAACCCGACACAGCGACACATCTTTTGAATCCGACACACGTCAGAAGAAGTGACACCCCATTCAATATTTCATGTCATCTGACACTATATTCCGTGTCTCACAAGGTCCTACAGAACTTCCGACACACCGGACTCCGAACAGCCGACACGCTTTATGGCACTGGGGACGTACGATCTACTGCATGTGCTCCGGAGTATATACATTTTGGCGCCTACTACGAGATGGGGATTGAACCACGTTGCCAAGCCGGATCATTTGTATGAAGGCCTGAGAGAGTTGCCTTTTGGGGCAAACTGTGGTACAGTGTACTTGATGCGACTCAGGCCACGGACCACTTCAAACTAGTGAAGGAAATATGATTGTGATATCCTGCATCTGGACCGAGTTTTGATCCTGCAATTCAGGAGTTGCGCCAGTCCCTGGCAAGCATTAACTGTTGTTTAATGATTACCTCAGCGTGTCAGTGTTGTTGGCTGTGTTCCGATCTCGAATCCGTCACCCACTTGTTTTGTGCCTGGAATTGCAAGCTACCATCCAACATTATTTTACTCCCATAATCTAAATAATTTAGCCCTGCACATTGGCTGGACCACGGCGCACGTCCGCGCCTACCACACTTCCCCACAGTCATTACCTCCATTTGTGCATCTTGCACTTGTTTCTCAACAGCCATGCTAGGAATGGCAACGAAGGCGGTTGGAACCAAAAAGGTAATGGACTAAGTTCTGCTCATTTGGGCGCCATTGGTGGATTAGGTTCAATTGTGTAGAAATACACTAGATGCAGACATGTGTCTATATATGTAAGAAATTAATTGACTACTATATTAGCTATAGTGCGAAAAAGCAGAGATATAGGCAGGTTCTGTGTCGCCATACAAGGCATGGTATTCGTCAGGGAACTTGGCAAGGAATTCGAAGCTAGTATATGTTTGATTGTCATGCACGACACTCCACGGCTTGGGTTTCCGTCGTGTTCTAAATCCAAGTAAAAATTCAGGCGGCTCACCTTCTCCCGGACTCAGGGATAATAACAGGTGCACCCGACGATTCAGCCGACATAATTCTACTCGGAGGCGCCTCCGAGTGAACAGTGAAGGCTGCCAGCTTTCGTGAATGGTTGAGGAATGGTAGCTGGAGGACCCGAAGAACGACAATCAATAATAAAGCGTGCAAGAATGCCACACACTACGCACGCGCCGATACCTTCGGAGCTCTCATGCTCCAAAAGATAGGAAGATAGATGTTTCGTATGGAGCCATGATTTGAGGTCATCTAGATCAACCCAATGGGTGTCGAGAAATAGTTCCTGGTTACGCGCCCTGAAATTCCGCGTGAATGACTAATAGAAGGCAGTCAGTCAGCACGGTGAGAGCGGCAAGTGTCCTGGATGTACCTCATCCTGAAAGGTATCCAAGGACCAAGATTACACCCGGAAGCCGCATCAACAGTCTCTTGATCTCACTCAGAGTAGGGAAACATGAGCACCAGCGTGGTGGGAGGCAGTGAGTGACGAGTCACGACCACGCGACAACCGGGCTCCCGTGGCCGCGTGTCGGATTTCCTGAATGATACATCAATGTGTTGGATATTCTCAGAATTGTGTTGCTCTTTCTGAATGTGTCGGATATTCTGAAAATTGTGTCGCTACTTCTGACAGCTTCTGACATGTGTCGGATCTGCAAGATGTGTCGCTGTGTCGGCTGTCCTATATCCTCATTTGAATCTGTCGAAGCTTGTCCATTTCCACCTCGCGGGTATTGTGGTGGTGAATAGGTAGGTAGTATAATTTGCGGACGACTAGATACACAACTGAAGCAGTTTGGGTATATAATTGAAAAGTCCCAAGACAAAAAACTAACTAAAGGAGGGCGGGACTCAAGTAGAGCCTTCGGCCAGCCAGTTGATGAGCTTCGGGGTCAAGGCGCCCAGCTTGGTCTCTTTCGTCATGAAGTCGAGAATCATGTCGTCGTGAACACCTCCGTCCTGCATGCCAATTTGAACATTGCGATGGTGTCTCTTCAACCGATCTCCGAGTTGGAGAATGTCATCGCGCATGATTTCTGCGCTCCCTGCTGTGATAAACACACGCTCGACTACTTCATCGACGCCCTGGAACCATGAGTCCGGGGCTTTGGCTGGCTGCGCGAAAGCACCGTCCGCCTCGGAGAATCCGCCCAAAATTTGAGTGCCTACGTCTTCAACGACGGCCTTGGACATAAAATCGATCCCGTCGAATTCCGTCATGGATTTCGAGTCCGCAGTGAGAGAAACCCAAGGGGAAATGAGGCACACCCCGCGGATAGGGACGGGAGGGCGGATCGCTGGAACGTCTGCGTGCGGATGGAGCATTTGGGAGACAATCTGGAGAGCAAGGTTTCCACCTGCCGAGTCGCCGGCGATATGCAGGTTTTCTGGGCGGACCCCGGCGGCAAAAAGAAACTCGACGGCTCGACTGGCTTGCCTGAGGGGTGTAGGGAATTTCGCGAATGGCGCGAGGGCTAACGAACCTCAGAGCAAGACAAAGAATAATTTTTTCGGGGCTCACAATATTGGACGAAGGCAATCCCGATCTCGATATTTTTCTTCTTGAGCTCCCCTTGGACGTGATGCCAAAAATCGAAGGTGAAATCCGTCGAAGGCAAGACAAAACAGCCGCCTGAATGTGGTGTAAGTGCGTGAGGGGAGTGCAGCGACCGAAGGCATACCATGACAAAAGAGCAAAACACGATCTGTCCGCTTGGGGCCTATCCACAGCAACTGCGCGTCGTCTCCAACCTCTTCCACCACGGGCGAAAGCTTCACTTGCTTCGTCCACTTTTCATAAACCGACATTGTGGTCCCGAAAGCGTACTGCAACTGGGGTATGCTTAGGTTGGCTGTGCAGTAGCGCATCGCACGATTCCCAATGATGCGAGTCATCGTCTTGCCCTTGTTATGTGACGCATGCGAGCTAACCACCGCCGTCCAAAGCAGAATTGCGGCTGGAAGACTATATGACCACTGTACTCCGTGAAAATGAAAGACTCACGAAGAGGAAAGATCACAGCGACCATTGCCAAGGTCGAACTCAAAGGGAGCTGGCCGTACTTTCGCGGTGTGGAGGGCATTGTGACAGTGGACGACCCAGACAACAGATTAACGCGCAAATTTAATGGCACACAATAGGCATTCGGCTCTTAAATCTCCGCCTCCCAACGCCAAACTCGGAGACTGATGATGAGCTAGTTCATCCAAGGGGCTGGTCCGCAGATGTTTCCAACGAGGAATCAGAATCAGGCAGTGCAACAGCGGACATATGTTTCCGGCGTGTCCCGAATGGACGATGTGAGAGGTTTTCGACGGCGTTTGGACGGCGTGTTCTGTCTCTGACCGGCGACTGCGGTTGGCACTCGACATTGTTCCGGACTTCTGGATGTTCTGGACGCTCGGCCATTGATCGGCCATCAATACATTCAAGCTCCGGACCGAGTCCCAACCAACTGTAGTACGGAGTCTTGAGCATCATGCGCAGACGTATCTAGCTATTTAATACGGCGAGCTTTACATCGTCCCACTGCATAATTTCCGTCTCTATGGCTGCTTTCAACGCTTCAGATCTCCCCAACCCATTTACGCCTTTGGCCTTCCTCCCCCCTGCTACTGCCCACCAAGTTCAAGTCGAGGAGTATATTGTGGTTGGAACCATTGGGGTATCATACCATTACTTCTTGTCCTCATCATTTAACTCCCCCCACCTTTCCTAGGCGTTCGTTTGGGAGATTCTTTCAAACCTGCAGAACGATTATAGGCTCGTGGCCAACTACAAAGTCGGACTAGCAACATACACGTATTTATTCGCCAGGTAGGCTACGAAGATCTATTGAGCAGACAATTACTTACATTTCTCGCAGACTTTGGTCGTTTTTGTTCATTTTTTGGAGTGCCTTCTTTCAGAGTGAGCCTCCCAAGTTTCGCCGCATACATATATTCACCAGATCTCAGCCTATCCGTTCAAGAATTGCATTCTCGCCCAGCATCTTGACGGGGCCACTATCGCTCTTGCTGTACCAGCAAATTCCTTTCTTTTCTTCCTCCGGGCCCGCGCTATTTATGATCGGAACCCATTCTTTGTTGCTTTCCTCGCCGTCTGTTGGGTCGGTGTCGCAGTCTCGTCCGCCATAGTTCCTGCAGGCATCACCGGAGGTAATATCGGTCTGACCGATTATTGCGCGACTGTAGCGGCCAAGCCTTTCATTGCCTCCGTCACCATCGCGCCCCTCATTAACGACACCATTATTTTCGTCGCAATCTCCTGGCGCTTATACAGAAATGCGCATGTTAGTCGGGGCGTTAGGAATTTCCTCACCGGCCAAAGCCTCCCTCACTTCTCCAAGGCCATCCTCCAAGACGGACAATTGTATTATCTGTATGCCTTCCTCCAAATATATACTCCGAATAATACTTCTAACCTGGATCCTCACTCAGTATCACTGTCGCTTGCAATCTGCTTTCTGTGATAATGTTCTACAACCACGACGTCGCAGTGCCGTACCAGACCATGTTCTCGGTGCCCAACGTGATGATTACGAACGCCATGGCGTCCCACGTTTTCCGGAACACTAAATTCGGCTACCACAAGCGCATCGTCACCAGTTCTGAGATGATATCGCGCGACGCAAGCGGCGCGACACTGGCCATGCACAGACTGCCGAAGCCGAAGCCTCTGCATACAATCAGTGCCGACACTATGAGCAAGGGCCCCGGGAAAAAGCCGTGTCACGCCGTGCCGTGCCGTGACTGCCGTGGCAGTGTTGGCGTGTCCCAACGTGAGACTGACACATTGTTTAACTTGCTCTCACCCACTAAAAACACTCTCAAGCTGCACTCAAGGCATTTCTCCCACCACTCAATGAATTGACCAATGAATTGCCGGCCTCACAGTGTACAATATTTACTCCGCACTCAGGCTGTTGAACACTCCCGAAATTAGAGTGCGGAGCTTAGAAGAATTTCCCTCTTGCTTCTCTACCCATCTCTCCCCAGACTTACTCCTTGCCCAGGCCTCACCACAGAGATTTCTTCTGACTTCTTTCATTCCTTGTTTTGTTACTCAAAGTATGCTCCCTCTTTATCAGGATCCAGAGGTCTGCAGGCGTGTTTGCAGCGGCCTGGCACTGCTGCTAGGGTGTAATGAATGAGGTCATAACACTAGACTTGTGGATTAAAAGGAGATACCAGATACCAAAACACTCACTAGCATTTAATTAACCGATGCGGAGCTTGGAGTTAAAAAGTTCACACGGCACAGCCACAAATGCCGGGTATGATTGCAGCCAAAACTTCATGACAAGCCGCAATTTTGACCCTGGGCCTTCTAGATTCAGGATTAGGCATGAAAGTAGGTATAGTTTATATGTAAAATTTTCGTTTCAAAAAAATTGGGGCGTCTTAGAGCGTGGGAAAAAAAAACGCAAAATCTGGAGCCAAAATTTCGAAATTCAGTGTACCTATTTAGCCTTCTGCCTACCCTTGCCCTTGTGCTTGACCGGCACCACCCCTCGTAGCATTGCCTTTGCCTTAGCCTTCCATTCTGCCGTTGCATTAACCAATTCAGTTGCACGGACTCCGCGGTGCGACCGGTATTTCTTGACAGCAAACTCGGCGATTGGTCCTGTGGCACCCAGGCGATAGACACTGGCGTAGCGATGTGCACGTCGATAGAACCGGCGGATGGTGGGGAGGGGGCAAAGTCGAAGTCCCTCATCAACAAGGTCCTTGGCCTTTTGCCAAGTTCCGTTAGAACGCTCCCGGAACCACCGCTTCACCCAAGCCCAGAAATATTCAATTGGATTCATCTCGGGGTGGAACTTGGGCAAGAAATGGCACACCATCCCTGGTGCGGCTGCGATGAGCTACAATTTGAATGAGTAAGTAAATTGTGAGGCAGGACTGAGAAGTAAAATGAATGGTACCAGCTCGAGTTGAGATTTCTGGCCAGCAAAATCCGGTTGGAACGAGAGCAAGCGTCGCATGCAACAATCAACAGGGCGTTCCTCGTCTTCTTCCTCCGTGTCGTTGCCATCCTCGCCATACATTTCGCGTTCCTCATCGGCTGAAGCACCTTCGAGATGAGGTTTGCGAGCCCTTGCAAGTTTGCATGCTTTGCAATCACCGATCAACCTCTTACCATTGGCGTCCTTGGTATATCCCCGCTCCGCTAAAATCACCTTCATTCCTTTCGGAAGTCCCTCGAATTCTTTGTACGGGTGGTCGGCGGGCAGATCTTTATCGAAGGTCATCTTCTGTGCTTCACCCGCATGGCCGTGGGGATTGCTGTCAGGAATTATCGTGTCGCGCATTTCCGGGACCTTCCCACCCGGGTTCACATTCATCTTGGTGGTGGTTAAGGCATCTGGGGCAAGACTCCCGTGTGCGGATGAATTATCGAAGATCCAGTGAATTATAGCGTTGGGGAACATACGACGAGCAATAAGAATGGCGATGATGAGCTATTTTTTGATTAGAATTGCCCAGAAAAATTAATGCAGGAACAAAATGACTCACCTGCTCAATCATCTGCTTCATATTCCAATAATTGTCACCCGAGGCCTTGTTGTCTGGATAGATAACTGTTGTTGAATCCGTGATTGCTAAACGAAGCTCAGCCGCCATTTTCTTATTCTCCACTATCATCTCTGGAGTGAGAGCGAGAAGACCATAGCGTTCGCACAAAAATGCAGACACCATGATTAAACGACCACGACCTTTCTTTTTGAGGACCTGTTCGCCAGGCTTTAGCCAGTATTGGTTATTCTGGTAGTCGTTTGAATGAAAGCTGGCCTCGTCATGCACAATTTCAATGTGCTCAATCTCGTCATTCGGAAGCTCGGGAAGAACCTCCCGCATGTCGGGTTCAGCATACGTCGCGCGAAGGTGCTCATAAGCATGCAGCTCCGCGAGGAATTCCTTGCGCCGCCGCTTCACATCTTTACGCTCATGCCCGTCCCAGTAAACACCTTTCTGGTGGCGCTTGCGGCGGTATCCGAGCCTCCAAAGCCATCGCTGACAGTGCCGTATCGAAATGGTCTTCTTTTTGAGTGCGAGCGAGGGAAGTAATGTTTCGTTGATATGATGTTGCAGTAATTTTGGATTGACCTGGAATTGAAAATCAGTAACGATGAGGTAGGCAGGGAACCAAGCAAAAATTAATTACGGTGCCGACCTCAAGCGTTCTCAACCATCGTTGAACACCCAGGTAAAACCCTTCATCGTCGAGAAGGCCATTAGACCTTTCGCGGTGGCCCTGGTGACTTGGCTTAAGCGCACCATTCGCCTCGAAAAAGCGAGCCTGCGCTGCAATGACACGCTGAAAGGCGGGGCCGCGGCCATGGTATTTAGCGACACGAAGCGCTGCCCTGAGACGTCCCATGCGAGGCATCCAGCGATAAAAATCGACTAGAGAAGCAAACAGAACTTCGCTCCGATAGTCCTTCTGCTTGCGGGCCGTTTTAAGGGACGCAGCGGCGAGAGCACCGAGTTCTTTAGGGTCCCATGGGGCTGCGTCGTCAAGAACCGTGTCCACCCAGTCCGCAACATCGTCTGCCAAGATGATAGAGTCAACTACTTCGTCCCCATGTTCTTCCCGTGCCTGTTC
The DNA here is from genome assembly GCA_014925785.1 of Mycena galopus ATCC 62051. NCBI lineage: Eukaryota > Fungi > Basidiomycota > Agaricomycetes > Agaricales > Mycenaceae > Mycena > Mycena galopus. The sequence continues at coordinate 128,494 of WIQG01000151.1, forward strand.
CTCAACCTGCTCCGGCAAGGGCTCCTCCTCCTCCTCTCCTAACTCATCGGACGAAGAGTCTTCTTCCATAGGAAGCTCAGGTGAGTCCCTTCTGACTCGTTTGAAGGAAGCACCAGGAAGGGGGGAAATTTCTTCCATTCCATCATCAGGAGAGGGTGCGCGGGCCCGTTTCTGATTTGAAAACATATTGGTGATGGTGCGTGGAGCTGGCAGTGACCCAGAAGCAGCAACAGCCAGTTTGGCGGTGGGTTTACCGGAAGAGGGAGCCTCGGTTGCATCAATAGCGGCCAACTGGCGATTCAATTCTGCTTCTGAGATGCGGAGAGAACCAGATTTGAAGGCATCCCGAAGTTTTTTCTTCTTAGCTTGAACGGCTCGCTTCGACGCGCCCCCAACACCATACGCTCCTCTGGTAGTGGCTAAAGACGAGGATTAACTTGGTGTTAAAATTCCACAGCAAAGAAACGTGCCTGCATTTTTATTCAATGCCCCGCCTTCCCTATTCTCGGCACTTCGCATCTCAGCGGCCCGGTGCTTGGCAGCGGCCTTGTCTTGCTTCTCAAGCCTTCTCTCTTCGCGCTCGTCATACGTCCGCGGCTTGGGCTGCGCTTCCCAGGCCTCAAAATAGTCGGTGTCTTCTGTGTCAGATTCCGTATCACTCTCCCACAGATATTCCCCGTTGTCGTCTGGTTCGGTTTCGGTGTTCCCGGGGATAGCCTTAGACACGCCAAACATCCCTCCGTTGCCCCTGTGCTGATGAGAGGCGCTTTGGACGACCCGCGGCATGATGTGGAACGCGAAGAAGACGTCAGGCGCGATTGATGGCGAAGCACAGCCACCGGTTATGACCGGCCCGAACCGAAAACGCAAAATCTCGCTGGGAGAAAAATATTTTTTCACTTTTCGAACTTTTGTTCCGGGGGATCTGTAGAGGGCCTTCTTATAGTGCTCTCTACTCAATAACTTGATGCCTGAGTTAAAACTAGAGGAACAGTAGCAATTTCCAAATCGGGACCAAAGTTTGTCACGAAGTTCCGTCTGCAATCATACCAACTTTACGATCAAAAATTCCGTAGAGCTGGCATCCCATATTTTTGCAGCTTTCCCCATGGCCTCTGGAGTCCTACGAGTGATTGGAAGCTAGTATATGATTTATTTCAATGACTCCTATGGAGCCAAACTTAGTAAAATGATGTTACTCTGATCATAATGCTTAAGATGACTTTTTGGTTAAAATATTCCCTGCCGGTACAGTATTGTCACAATGCAGATCCCACATGTGTCCATTTTGACCCTAGCCTCAACGAGATTGTCTTTCGACTATGCACTAGAAATTAACAAGTTCCTTGAGCTTATTGTTTGACTCAAGCTCCGAAGTATCCATTTGATTCAGCTTATTGTTTGACTCGGTGCTTGGAAGAAATCGACTCAGTGCTTGAAATTAGTGAGTTTCTTGGGCTTATTGTTTGACTCAAGCTCCGAAGTATCATGTTGATTGAGCTTATTGTTTGACTCGGAGCTTGGAAGTAACATGTTCATTTATTCATGATTTTGGTCCAGGATGTCCTGGGCTGTTACATAAATGAATGAAAACTAAGTTTGAGGAAGTCTTTTGAATAAGAAAAAAAAGATTTTAGCTGACTAGGATTGTGTGCCATGAGCGACTACATTTTGTTCTGCAACGATCTGTGTTGACAGCTATTTATTCACAATTTTGGTCTAGGCTCTCCTGGGCTGTCTTCGTCGGCTATTGAGGTTGATTCAGAATAGATCCTGAACCAACACAGTAGTGCACGCCGTTGCACGGTTCACGGCACAGCAGTGCACGGTACGCCACGGCAGTGCACGCCACCGTGCACCTGTGCCGTGCAGTGCCGTGCAGTACCGTGCAGTACCGTGCAGTGCCGTGCTGGTTCATAATGTTTGCATATTCACCTATATTCACCACCATTCATCTGGTACTAACCCTGAATGATTTTTTTGAGTACGAAAAACCTTCCCACTGTCAGGGGAACCGCCCGTCCGTCCGGCCATCCGTCCGTCCGTCCATCCGTCCGTCCGGCTCCGGCCCATCGCACGGCTCCGCTTCCTCGTCCGATCCTTCGTCCGGCCTCCGGACCCGCGCCCCAGCCTGCGCCTCCACCCGACACGCCACCTCCCGTCCCTCCGGACTCGGTTCCCTTCCGTCCGTCCGTCCTTCCGTCCGGCCGCTCTCACTGGCACGTGCTGTGTGATCAAGCTCGAGACCTCTGCCGAACCCTCCGGGCACGTGCTACTGGCTAGTACTTAAAAAACCTCGCCTAGCGTGAGAATCCTCATCCTTTCTTCTCTTCGGATTCTCCCGCTAGGTGCGTATTCTAGAAGCCTGTATTTAGTACCATTCAATTGAGTTACTTCGGATTCTCCCGCTAGTCTCCCGCGCTCTGCGCCGAGCTGAGGTTGCCCTTACAGCAGAAGAAAGGATCTAAGGGATCAACCGGTCAAGATTGCGAAGTTCGGTGTTGACTCGGACTCGGACCGCTACGCTAGCGCTCCGGCCTCCCCGACTTCCGATCTCGACCCCTCCTCCTTGATGGACGCTCCGACGCCCGGAAACGGATCCGCGCCACCCGAGCTTCCGGATGTTTACATCCCGGAGCCGGCTGCCGACCCCGAATCCCGGCTGACCGCGGTCGAAGGCTCTCTCGCAAACATCGAAGCGCTACTCCTCCGCGTTTTACACAACCACCAAAATCCACCCGCGACTGCCCCCGTCCCTGCCGCTCCGGCTCCGGCGGTGGGTCCAGACTTTACCACCCTCACCCCCGTCGCAAAATCGGTTCTTCGACCGAACCCCCCGGCCGTCTTCGATGGCGACCGGACCCAAGGACGGATGTTCCTCCACTCCGTCCTCACATACCTCCGACTGGTTCCGGAAGCCTTCATGGTCCACGGACAGCTCGTCGAGGAAAAACTCGTGCGGTACGCCATGTCCTTTATGGCGCGAGACGCAGCCGGGCGATGGGCCGAACGACAGTCCGCAATCGTTCCGTTCCCCTTCCCGTCCTGGGCGGAGTTCGAGTCCGAGTTCCGGCTCCGGTTCGTCGAGGAAAATGAGCAAGACCAAGCTCTCCTCCGGCTCGAGACCCATAGCTACTACCAGGGCTCTCGCGACGTTTACCGGTACACGGACGACTTCGAGGAGCTCGCCGCCACGGCCGGGTACACGGATCCGCTCGTCCGCGTCACCAAGTACCGAACGGGGCTCGACCCGAGGATCAACGCAGCGATCACCACGTCCGGAACCGCTCCGGCGCTGCTAGACTACGCCGGGTGGCGTCTCCGCGCCTTCCGGCAGTACGACGCCCTCGCCCGCGTCCGAGCGGGAGCACCTCCGACTCGCGCCCCGGCTCCGGCCGCACGCCCTCGCACTGGGACGTTCCTCCCAGTCCCCTCCTTCACGCCTGCTCCCAAAGCCGCGCCGGCGCCCGCACTTCCGCCTGGCATTCCGATGGAAGTCGACCGGACTCACGCGCGCTTCACGCCGCGCACTTGCTTCCGCTGCGGTGCGGCCGGACATCTCGCCCGAGACTGCCCGACTCCCCCGGACGTCCGGCACGCAGACGTCCTGGACGAGGTCGTCCGTCAACTCGGAGACGACCTCCTCGAAGAGCTCTTCGCGCGCCTCTCCACTACCGCCGGGCTTCCGACCGAGCCGGACGTCGGAGACGCGGAGCCGGAGGGTTTTCCGAACGCGGTCGAGTGAGCGGTGCGCCCTCGGTCGCGTCCCCTAATCGTTACTCCTGCCTGTACAAAGATATACCCAATAAATCAGCAGTTGAGACGAAAGACGCACCCCCTGCTCCGGCCTCCGTCCCCCGGCCGGAGCCCCCTATTCCCGCCCCGGAGGCAAAAACCCCTTCCATTCCTCGCGTCCACCGTCCGAGATGGGAACGCAGACTGCCCCGGCAGTTCGTTATCGATTCCGTAGAGGGCCGGAACTCCCTACACATTCCGCTGGAGATGCAGTCGGTGGAAACCGCGGCTAAGATGTCCGTGAAAGGTCTGGTCGACTGCGGAGCGACCGGAGACTTCATCGACTCGGAGTACGTGATCTCTCGCAACCTCCCCGTCCGGAAGCTCTCCCAGCCTATCCCGGTCCTCAATGTCGACGGCACGCCCAATGCATCCGGAGGCATCACCGGAGTAGTTGATATGGTCGTCAACTACAAGGGTCACTCGGAACGCATCCAACTCGCCGTGACGCGGCTCGGGAAGCAGCACGTCATCCTCGGTTACTCCTGGCTTCAGAAGCACAACCCGGAGATCGACTGGGAAACCAAGGAGGTCCGGATGACCCGCTGTCCGACCAGCTGCAGCACTTGCCGAGACGAGCTCCGCGCCGTCCGCCGTAGCGCGAAGATCTCCGCCGCGATCCTCCGGCAGCTCCGCGAAGGTCCCGTCCCGTCTATCTGCGCCATCGACTCGGAGGAGTGGTGCGGAGACGACGGGTACGACCCGGATGGCGACGGAGACGACTTTCCGGACCTCACTCCGGACCCGGACGACGATGACGATGACGAGCTCGAAGAAGGCGACCGGATCCTCTACACCGCGTTCGCTCCGGCCGAGGAAATCCGCGCCGGGAGCACCGTCTCCCAACGGCTTGCGGAGGCCTTCGCCCGGAACTCGGCCCCGCCTGGGACCTCGGTTCCGACCTGGGTCGAGGACTTCTCCGACGTCTTTGACAAGGAGTCGTTCGACGCGTTACCGGAGCGCCGGACGTGGGACCACGCCATCGAACTCGTCCCGGACGCAAAGCCGGCCAACTGCAAGGTCTACCCGATCTCCCCCCTCGAGCAGAAGGAACTCGACGCGTTCATCGAGGAAGGGCTGAGCACCGGCCGGATCCGTCCGTCCAAGTCCCCGATGGCGTCTCCGGTCTTCTTCATCAAGAAGAAGGACGGAAGCCTCCGGTTCGTCCAGGACTACCGGGCGCTCAACGCGATGACCGTGAAGAACCGGTATCCGCTCCCGCTGATTAACGACCTCATTAATCGCCTAAAGGGAGCCCGGTTCTTCACGAAACTCGACGTCCGGTGGGGCTTCAACAACGTCCGGATCCGAGAAGGCGACGAGTGGAAGGCCGCGTTCCGTACCAACCGAGGGCTCTTCGAACCCCTGGTGATGTACTTCGGCCTCACCAACTCCCCGGCGACGTTCCAGACGATGATGAACGACATCTTCCAAGACCTCATCCTGTCCGGAGACGTCATGGTATACCTCGACGACATCCTCATCGCTCACTCCGATCTCGCGCGCCACCGAGAGATCGTCCGAGAAGTCCTCCGGCGGCTCCGGGCGCACAAGCTCTACCTCCGACCGGAGAAGTGCGAGTTCGAGAAGTCGTCGATCGAGTACCTCGGCGTCATCATCTCGCACAACCACGTCGAGATGGACCCGGTCAAGGTCGCCGGAGTCGCCGCCTGGCCTGCTCCGGAGAACCGGAAGGACGTGCAGCAGTTCCTTGGCTTCACGAACTTCTACCGGAGATTCATCCGGGCGTTCTCAGACATAGCGCGGCCCCTCTTCGACCTTACAAAGAAGAGCGTCGCTTGGACCTGGACCGCTGCCGCGGCCGCCGCCTTCCAAGCCCTCAAGGATGCGGTGACCGCGGAGCCCGTCTTGGTCCTGCCCGACGAGTCGCGTCCGTATCGGGTCGAGGCGGACAGCTCCGACTACGCCACCGGAGCCGTCCTGTCTCAGCCGGACGCGAACGGGAAGTGGCATCCGGTCGCGTTTTACTCCAAAAGTCTGAGTGACGTCCAGCGCAACTACGAGATCCACGACAAGGAGATGCTCGCAATCATCCGGGCCTTAGAGGAGTGGCGACACTTCCTCGAAGGTACGCAGCATCCGGTCGAGATCTGGACGGACCACAAAAACTTGGAGTACTTCCGGAAGGCGCAGAACTTGAACCGGAGGCAGGCACGGTGGTCCCTATACCTGTCCCGGTTTGACTTCGCGCTCCACCACCAACCCGGACGCCTCATGGGCCGTCCGGACGCGCTGTCTCGCCGTCCGGACCACGGGGTAGGCTCGGACAACACGGACGTTACCCTTCTTCGCCCGGACCTGTTCCACGTCCGCGCGCTAGAAGGCGTCGTGGTGGCCGGACCCGAGGTCCCCCTCCTTCGCGACGTCCGAGAGGCCTTCACGGGTGAACCGGACCTTGAGGACCCCGTCGCGCTTGTCGCACGAGAACTCCTCAAGAACCGGAACGTCCGCCCCCCCCGGTCGTCCGAGTGGCGCGTTGCAGAAGGGCTCCTTTACTACCGCGGTAAGGTCGTTGTACCGCGGAATAAGGACCTCCGGCGCCGAATCATCGCCCTGCACCACGACACCCGGGTCGCCGGACATGCCGGACGGTTCAAAACCCTCGAGCTCATCTCCCGGAATTACTGGTGGCCCCAGCTGTCCCGTCACGTCGGCCAATACGTCCGGACCTGCGACCCGTGCAACCGGACGAAGGCGCTTCGGAAGCTGCCCCACGGAGAGCTCCACCCGACCGAAATCCCGGAGGAACGCTGGGACACCGTCTCGGTGGACTTCATCGTCGAGCTCCCGGACGCCCACGGGTTCGACGCGGTCATGGTCGTAGTCGACGTCCTGGGTAAGCGGGCCCACTTCAACGAGTGCCACACCGGCCTTGGCGCGGTCGGAGCCGCTCGGCTCTATTACCGGAACGTCTGGAGGCACCACGGAACCCCCCGGAAATACATCTCCGACCGTGGGCCGCAGTTCGTTGCGGAGTTCACCACGGAGCTGTGGCGCCTCATTGGGATAGAGCCAGCGACTTCCACCGCCTACCACCCGCAGACCGACGGCCAGACCGAACGCGTCAATCAGGAACTCGAGCAGTTCGTCCGGATCTTCACGAACTACAAACAGGACGACTGGGACGAGCTCCTCCCGGCCGCGGAGTTCGCGTACAACAACCACGTCCACTCCTCGACGCAGCAAGTCCCGTTCATGACGGACACCGGAAGGCTCCCCCGGATGGGATTTGAGCCCAACGGACTGCGCTCGAACGTGGAATCCGCGAACGAGTTCCGCGACCGGATCGCGTCCGGAGTCTCGGAAGCCAAAGCCGCGCTCGTTAAAGCCAAGGACGAGTTCAAGCTGTACTACGATCGCCGACGCACGCCCGCCCCGGAGATCAAAGTAGGCGACCGAGTCTGGTTAGACGCCTCCGACATCCGGACGACCCGTCCGTCCGTCAAATTCGCGGACAAACGGCTCGGCCCGTTCAAGGTCGTGAAGGTTGTTGGAAAGGGTGCGTACAAGCTCGAGCTCCCCCCCCGGTACTCCCAGCTCCACCCGGTCTTTCCGGTGGTGAAACTCCAGCTCGCGGAACCGGACCCGTTCCCCGGACGCCCCCGGAACGACGAACCCCCACCCGTCCTTCAGACGGACGACGACGTTCAATGGGAAGTCGAGGAGATCCTAGAAGCGAAGGTCCGTTACGGCAGCCTCTGGTACATGGTGCGGTGGAAAGGCTATGGCCCGGAACACAATAAATGGGTAAAGCACTCCGACGTCTTCGCTCGAGACGCCATCGATGCTTACTATCGTCGCTACCCCAACGCCCCGCGCCGGATCGCCTCGGCCGCTTTCGACTCGCTATCGTTCCGGAGGCGCGACGCCCAGGTCCGATTCATGCGTCGGGACGCCGCATTCCAAGGGGGGGGTGATGTCAGGGGAACCGCCCGTCCGTCCGGCCATCCGTCCGTCCGTCCATCCGTCCGTCCGGCTCCGGCCCATCGCACGGCTCCGCTTCCTCGTCCGATCCTTCGTCCGGCCTCCGGACCCGCGCCCCAGCCTGCGCCTCCACCCGACACGCCACCTCCCGTCCCTCCGGACTCGGTTCCCTTCCGTCCGTCCGTCCTTCCGTCCGGCCGCTCTCACTGGCACGTGCTGTGTGATCAAGCTCGAGACCTCTGCCGAACCCTCCGGGCACGTGCTACTGGCTAGTACTTAAAAAACCTCGCCTAGCGTGAGAATCCTCATCCTTTCTTCTCTTCGGATTCTCCCGCTAGGTGCGTATTCTAGAAGCCTGTATTTAGTACCATTCAATTGAGTTACTTCGGATTCTCCCGCTAGTCTCCCGCGCTCTGCGCCGAGCTGAGGTTGCCCTTACACCCACTTCCACAATTCTGGTGCACGTGCAGAAGTGTCGCCGTTTTAAAAAATCTCGATAGCGATCGAGAACTATTCACCTATATTCACCACCATTCATCCGGTACTAACCCCGGATGATTTTTTTTGAGTACGAAAAACCTTCCCACTTCCGCAAATCTGGTGCGCACGCGGAAGTGTCGCCATTTGAAATCTCGATCGTGATCGAGAACTTTGATAGCCGTTCCTTTGCTTTTTTTCCATCGACCGTGAGCGCCAGGCCTTCGACTTGGCAGTACAATGGTGTTTGTATGTCCCTGCCCCTTTACTACTTAAGTTTGTTGCTAACCCGTTCTCTTCCAGGGTTTCTTGCGGCATATGGCCCACTAGTGGATGTTGAAAAATCTTTGTATCCTCGCTGAACGAATCTGTGTCATTCAATTCTGTCTCTTTAAAGGAGGATCTAGGATGCTAAATACACGTATATCAGCGGGAAAAACGCGTATTTGTGTCCGCCTTCACACATGAACACGAACACAACCATGGGAATTCAAATGATCCCAATAAAATAATGATTTCCACTTTCCAACATCACTTCCAGGCACCGGCAACTTTCCCTGCAGTTCATATGGGTGCTCTGAGGTCTAATTCAACCATATTGGTCAGGTTCCATTTACTGGGACCTTTGCTCAGTGTCCCCAGATGCAAAACTAGATTACAGATAAATCGATTGCAAAGGCAGTATTGGTAACGTAGCTTGCTACAGGGAGTAGAGGACATTGCTGGTTGTCATCTTACCCAAGAAACCCGAACTCCCTCAAAAAAGCCTACACTTGCACGTCGGGACACGCCAGCACTGCCACTGCGGCACGCCACGCCACGCCACGCCACGCCACGCCACGGCGAAAAACCGGTGCCCTATGAGCAATGGTGTGCAGGTGACTGATGTCACTGAGCATACTCTGGATCCGTCCGCCTCGGATTACTTCGCTCACGTCAAGAAGGGAAGCCAGGTTTAATGCAATGTAGGATAGAAAATTATACCTCCCTATAGACTATCGGCTATACTCTGTGTTTTTTTTTTGTATTGGAATAATAGGGGCACAAAACTTTGGGAAATAGGACTTTTGAGATTTTCAGTCAGCAGGTTACGATGGGAGCGCAGGTATAGGACCACAGGACTACCTTCATCGATCAGGAGACCAGTTCACTCGGTTTAGTACATGTCGCAGCCATTTCCTTTTGGAAACTCCGACCAGCGATCACAGTGGAAGGTTGAAATAATGGAAGTTCTTTATGAAACCTCGCTTTGAAATCCTTCAAGTCTCGATATAGGTCATTGGGTCGATTCATTTGAACTGGTTGCGGAGACTCGGGCGTCGAGTTGGCATTCATGTGCTGCAGCTGTTGACCCGGCGATCATGTCGCGGGGAATCTTGATTGGGAAAGAATTGCGGCAGATAGGTGGCAGGAGTTCAATTTGGCGAACGGCCGAAGGCTTGATGAGTTATATATTCAATAAAAACTCTTCCCGAATGAGAAGTTCGGATTCCCCGACTCCCAAAGCTCGGAAAACGAGGTTGAACCCTCATGCCTCGTGGATGCGAGCATTTCCCTTCGGAGTTTGAGGTTGGATTCGATACCTATATTGCGAAGCCAGAGACCGGATCTCGCCGACCTGTGTAACTACCACCAATGCCAGTTGAACATCACTTCAGAGGCCTCATTCTTGGAAACGAGATCACGACGCCGGGCGGGTGGTAAGTACAGTGTTGGACCCTCATTTTTACGACACCATCAATTGAGCTCGGCGGTCGACGGCGGTGGGGGTTCTTGATATTTTTCAGGCTTCGGGCATGATTGGCAAGGTCAAGGATGAGGGCTGAACTCTCCAGGTGACCAAAAAGGCTCCTACGACTTTTTCATCAGTGTTTTGAACAAAATTTGCGGGAATTGAACTTCCAAGGAACACGTCTGGGATTCACTCTCTGTGTAGCCGAGAAATTTGACCAAGCATTCAGTTCTCTCTCGGGTGCCAACAAAATGTTCTAGGATGACCAGATTCTCCGTGACGAGACTCGCTCTAGGCTTGTCGTAGGCCGAACTAACGCTCAGACCAATATGGATTCGAAAAACTTGCGTTTATAACATCCTTTTTTTGGATTATCTGAAAAATCAAAGCGACTTAAGAAAAGCAAGCCACCTCATGGCACACAACAAAACAAACAACTGACCTTCAAGTCGACACGCTCATCGTCATTTGTTGGCCACGGACCTGAACTTGAAGCTACAGATATTTTGTCTCCTCGCGACATCGTCATGTCCCAAACCAAAAAATTACTGAATCTTCCACTGAATGACCTGCACTTTGTTCCAAGGACATATCTACTCTTGGCAACAAACCACCACGTGGCACTGATCGACGCTTCGAAATTTTCGAAGCTTGGGCATCGGTGTACATAGGGGTCCTCAGCTTTACTATTACTACTTTCTACTACAATGTCAACTACAACTGCGTCTTCCAGGTCGGCATCGAGCGTCGCAAGCAGAAACAGTCACAGTCACAGTCAAAGTCCGAGTACGCCAGAGCTGAGACCAGCACCAGACCGCGCGCTACGGTCTGCACCGGAAGTAGCGAAGACTAAGCACCTCCTCAACAAAACTAGAGCGGAACTACTGGCACTTAGCACCAGCGCAAACAAGTGGGAGAAGTGGACGGTAAAAGACTTCCGTTCAGACCTCTATGGGAAGGGCTTCATGACCAGGGAGGAAGCGGAGGCAACAGGTACGAGTGTCGCTTTGAATACTACGATATTAGTCCTGCTACGCATCGCGGCCTTCTTGCCCTCAGGTAACGCCGTAGCCGCAGACGCCATACGCACGGCGGCCGAGTCGTTGTGTCTCAAGTCGCTCGGGTTTGCCATGGAGGACTTAGCCGCGGGTCTTGCCGAGGTGCTGGAGGCAGTACGAGAGCAGCGACAAGGGAAGGAGGAAGACAACGATGAGATCACGGATTCGCTGAGGACAGCGGCGGTCCGGCTCACGCGCACTGTCGATGAACAGGCAGAGAACATTGCGACTACTGCGATGCGCCTCAACGAGGAGCTGAAAGAAGTTGTCCAGCGGGTGCAGGACGCGCACGCGGAGACGCCCGCACACCCTGTGACGTCTGCGTCGCCGACCGGGCCCTCCGACGCCCCGGCGACGACCAGGTCCAACGTCGGAGCCACACCGTCATACGCCGTGGCGGCGGCCAGAGCCCAGCCACCGGCGCAGGCAGCGCGAACGCCAGATCATGATAGAGAAGGCGCCAGGCATGGAAAGGTGGATGGAGGGCATGAACGAGAAAGCGCTAGTGGAGAAAGCGCGAGCGGCAACAGTACTAATGCTACAGGACACCGAGCGCGCAGCACCAGCGGGGGCGAACTTTGTCGGCACCACGATCCAGCGCAGCGGGGCGGTCACGCTCCACATGAACAGCAAGACGGCCGCCGACTGGCTCAGGAGCAATATTGACGATTTCTTGTCCGCCATGGGAGGTACATCCGTCTATAAAGAAAGGCTTTTCAATGTTGTGGTCGAGTTTGTGCCAGTGACGTTTGCACCGGACCAGAGCGCAGCGAAACACGCGGTCGAGGATGACAGTGGACTGGCGAGCGGCGCGCTGGTCAAAGCGAGGTGGATCAAACCGCAGGAGCGCAGGAGAGCAGGGCAGAAAGTGGCACACGTGGTCCTAGGCTGCAAGGACGCGTCGTCTGCGAACCACCTCATCCGTGACGGAGCATGGATAGAGGGGAGCAAGGTGCATGGGCACAAGTTGACGACGGAGCCCGTACGTTGTGTGAAGTGCCAAAGAATTGGGGTGGGGCATGTGGCTGCCACATGCCCGTCCATCCACGATGTATGTGCGAGGTGCGGAGATATGCATCGCACCACGACGTGCGCAGCGAGGGACGGGGAACAGGCCTATTCGAACTGTAGAGTGGCGTCGCGGGAGTACAGAGGGCATGGAGCGGCAGATCGTTCGTGTCCCGTGTTCAAGGACGCTCTGCAGTTCGCGCTGGAGCGCAATCCGGAGGCAGCGCATCCGTACTTCATGGTAGAGAGTGATCCCAGTACTTGGGTCACACACGAGGAGGCAGGAGGAGCAGTAGCAGGAAGATGGGGAGCACCTGCATGGAGGACGGCGCAGCACAGACGAGGAGGAAGGGGCCCAGGCCCGGGCTCGGAGATCGCTGCCGCTATGCGCGGCCAGATGACGAGAGGACGTAGTGGGCCAGTATTGCAGGGACGTGGAGTAATGGGGGCCGAGGCGGGGAATTGGGGACGCCCGCAAAGTACGATAGATTCGTACTTCCCAACGCAAGCGCCTCGGGCGGTCACAGAGGTTATGCTTGCTCCACAGGCGATGAGTGGGCGCGGGGCGACAATGCATCCAGATTGTGCAGGTCGTATGACAGCGGGACATGTCGCGGTGGAGGCGTCGAATCAAGAACCGTCGATGGTAAGAGATGCGGAGCCTTCGACACTCACAAGTGCACAGAAGCGTAAAGCGCAAGCAGACGCCAACAGGGCTGGAGGGGGGATGATAGGCGAACTGACAAGGAGGGAGAACGAGGGTGGCAGCTGGTTCGACATCGCCGAAGCAGAAAGGCACCAGGCGGCAATGGAGAGTGTCAACGACGAGCTCGAAGTGGAGCTCAGACCCATTGCAGAGGACGAGGATGATGACCTTATCACGAACACAAGGATGTTCTCAGCGCCAACAGACCCCGCCGCCGCGGTGGACGACAGCAATGTCTGAACGCCCGGTGGGACAGCGAGTAGGGCGGCAGCTCCGCATCTGGGGGCAGAACCTCAACAAATCCCTGAACGCACATACTGACTTTATTAATCATCTAAGCCCACATTATTATGATATAGCACTAATACAGGAACCCTACTTCGACTTCAAGGGCGTCTCGAGAGCCAACTGTCCCTTTGTCTCTATATACCCACCCGCGTATGATCCATTGAAGCAGGCTAACAAGCAGCAGTCTGTACGGTCCATGATTCTCGTCAATACGCGCCTTCCGTCCGCAACCTGGAGGGCGATTCCCATCCCGTCCCTGGATGTTACGGCGATGGAGTTACGGGTTCCCACCCTGGGGACAATCTGCATCATCAATGTCTATAACGACGGGGAGCACAACGAGACGCTGGATGTAATACGAGAGTGGTTCAGGACGTCAGAAGCCACCCGCTGCGATATGGGCCCACTGCACTACATATGGGCAGGGACTTCAACCGGCACCACCCACTATGGGACGAGCTCTGCAACCACCATCTATTCACGACCCACAATCTGGATCTTGCCCAACCGCTCATCAACCTCTTAGCTCAACATGGGATGCAGATGATGCTCCCACACAACATCCCCACCTTACGGGCATTCGGGACAGGGAACCACACGCGGCCCGACAATGTCTTCTGCACGCGGGCATTAGCTACTGCATACATCAGCTGCACAACTGATCCGGCAAAGAAACCGCCAAAGACTGACCATTACCCCGTAATTCAGGTACTTGAGATCGGTCACACAGTCGCGGAGCATAAACCGATGCCGATGTATTGTAAAGCGGACTGGTCAGCCTACCGAGACGCGCTCATGGGGCGACTGATGAAAATCGACCGCCACGAGCGCTACACCACTGTCGACGCGGTGCTGGATGCGATCGAGAAGGTAGAGAGGGCGATTCAGGAGACGACGGAGGAGGTGGTAGAGATGTCGAAACCATCGCCGTACATGAAGCGGTGGTACACAAAGGAGATGAGAGAGTTGCGCCACGAGTATGCACATCTCGAGAGGATTGCGTACGATCGGAGGTTCACCCCCGATCATCCGGTGCATGAGCAAGCGCGCAGGGCGGCGAGTGCGTACACGAAGGCAGTGGAGGTAGGTAAAGCCAAGCACTGGGTAAAATGGCAGGAGGACTTGCTGGACGGCCAAGTTTGGGATGTCCACAAGTTCCTCAACACGGCGCCATCGGACGGGGGAGCGACAAAGATCCCCACGTTAGAGAGGCTTCACCCGCACACTGGAGCGGTGGTTGAGACGGCAGAGTTGAACGAGCAGAAAAGCCAATGGCTGCGGGCGGAGTTCTTTCCACCCAAGATGCAGGGGTCGTTTGTTCCGCCGGATGTGGAGTACCCGCCCCCGAAGTGGGAATGGAAACCCACCTCAGATGAGTCAATCCGGCGAGCAATCGCCAGGATGAAGCCATACAAGGCGACATTGCCGGGATCAGCTCCTAACTGTGTCTTCATTCAGTGTACTAACCTTCTTATTCCGTTTTTGGGCCCCATCTACCGTTCGCTCGACGAACTGCAACACTACCCAGAGGACTGGGCTGACGTTCACGTCATAGTCCTTCGCAAGCCAGGAAAGGCATCATACGTGGACCCGAGCGCCTTTAGGCCGATTGCACTCACAAAAGGTATCCCACGTTTGTGGTACGGGGTTAAGACCCTGCAGCACGTAGCGGAAGCGGAGCTTGCGGGGATCCTCCCGAAGAACCAGTTTGGAGCTCGTCCAGGCAGGTCAACCACAGATGCGCTACACAAGGTGGTGAAGATCATCAAAGACGCGTGGAGAGACAATAAAGTTGCCACAGTTCTGTGCATGGATGTCAAAGGGGCCTTCCCGAGTGTCGACATTGAGCGCTTGATCCACAACATGCGCATGCGTGGCGTCCCCGTCGAACACACAGACTGGCTCCGCCGGCGCTTCGCGACGCGTAAAGGCAGGATCGCCTTCGAGGATTACATCTCGGAATTTTTCGAGATCGACGGAGGACTGGATCAAGGAGATCCACAGTCTGGCTTCTTGTACGGTGTCTATAATGCTGACCTTGCAGACATTCCTATCAGGACCAAGGGAGAGGACGGCGTCGTATACGTGGACGACAACACCCTGGTGGCGATCGCCAAAACCTTCGTGCAGACCCACAAAAAGATCGTGAGCATGATTGAGCGGCGGAAGGGGGTCAACAAATGGGGTGCGGCACACAATGCTAAGTTTGGGCCTGCGAAGTACCAGTGCGGGGACTTCTCCAGGCGACGTGTCAAGCACAAAAATTGGCTCCTGAGGAAGAAGAAAGTTCCGGAAGCACGGCACGACCTCAAGCTTGGTACGCATGTAATCAAATCTGCTGACTCTATCAAACTACTCGGGGTGCACCTCGACCGCGAGCTGTGGTGGCACCAGCAGAGTGCAGCCGCGGTGGCTAAGGGCCAAGCGTGCATCAGGAAAAATCCCGATGAGGATGTGGTGCTACGTAGCTCCAGTAGCGCTCGTAGTAGCATAGTTATCCCCCCTAAATATAGCGCACCATAGCACCGCGCCAAGACTTTGTAGGACAAAAAGAGGTTGATGTAGTCACACGCTTCCGTACATAGTCTCGTAGCACGGTAGACGTATTGCCTACGTAGCGCAGAGTAGCTTCAGATAGTTCCATGCACTCTTAGGTATCATCCCAATTCAGGCTGTTTACTAGGGAATAAATAATTTATTGGAAATCTAATTGGATCACTAAAAATAAATATCTAATATCTAATCGCCCTCCTCGCCGTCGGTCTCGGTCTCTTCGTCGTCCTCGTATTCCCGGATGGTTGCCTTAATGTCGGCCTGGGAGAGAGACGAGATGGTGACAACAATCAGGCTGGGAGCCCGAATGGACCTATGAAAAAGGAGATTGATGATGAGTCGATGTTTAGATAAAGATAGATAGAGTGGACGTACCGGCCAATGTTATGCAAGCGGACAAGGATGTTGTCCAGAATCTTGGACACCGCCGACAGTTCTTGCTGCATGGGTCATGAGCGACTTGTTCTCGGCGCATACCAAGATTAATGACTTACGTGGGGAGGGTGGTCCATGGGGCGAGGCCGGTGTCAGCATCGGTCTTGCCGGCAGATGCAGACAGGAAAGCGGTGGAGGTCGCCGTGGGGTGAGGATGGTGCTGAAAAAACCAGTTAGTTAAAGAGGCTGAAGCGCCGCGATCTCGCTGACGGTGATCACCCAGTAGTCGGTGTACATATTCCCCGGCACCAATCTCGGCAGCTGACTTGTGAGACATTGTAGGTTTGAGGGTCTTGGGCCTGGCAACAATTGGGGAGACTTGATATGTGAGCTTGTGTGGCTTGAGGTGGACAGTTGGGCGTAAGGGAAGCACATAGATCTTGAGAGATTACAGTATACCATGGTTTGAGGAACCTTGGAGCGCGACAAAGGAGGAGGAGAGGAGACGAGGACTGGTGAGAAACCTTGAGGGCTTGAGTCACGAACGGAGTAGGATTTACAGAGGCGAGCGAGGTGGGACTCTGGCGACGTGGCAATCAAGGTGGCAATGATTGAAACGAACATGGCGTGATTTCATTAAAATCACGCCTTTCATGCCTCTACATCCACCGTGACGCCGGGCAGCACTGCGCACGCGCCCCAAACCCTACCCCCAATTCCAATGTAATCTTGACGGTCGTCGCTCAACTCATCACATACGGCACCCCATTTATTTATTGGCGCCTGCGGCCACCGCGTCTTAGTAGTTAGTTTACTTGTTGCGGTATAGAAATGCAGAAACAAAAAAAAAAAAAAAAAAAAAAAATTAAAATCACGCCATGTCGCGTAATGATGGTAACTTGATCATATGGATGTCGGAGTTTGAATGACTTGGGGAGAATTTTGTCACTTGCGCGCAAATTCTTCAAGTTTCCTTTGAAAAAAAACAACGCAACGCAACTCTGTACTCCGTCCTCCGGAGAGGACACTGCACCACACTGAAGCAGCATCTGATGCAGTGTCCCCTCGCCGCGGATCGAACGTGCTCATTATAGCTGGCAGCCGCCAACTGCAGGCCCTAATAGCACAAATTCAAGGGCTGGATATTCAACAAGTAGAGCCTAGACTACTTTCTAGCCTCTCAGAGACTGTAACTGCGACACCTAAAAAGCTTTCAGAAATCCACTGAACTCCAACGCGACGTGACTGCGGCATCCCAAAACGGCAACTCCGTGGTAGCGTGTGATAGAGAAGCACGGGGCAACACGGTCCGACATAGCGATCAGTCAGAACAATGATGTGCTAGATGTTGATCTGCCATGGCTATATAGTGCTATTTTGGGTCGGTGCCTTACTACGGCGACTACAGCTACTCCTCAAGCTACATAGGTGATGCGTGGTCTTACGGTGAGCTACATCGCACTACATATTTAACCGGGGAACTAATTCCAGGACAGTTTTTCCTGATGTGGCTGATGGGAACGGCGCGCATAGCTCGCGCTTCGCGCGGTATAAAAGCCCGCGACATGCGCAGACTGTACCTCGGGGTTTGCGTACCTCGCATGTTGTACGCCGCTGACCTTTTCTTATCCCCACCCAAGTCGAACAGGACCCCTTTCTCAAAGCCATACACCGAGCGCGGAATTCTCGGAAAACTGCGCACGGTACAGCGGCGCGCAGCACTAGCGATAACGGGAGCGTTGAGCTCCACCTCAACAGAGGTGCTCGACGTGTATGCCAATTTGTTGCCGGTCCGTTTCCTGATCGAGAAGGCACGAATGAATGCCGCGCTGCGGCTGGTAACGCTCCCACGCTCCCACCCGCTCCACAAAGCAGTCAGAGAAGAAGCTGCGGAGGGAGCGCGGACACACTGGTCGCCGATTCGCGATCTACTGGTCGACTTCCACCTGCAGCCGGAGACGATGGAGAAATTACAGCCCGTCCGGTTTTCAGCAACATGGGTTTCGTCAATGGCGGTGAGGATTCCGGGATCAAAGAAACTGGCGAAGGAGGAGGAGGAGAAGGACACTTCGACTTACAAAGTTTACACTGACTCTGGCATAGACAGGTGCATTAGCGCCTCGGCGGTACTATACGCAAACGGCACGGAAATCGCGGCACATCGGTTCTACCTGGGCAAGGCGGAAGACCACACAGTCTTCGAAGGGGAGGGCATCGGCGGAGTCCTAGCAATGGCACTCCTTGAACGCGAAGCACGGCTTGCCGGCCCGGTGACGATCGTGGTGGACAGCCAACCGGCGATACGAGCCACGGCAGCGAGTGCGTCTACGCCATCACATTGGATCTGGGACCTGTGGCATCAGGGTGCACGAGCGGTCGCGGAGAAACACCCACACGCGGAGATTACAATTCGCTGGTCTCCGGGCCACATGGGAATAGTCGGAAACGAGAGAGCAGATGAGGAAGCGAAAAGGGCAGCTCAACAGCGGGACTCGTACGGATTAGCCGACATCCCGCGCCGCCTTCGCGGCGAGCTGCCCCGGAGCCGGTCAGCAACAAAGCAATACCTCAACGCGCAGCTGAAGTCCAAGGTTACGGACACATGGGAGAAGTCCACGCGGTACGCATACACCATGCAATATGACCCTAAAATCACAAAGGGTTCATACATCGACACCGCCGACAACCTTCCCCGGAGCCTCGCCGTCTTACTACTCCAACTACGCACCGGCCATATCCCTCTAGCCAAACACCTCTACAAGATCGAGCGCGCGGAATCTCCCATCTGCCCATGTTGCCGCCAGTCCGACGAAACAGTAATGCACTACCTCGTACACTGCCCAGCGCATAGCGAGGCACGAAACGAGCTTTTCCGCGTCGCAGGCCCCGCCTCCCGGGTGATCGTCGAGTTATTGGGCGAGAAGAAACACCAGCCGCACCTTTTCCGCTACCTCGCCCGCACAGGGCGATTTCACTCTGTTCACGGTGACCTCCCCCCGCCGGCAGCCAGGGCGCAATGAGATTTCCAGGTTTTTGGCCAACTTCAATTTCCCAGAGCCGCATCCACGACGCACAGACCCCTTCAACTCCGCACGTGCCCCAATCGTCCTTCCCCCCGACTTTTATGTCGCCTGGGCCGACGCCCGCAAGGAGACCGCAGCCCGCGAGAAAGCAGCCCGTGAAGAAGCCGCCCGAAACGAGCTCCAAGACAACTCGCTCGTACGCCAACCGTAGCAGTACCGTCGAGTCCCCACCGCCCGCTAACACATTCGTCATGCCGGAGCCTTCTAAGTAGTCCCTCGTACCCTACCTCCCCCCTACTTTACATTACTCACCAGCGCCTGCCCGATACGGGAGGTCTAGACCCCCCCCATTTTTAGCGCAAAAGCGCCACCGTTTGGCTCGGCCTGGTGATTGCAACCGGCCGTTCTGGACATGTTTTCGCAGGTCAAAACTAGAGCACATTCACCCTTCATCATAGATACATATTGTGTAGAAGAATGCCCAACATGCCGCACGCGGCGAGGGGCAAATAATATTGGATTCAAAAAATAATAAAAAATAAAAAATAAAAAAAGGACATATCTACAAACCAAATGGCTTGGAGTTGGCCATCGAAATGGCCCGAGCATCACCCACATTGCCTAGCTTTCTCTCAAGTATTTCTCGGGCTCAGGTTGAAGCTTGGTTGAAAGTAATACCGAGATTATAGATTATGGATCCCTAAGGTTCAGCCCCTCGCCTCGAAGAGGCCCAACCCCACATCATAAATCTTTTCTCACAATGCAACGTATGCCACGGAGGATTGCCGGGAATATTGATTGATCAATCAATCAAACTATAACGGGTTTTTGCACCTCCGAAACAGCATATATCGCGGTCATTTTGAAATTTCTCGTTAAGTCCGTGTGTCGGGTTTTGCTTCCGGTGTCATATGTATGAGGTGGAAATGGCCTCTACGAGGCTGGAGCTTACTATTTCGGACCCCCTAGCTGGCCACACTAGCTACCTGGCCGCTTGCCTGCTACACCATCCGGGCTTGACGCATGCGGGCAGCTGTGAATGGAAGATCGAACTAAGAGCTCTCACGAAGGTGTGGACCAAATTTGGCACCAGGGTGACAGATTGATTGACAGTCATGGCAGGTCGGACTTGGATCCGAAGGGTGAGAATATCATTTTCTTACGTTTGCACCGCCTTCCACACTTGTCCAGCGCCGTTCTCAACCAATACTTCGTCGTTCCGCGACTTTTTAGGCTCGTTATGATCCCACTATGCTAGAAATTCATCTAAAATAGGATCTGAGGTCAAGATCTCCGGTTTCTCCCCGTTCTGCGCTCAAGACAGGAAGTGCTACGTCCTTG
Organism: Mycena galopus ATCC 62051; assembly: GCA_014925785.1. Classification (NCBI taxonomy): domain Eukaryota; kingdom Fungi; phylum Basidiomycota; class Agaricomycetes; order Agaricales; family Mycenaceae; genus Mycena; species Mycena galopus. Next base: position 148,795 of record WIQG01000151.1, read on the forward strand.
GCTTCCTCTTGCTGGCCGATCCTACATTGGGTGACACCATGATGCTACTGCTCTAGAACTTGTCATACAGCCTCTTGGTAAACTATCGCTCCCTCTGACGCGAACTTCGATTTTTTTTCTTGCTAACTCTCTTCCAGCAGTAGCCCTTTACCTAAAGTGACCCAAATTCTCATTGGCCGGAAGTGTAAGGGCAACCTCAGCTCGGCGCAGAGCGCGGGAGACTAGCGGGAGAATCCGAAGTAACTCAATTGAATGGTACTAAATACAGGCTTCTAGAATACGCACCTAGCGGGAGAATCCGAAGAGAAGAAAGGATGAGGATTCTCACGCTAGGCGAGGTTTTTTAAGTACTAGCCAGTAGCACGTGCCCGGAGGGTTCGGCAGAGGTCTCGAGCTTGATCACACAGCACGTGCCAGTGAGAGCGGCCGGACGGAAGGACGGACGGATGGACGGACGGACGGATGGCCGGACGGACGGGCGGTTCCCCTGACATCACCCCCCCCTTGGAATGCGGCGTCCCGACGCATGAATCGGACCTGGGCGTCGCGCCTCCGGAACGATAGCGAGTCGAAAGCGGCCGAGGCGATCCGGCGCGGGGCGTTGGGGTAGCGACGATAGTAAGCATCGATGGCGTCTCGAGCGAAGACGTCGGAGTGCTTTACCCATTTATTGTGTTCCGGGCCATAGCCTTTCCACCGCACCATGTACCAGAGGCTGCCGTAACGGACCTTCGCTTCTAGGATCTCCTCGACTTCCCATTGAACGTCGTCGTCCGTCTGAAGGACGGGTGGGGGTTCGTCGTTCCGGGGGCGTCCGGGGAACGGGTCCGGTTCCGCGAGCTGGAGTTTCACCACCGGAAAGACCGGGTGGAGCTGGGAGTACCGGGGGGGAGCTCGAGCTTGTACGCACCCTTTCCAACAACCTTCACGACCTTGAACGGGCCGAGCCGTTTGTCCGCGAATTTGACGGACGGACGGGTCGTCCGGATGTCGGAGGCGTCTAACCAGACTCGGTCGCCTACTTTGATCTCCGGGGCGGGCGTGCGTCGGCGATCGTAGTACAGCTTGAACTCGTCCTTGGCTTTAACGAGCGCGGCTTTGGCTTCCGAGACTCCGGACGCGATCCGGTCGCGGAACTCGTTCGCGGATTCCACGTTCGAGCGCAGTCCGTTGGGCTCAAATCCCATCCGGGGGAGCCTTCCGGTGTCCGTCATGAACGGGACTTGCTGCGTCGAGGAGTGGACGTGGTTGTTGTACGCGAACTCCGCGGCCGGGAGGAGCTCGTCCCAGTCGTCCTGTTTGTAGTTCGTGAAGATCCGGACGAACTGCTCGAGTTCCTGATTGACGCGTTCGGTCTGGCCGTCGGTCTGCGGGTGGTAGGCGGTGGAAGTCGCTGGCTCTATCCCAATGAGGCGCCACAGCTCCGTGGTGAACTCCGCAACGAACTGCGGCCCACGGTCGGAGATGTATTTCCGGGGGGTTCCGTGGTGCCTCCAGACGTTCCGGTAATAGAGCCGAGCGGCTCCGACCGCGCCAAGGCCGGTGTGGCACTCGTTGAAGTGGGCCCGCTTACCCAGGACGTCGACTACGACCATGACCGCGTCGAACCCGTGGGCGTCCGGGAGCTCGACGATGAAGTCCACCGAGACGGTGTCCCAGCGTTCCTCCGGGATTTCGGTCGGGTGGAGCTCTCCGTGGGGCAGCTTCCGAAGCGCCTTCGTCCGGTTGCACGGGTCGCAGGTCCGGACGTATTGGCCGACGTGACGGGACAGCTGGGGCCACCAGTAATTCCGGGAGATGAGCTCGAGGGTTTTGAACCGTCCGGCATGTCCGGCGACCCGGGTGTCGTGGTGCAGGGCGATGATTCGGCGCCGGAGGTCCTTATTCCGCGGTACAACGACCTTACCGCGGTAGTAAAGGAGCCCTTCTGCAACGCGCCACTCGGACGACCGGGGGGGGCGGACGTTCCGGTTCTTGAGGAGTTCTCGTGCGACAAGCGCGACGGGGTCCTCAAGGTCCGGTTCACCCGTGAAGGCCTCTCGGACGTCGCGAAGGAGGGGGACCTCGGGTCCGGCCACCACGACGCCTTCTAGCGCGCGGACGTGGAACAGGTCCGGGCGAAGAAGGGTAACGTCCGTGTTGTCCGAGCCTACCCCGTGGTCCGGACGGCGAGACAGCGCGTCCGGACGGCCCATGAGGCGTCCGGGTTGGTGGTGGAGCGCGAAGTCAAACCGGGACAGGTATAGGGACCACCGTGCCTGCCTCCGGTTCAAGTTCTGCGCCTTCCGGAAGTACTCCAAGTTTTTGTGGTCCGTCCAGATCTCGACCGGATGCTGCGTACCTTCGAGGAAGTGTCGCCACTCCTCTAAGGCCCGGATGATTGCGAGCATCTCCTTGTCGTGGATCTCGTAGTTGCGCTGGACGTCACTCAGACTTTTGGAGTAAAACGCGACCGGATGCCACTTCCCGTTCGCGTCCGGCTGAGACAGGACGGCTCCGGTGGCGTAGTCGGAGCTGTCCGCCTCGACCCGATACGGACGCGACTCGTCGGGCAGGACCAAGACGGGCTCCGCGGTCACCGCATCCTTGAGGGCTTGGAAGGCGGCGGCCGCGGCAGCGGTCCAGGTCCAAGCGACGCTCTTCTTTGTAAGGTCGAAGAGGGGCCGCGCTATGTCCGAGAACGCCCGGATGAATCTCCGGTAGAAGTTCGTGAAGCCAAGGAACTGCTGCACGTCCTTCCGGTTCTCCGGAGCAGGCCAGGCGGCGACTCCGGCGACCTTGACCGGGTCCATCTCGACGTGGTTGTGCGAGATGATGACGCCGAGGTACTCGATCGACGACTTCTCGAACTCGCACTTCTCCGGTCGGAGGTAGAGCTTGTGCGCCCGGAGCCGCCGGAGGACTTCTCGGACGATCTCTCGGTGGCGCGCGAGATCGGAGTGAGCGATGAGGATGTCGTCGAGGTATACCATGACGTCTCCGGACAGGATGAGGTCTTGGAAGATGTCGTTCATCATCGTCTGGAACGTCGCCGGGGAGTTGGTGAGGCCGAAGTACATCACCAGGGGTTCGAAGAGCCCTCGGTTGGTACGGAACGCGGCCTTCCACTCGTCGCCTTCTCGGATCCGGACGTTGTTGAAGCCCCACCGGACGTCGAGTTTCGTGAAGAACCGGGCTCCCTTTAGGCGATTAATGAGGTCGTTAATCAGCGGGAGCGGATACCGGTTCTTCACGGTCATCGCGTTGAGCGCCCGGTAGTCCTGGACGAACCGGAGGCTTCCGTCCTTCTTCTTGATGAAGAAGACCGGAGACGCCATCGGGGACTTGGACGGACGGATCCGGCCGGTGCTCAGCCCTTCCTCGATGAACGCGTCGAGTTCCTTCTGCTCGAGGGGGGAGATCGGGTAGACCTTGCAGTTGGCCGGCTTTGCGTCCGGGACGAGTTCGATGGCGTGGTCCCACGTCCGGCGCTCCGGTAACGCGTCGAACGACTCCTTGTCAAAGACGTCGGAGAAGTCCTCGACCCAGGTCGGAACCGAGGTCCCAGGCGGGGCCGAGTTCCGGGCGAAGGCCTCCGCAAGCCGTTGGGAGACGGTGCTCCCGGCGCGGATTTCCTCGGCCGGAGCGAACGCGGTGTAGAGGATCCGGTCGCCTTCTTCGAGCTCGTCATCGTCATCGTCGTCCGGGTCCGGAGTGAGGTCCGGAAAGTCGTCTCCGTCGCCATCCGGGTCGTACCCGTCGTCTCCGCACCACTCCTCCGAGTCGATGGCGCAGATAGACGGGACGGGACCTTCGCGGAGCTGCCGGAGGATCGCGGCGGAGATCTTCGCGCTACGGCGGACGGCGCGGAGCTCGTCTCGGCAAGTGCTGCAGCTGGTCGGACAGCGGGTCATCCGGACCTCCTTGGTTTCCCAGTCGATCTCCGGGTTGTGCTTCTGAAGCCAGGAGTAACCGAGGATGACGTGCTGCTTCCCGAGCCGCGTCACGGCGAGTTGGATGCGTTCCGAGTGACCCTTGTAGTTGACGACCATATCAACTACTCCGGTGATGCCTCCGGATGCATTGGGCGTGCCGTCGACATTGAGGACCGGGATAGGCTGGGAGAGCTTCCGGACGGGGAGGTTGCGAGAGATCACGTACTCCGAGTCGATGAAGTCTCCGGTCGCTCCGCAGTCGACCAGACCTTTCACGGACATCTTAGCCGCGGTTTCCACCGACTGCATCTCCAGCGGAATGTGTAGGGAGTTCCGGCCCTCTACGGAATCGATAACGAACTGCCGGGGCAGTCTGCGTTCCCATCTCGGACGGTGGACGCGAGGAATGGAAGGGGTTTTTGCCTCCGGGGCGGGAATAGGGGGCTCCGGCCGGGGGACGGAGGCCGGAGCAGGGGGTGCGTCTTTCGTCTCAACTGCTGATTTATTGGGTATATCTTTGTACAGGCAGGAGTAACGATTAGGGGACGCGACCGAGGGCGCACCGCTCACTCGACCGCGTTCGGAAAACCCTCCGGCTCCGCGTCTCCGACGTCCGGCTCGGTCGGAAGCCCGGCGGTAGTGGAGAGGCGCGCGAAGAGCTCTCCGAGGAGGTCGTCTCCGAGTTGACGGACGACCTCGTCCAGGACGTCTGCGTGCCGGACGTCCGGGGGAGTCGGGCAGTCTCGGGCGAGATGTCCGGCCGCACCGCAGCGGAAGCAAGTGCGCGGCGTGAAGCGCGCGTGAGTCCGGTCGACTTCCATCGGAATGCCAGGCGGAAGTGCGGGCGCCGGCGCGGCTTTGGGAGCAGGCGTGAAGGAGGGGACTGGGAGGAACGTCCCAGTGCGAGGGCGTGCGGCCGGAGCCGGGGCGCGAGTCGGAGGTGCTCCCGCTCGGACGCGGGCGAGGGCGTCGTACTGCCGGAAGGCGCGGAGACGCCACCCGGCGTAGTCTAGCAGCGCCGGAGCGGTTCCGGACGTGGTGATCGCTGCGTTGATCCTCGGGTCGAGCCCCGTTCGGTACTTGGTGACGCGGACGAGCGGATCCGTGTACCCGGCCGTGGCGGCGAGCTCCTCGAAGTCGTCCGTGTACCGGTAAACGTCGCGAGAGCCCTGGTAGTAGCTATGGGTCTCGAGCCGGAGGAGAGCTTGGTCTTGCTCATTTTCCTCGACGAACCGGAGCCGGAACTCGGACTCGAACTCCGCCCAGGACGGGAAGGGGAACGGAACGATTGCGGACTGTCGTTCGGCCCATCGCCCGGCTGCGTCTCGCGCCATAAAGGACATGGCGTACCGCACGAGTTTTTCCTCGACGAGCTGTCCGTGGACCATGAAGGCTTCCGGAACCAGTCGGAGGTATGTGAGGACGGAGTGGAGGAACATCCGTCCTTGGGTCCGGTCGCCATCGAAGACGGCCGGGGGGTTCGGTCGAAGAACCGATTTTGCGACGGGGGTGAGGGTGGTAAAGTCTGGACCCACCGCCGGAGCCGGAGCGGCAGGGACGGGGGCAGTCGCGGGTGGATTTTGGTGGTTGTGTAAAACGCGGAGGAGTAGCGCTTCGATGTTTGCGAGAGAGCCTTCGACCGCGGTCAGCCGGGATTCGGGGTCGGCAGCCGGCTCCGGGATGTAAACATCCGGAAGCTCGGGTGGCGCGGATCCGTTTCCGGGCGTCGGAGCGTCCATCAAGGAGGAGGGGTCGAGATCGGAAGTCGGGGAGGCCGGAGCGCTAGCGTAGCGGTCCGAGTCCGAGTCAACACCGAACTTCGCAATCTTGACCGGTTGATCCCTTAGATCCTTTCTTCTGCTGTAAGGGCAACCTCAGCTCGGCGCAGAGCGCGGGAGACTAGCGGGAGAATCCGAAGTAACTCAATTGAATGGTACTAAATACAGGCTTCTAGAATACGCACCTAGCGGGAGAATCCGAAGAGAAGAAAGGATGAGGATTCTCACGCTAGGCGAGGTTTTTTAAGTACTAGCCAGTAGCACGTGCCCGGAGGGTTCGGCAGAGGTCTCGAGCTTGATCACACAGCACGTGCCAGTGAGAGCGGCCGGACGGAAGGACGGACGGATGGACGGACGGACGGATGGCCGGACGGACGGGCGGTTCCCCTGACAGGAAGTCAGATTTTTTGGGAGGGCTTCCAGCATCTCAGGATGGAGTTTGGTGTTTATGTGTGTCCAAATACTTCCCATTGAGCTCCTCACCGCTTTTTTTGCGCTTATACATGGCCGCCCGGTCAGAATGACCTTGGTTGATTGAAAACCACTATTTTGGGTGTTACCTTGCAGATGGAGGCATACATTTCAGGGTCAAATATCATTCATATTTCATATTCAACAACTCAGACTGGTTTATATATCTCCTATGTATGATAGCTGTTACATGTGGCCGCCCTTGCAAAACACAGTGGATTATTTTGCCGGGTGGCCAGCTAGCCGGGTATTTGGTGATGTTCGACTTGCATCCGAAATAAATTCGCTGCAACACCAAACCAAGATATATTTTGGCGGCCAAGGGCTCAAAATTTTCGTACGATGCATGCCTTCAATCTGATCCAGTTTGGACTGGAACAGCTTCCTACAGTGAGGACGGACTGGGCATGAATGCTTACGTGGCCAGCTGCCCGATCAAAAATAGTAACCTTTGGGGTCGCCATCTAGAAATGTGCTCAATTCATAAAATGAACTTGCAACAATGACCGCCAACCCAAGGTCCATTTGCATGGCTCCGTACGGGATTTTGTTGAGAACGGCCTGTTATTACTGACGGACAAGCCACAGAGCTCTAGAAATGGCAGAGGACATAACTAAAAAACTGTTTATCAAAGACTCAGGCTTGAGGTTGAGACGATGAGTCTTCACACGACCGAGTTGAGCAGGGGACTGCCAAGTTCAATTCCCATCCAAAGATTTCTTCTGTTGAATTTCAATTATAGATTATGATATTGTTCTAGCTTTCGTAGATTGCTGGGAGGCGAAATCTGCGCGTAAGCTCGCAGCATCTTTTTGCCTTGGTCCCGACATCCGCCGAGACAAATTTGATGATCATGTTCTTCAATACAGTGTCATTGTACTTGCTGAGTACAGCAAGAAAATACGCAACAGTCTTTTTGTCCTCTAAAGTGAGTGGGTCAACTGGATTGCGTTCACAAGTGCTCACTGGCACAAGGAGTTGACGGGTCGAATTATGAGAAACGAACTCCAGAAACAGTAAGAATGTACAACAGAGCAGGCTGAGAAACCCGGACCGCAAGTTGCAGAAGGTAGCGGACGCAAACATGGTGGTGGGTAACATAGACCAAGCGACAAATGAATATTCGGGGAATACATGATGACCAATGGGCCACAGATCATGCGCTCTGACCGTTTTGACTGTGCAGAAATGACAAAGTTTGTTTGTTCTATATTCCTTTGATTGATCAAAGTCCAAGCATGTACAAGTAGCTTAACCTAACGTTAAGCAACCAGGTTGAACCCGCATCACGTGACCGTTTGGTTGAGTACAGACCGTGAAACCTCACGCACAGATGCGACTCCCTCGAAGTTAAATTTGATTACACCAGGTTCCATTGGTAGCACCTCATGTGGGTGTAGACAGATGTCGCGAGTTTTTTTTTCAGCATCGGCTATGCGCCTTTCTTTGCAAATTTACTCCGGAAACAACAAATCTACCGAAATTTTACCTTCGACATCCGGATCAGAAACAAGCGCTCCCGTTCTAATAGGCCCTATGCTGTCCTGCATGAAAACCAACAGAAGCACTGCCATTGTACACAGGAATGCGAATAAAAACCACAGCCCAGCGGCACGTCCCTTGAAAGACGTAGCTCCACCATCGGAAGCCTGTACGCTCGTCTGAATAGAGGTCAAAATGGCAGACCCAAGGGCGCCACCCATCTGAAGCACGCAGACAAATATTGCGGAGACAATACCCGAAACGGCTCTAGGTGTTTTGGCAAGGAGGGCCACACTTAGTCAAATGGGGCCTGGTCAGCTACTGGCATGGACATAAACCATTAATATTCACTCACTTCGTTGTAGCGTAAATTTGGGCAGCGCCCGCGGTTGCGAGAAGGAATCCGGGAAAGGCAAAAGGCCAGAACCTTTCCGGAGAGTTTGCAAACGGAAGAAGGAGAGTCCCCATGCAGATCAACAAAAAGCCAATGAAAATGACCCATTTGAGGGAAAGCTTGGATTGAAGGCTTCCAAAGAGGACGAGTCCCGGGAATAATCCCAAGCCTATCGGCAAGCTAGAAGGAGAATGTCACTTGCTAAAGTGATCAAGGGAAGCGAACACCTACAAGTGGACAGCCGTCTTCATTGGGGACCACAGATACACGACCTCCCAGAGCCACGAGAACTGCAGAAAGACCGAGGCCCACCATGCAAATGGCGCAAAGGAAATGAAAATCAAGATAGAAAAGTTTTCATATTTCCACATCTTAGAAGGCCTATATGACGTTCATTAGCAACAGAGAATCAGGGGTATATGACAAACCTACACTGCAGCATACGAATCTGGTAGTCGAGACTCCCATAGGAAGAATAACATTAACGAGACAAATGAAAGAATCAACGGTGTGATGACTCTCGCTGAGCGCCACCCTTCAACAGACCCGGAAGTGATGGAGAAAATGAACAGGATGGAGGCAGCTGCGACATAGCAATAGATAAATGCTCTTGCTCCGAGAAAACAAACAAGGACGCCCACCGGTGAACAGGAAAACACCCATCAAATCCAGGCGCCGAAAGCGCAAAATCTTCTCTGCGCGTGATTCGTTCACCGTTCTCCTGAGTTTCGGGACGAGAAGCAACCCAGAAAGGCCCACAACCCCAGAAACGATGGCGCCGAAGTAGAAGACCCAGGGCCAAGACGTATAGGTCACGAAAAGTGCCCCAATAACCAGACCGAGTACTAGAATTCGTAAGAGCCTGTGCTAGAGACTTTCGGAATCTCATGACCCACCGATACCTGCGTTGGCGTTAGTGGCTGCAGTGGCGGACATTAAAAAGGGGTAAATGGAGTCTGGAACGCACCAATGGCTCCGATTCCGCCGAACAAGGTCACGGCTTGGGCCTGTTCAGCCGGATCGGGATACATGTGGACGATGAGGTGTTGAGCGGACGGAATGGTGAGAGCCCCACCTGCACAAGTCCACTTCAAAGTTTGGTTCGGGGACCATAATCAACAAACGCACCCGCTCCCATGAGTGCCCGGAGGACAATGACTGGAATTTTTTGTCGAATAAAACCATCAATGAGGGAGAAGACGCCCATTCCCAAAGCTCCTGTGACAAAAACCCATTCTAATACGTAACAATCAGACTGTGAGCCACGCTTGAAATGATAAGACAACGAACTGGGATTATATAAATCGCTGACGCGGCCACTCTACAGAATCCTCCTGAGTCCCCCAGATTGGTCCAAGGCCAGTCGTGACTCACAATCAAAAGGGATGCCGCAAATGTGAGCTGGTACGCACTGAGCAACCAGACGCTTTGACTGTTGGGGATGTTGAGCTGGGCTGAGATTATAGGGATTGCGGTATTATCTGAGACTGCCTACTGGGCCACCTTAGACGTTTTGGCACCCTAGTAACTGTGTTGAGGGCATTTCCCTGGGCTTATGCATCGCTAACGACAGGCACATATCCTGTGAAGAGTTTGAGTATACTCAGGGTCATTTTGGTGAAGCCTTGCTTGCTCAATGAATTTATTTTTGTCGCACTTCCCAAACAGGCAATTGACGGGGTAGTGGGCCACCCGTGTAAGTCCGCCGTTGGAGGCTAAATTGGGGCCTTTCTCTGTATAATATTGTTTAAAGGTTACAGAGGGTGGATTATATACATTGAAAGAATACAATTGACCGTATACCGTGGTGTAGCTGAATGCTTCTGCTGAGAGATATGAGCGGCAGAATCAATATTGGCGAAGAAACAAGTCCCGTGCAATGAGTAGAAAGCAAGTTTGATCAGAAAAAGTTGTAAATAGGTTCATAAAAGGCCAATGAACATATCTGAGTCACCTATGAGACTCTTGCGTTATGTTTCCCACAACCCAGAGTTTGGATTTTGGTTTTACAGAAAACTGGGTGATCTGGGGTATTAGACACATTGAGAGAGGTGTTCACAGGCTAGAACTATAGAAGATCGTCAGAATAGATGGGAAATATGTCAAGGTCAGCCATGCCAAGTCCCGGACCCGTATCGGCACAGGGTCATTGGATATAAAGGGGGTGAGATGGCAATATTCGAGCTCGGATGGCATTCATTGATGAGAATTTAGGACATGAAGAGCGAGGACATAAGGATAATTATATGCCTAAAGAAAAGCCTGATATCAGGGGAGCATAACGGGACCCCGAAGTCGTAGATTGACATAGAATTGGTGGAGAAAGGGGCGAGACGGCTGTTCGGAGATAAGGAATTGATGTTCCCACCCTCCATGCCGACATCAACCGTGCCACCGCTTAATGACAACCCATCACTTTCGGCCGAAAACTGGTGTAGATGGACGGCATACACGGTATTAGGGAGGTTGTGCAAAAGCCGCACGAGCCGCATGCGGCTTTTTTGCATTGTGCAAAGCTGCATGCGGCACTCTGCGGCTTTCGTTTCCCTATCAATTCTATTTCCAAACCTTGCTAGCAGTTCGTTGCAAGCTGTTGATGCAGATTCCGATAATCAGGTGGGAAATGGGGGCGTGGAATATGGCGTTTTTTGGCAGCATCACGGCCATAGCCGCACAGCGGCTGAGGTGCTGCCGGAAAATGACGTCAAATACGATGCACATCATATTTGGTAAGTGGTTTAACGTACTGCATAGCACCTAATCTACTCATATTTACTTGAAATACACATTGTTCCACTCACCAATCCATCGGTTTTATCCCACGGCTTTGCACAATGCCCAAAAGCCGCACGCGGCTCGTGCGGCTTTTGCACAACCTCCCTATTCCATCCTCCAGGCACAAACCTGGCATCTGAACAAGTATCTTTCCCTGAAATGGGCAAATGGCCCACTTCCTAGTGTGGCCCACTAGGCAGTCGTAGATAATAAATAGGGCCGAGTTGTTGAAGGTGTCGAGAAAAAATGCGAGACAGAAAATGGACAAAAGAAGCGCTTTTTTGTTTTTCGACTGCTTTTGGAGAACGTCGAAAGAGGGTTGAGTGGGGTTGTCCACTGGAGCGGAGCCCGCGTTCGACCCAAGCGTCCCACTAAGGTCTTCAGCGGAAGCCATTTTTGCGACTGATGTTGAACTGTGACTGGGGAGGTGAAATGACCACTACGGCTCAGAACAGCCCTTTTATTAGGAAATGTCGGATCTAGGTGACGTTGCCGGAAATCAACTGTTTCCGCCCCACAACAGCGTTGTGACAACCCGCGTGTGTGCAAGTTTCGACGAACTCCAAACGAATTCTTCGAGAAGCATCCAGTAACGTGCCGTTGAAACTGTGGGTGCGTCGGCGGGATGTAAGATGGTTCAAACAGCATCAAGCTCCGTGACAGATGAAAACCATCATCCAACTGCAGTACAACCCGCCCGGCGCTATGACCTCGCTGCCAAGAGTCAGACAGCTGGGCTATATCAATTAGTTTGCTAGTTTGCTACGGAGATCTTTGAGATTGTGCTTGATCGCCTCGTCGGCGGAATTGAGACCCGATAGGGATCTAATCTAAAAACTGCCCAAGATTTTGGAACAAAGCTAAAAACGATCATAACAAGTGGTTGGCGGCCGGAGAATTTATTGCCCAAAGGATTTGCCGCCAGGAACAACTGGCAGCCTGCCTTCCGAATATGTAAAGGGAACTAACGTGAGGCGATTGCCGATGTTCAAAGATCTACGTCGAGTTCCCCATGCTTAAGAATGATCCTGAACAATTTGTGAACAACTTTTGCTAAAATGGCGCGACAAGATACACCCCATTCGCGTGGCGGCAAATAATACAGCGCCATCTGGGCAATGATGCATTGTTTGCATCTGAGGGAAAATCGGGATTCAAAATTCAGATAGTGGGCGGAAGCCCTCAGGCTGACCTCCCTTGCCTTATAGGGAAAGAGTTTTCCACCCCTAGGGCCGGGCCGGCTTCTCCGCGTCCCGCCCGCTGCCTTAGACCACGACGACACTGCGCAAAAGCAAAAGCAAGCTAATGATTCATGAAGCCTTATGGAGCAGAAACCCAGCGTGATAGGCACCACCGAACGAGCAAAATGCATAATTCCAGTTGCCCGAGGCCGAAGTGCCTCAGGTTCGAACGCGTTCGAACGCCGACGCACGCTCAGGTTCAAATTTCGCGAGTTGCCCGAACCAAACGCCGCTTTCAGGTTCGGGCTTCAAGGCGAAAGGCAGTTGAACCTGGACCGAACCGAACTTGCGAGCACTTGTGCGTCGAAAAAGAGGTCCCAATGCTCTGATTCCCACGGTCTTTCTTTTTGAAGGGTTGGCGGTGTTCAGTTTGTCATGGCCAAAAACTGTCCATAAATAATTACTATGCAGTGGAAAAGTCTTACTATGCAAACCAAATACAAACTCTACGCAACCTGCCAAAAATCTACTCACTCCGCCCGAGGCAAGAATCCCACTTCTCGCCAGTATCGTACCCAATTTTCTGCATCCGCACGACCGAGGAGCGCCAAATCCTCATTCATCAGCGTCTCGGATGCATGCATGCCCTTGCTTGCAACTACCTTGGGAAGTAGCCCCATGCTTTCCCGGTTTGCCCCGCGTTTCAGGCCCATTCGGAAGAAATCCATCAGCTTCAAGGCTGCCAAGTCTCCGCTGGTAGTGAACTCAGCGGTGCTTTTCAGCCGGGAAAACCACTCTGCGTAAGGCACCAAGGGCACGTCGAGGATGGATGCTAAAGGCTTCATCACCGCTCTCCATGTCGTGGGTCGCGGATGGACCAAGTGGAAGGTGTCATCCACGGAACTTTGCATGTCCAAAATAGCAGCGGCAGCAACTCCGATTGGGATCCACGAAATAACCTTCACTTCAGTCAGTACACTTCAATATTTCAACCGAAAAACGTACATCGTCTCCGTCAGGCAGACATCCCACATGTACACCCGATTGCACGAGAGCCGGGATCCACTGCTTGGTGTCCCAGGACCCATTGTCACCGCCCGTCAGTTGGCCCACACGGATTACATTGGCATGCAAGAGGCCTAGCTCTACTGCATTCTGGACAAGCCGCTCTGCTACCCACTTGGACTCGGCGTATCCAGTCTGCACGGCGACTTTGGCATCATTGATAGGCGCTTCTGGCGCGAGCATGATGCTTAGAGGCACTTAAGTTGCACCGTGAGAAAACCGAGAAGCAAGACCGTGGGATAAGGATAAATACTGACGATTTCGAGACACGCCAATCGTGCTGATGAAAGAGAGGGACGGTCGGCCCACAGAATTCGTGGACTTCGTGGCGAAGTCAAGTAGCCGATACGTACCCAGTATGATATCCTCGAACTCCGACAGGCGGGCCATGAAGTCGACTCTCCAAGCTATGGGGGCGAGACGCAGGTCAAGGAACGCGGAACGAAACAAGTGCGTATACTCACCGTTGTGTATGATGTGCGTAACAGACGCCCGCAGCTAGAATAGAGTGTGAAAATAAATCACTACGCAAGCGTCCTCGACGAACCTCATCCATGAGCTCCGAAGCAAGAGCGAAATCGGGATCTCGGAGATCCCCAACAAGGACCGTCAGCTTCTCCGAAAACGCCAACGCAGGCGACAGGCCGGGGCGCTGAAGCGCCGCAGCTTGTCTCTCGGCCAAGGAAAAGTTGTCTGCAGCGGTACTCTGCCGAATCAAAGCATAGACATGGGAAATCCCGTCCTTCATCAGGAGTTGTGCGAGAAGATGGCATCCTAGGGCGCCTGTGCTTCCAGTCAGGAGCACGTTATGGCCCGCCGGCATTGCCTGGCGATCCAGAAGGGAATTTGGGTCGACTCGGAGGCGGTCAAGAGCGCCGTCAGTAAACTTTGTAACCAAGTTTTCCATTAGCGTGTGAGTTGGTATGATTTCAGACCGTGGACTCTTTGCTAGCTCCGGTTTCGCAGAGTCCTCGAACTCTCGGAGAAACTTACGGAGGATGTCTGTTAACGAAACATCTGCTAGTAGCTGCAGCTGCGTTACTTCCACAACTGAGCGAAGAGCAAAGCTGAACACGTATCAGTCTGTGTGTATTTGATAAATTCGCGATTCCACGTACGAAAGGCGGCCCGCTGACAACGAGTCAATGCCATACGCCGTCAGCGGTACATCGGCATCAAAGTCGCCTTCGGAGATGTTCAACACGTTCCGAATGATCTCCCCGGTCTTGTCTGCCACAATCTCACTTGTGACTTGGGCTCCCTCAGCGAGTTCCTGGACAGAATGGACCAAATGCTTCCCCAACTTAGGCATCCCGTGTGTCCGATCCAGAACCTCCCAATTCAGATTCGGCATGTACCTTTCGAATCGTGCGCCACGTTGAAATTGACCGATCGCATCGTCAAGCCAGAAGATCATCTCTGGAGTAAAGCAAAAGGTAGTCAGATTCGATTTGAAGGAAGGAATGGATGAGTATGAATCGCAGAGTCGCTCACCGTCTGTTGAAATCGACCATTCAAGCAAGTGCTTCAAGCGAGATCCAAATGCGCCCTCCGACAGCATAAAAGCAGAGTCCAGGATCCCGGGACAAATGAAAGCGAATCCGTTTGGTAATGCGCCCACTTGCTCCTCCAATGCCCCATTAGCACTGGTACACGGTGTAAATTGCTTGGTAAATTAGATATCGCGAAATGGACTCACGCGCAGTAATTCGTCTGCCCGCCTGTTCCGACAACGGACGTCACAGACGAGAACGCTACGATAAACTCGAGCGTTGAAGTTTCAGTGGTCTGCTGCAAGGTTTCGAGAACGCCAGTCTTGGCTGCCAACACATTCCGGAACTCGCTCTCGCCCAAAGTGGGGAAAAGGCCATCAAGAAGGATACCTGATAAAATCAGGCAGCCGCCTATCTTTCCGTTCATTGACTTGAAGAGAACTTTCATTGACTCCGCGCATGAGCCATCGACGGCGTGGAACCGGATATCGAGGTGCGGAAGGCCTTCCAGGTACGCAAAAATCCGCCGAGCGATCAAGTTCTTTTTGTCGTCCAGAGTTGCCTTTCCTGAGCGTGAAGTGACTACCAGATGGCGCACACCGCGCTGCAAAAGTAATGAATAATCAGTGTCCGTTTCTTGGAACCCGTTTTCATGCACCGACCTGGACCATGAAAACGGAGACCGCAGCGCCTAGACTCCCGATGCCTCCGAGAATGACATAGTTCTTGTCCGAATCAAACACTGCTCCAGGGATATTACCACCAGGACAGTCGGGTACGTCCCGTGCACCGGATGGACGCGGGAAGCTGTGACCGGCAATTTGCGGGAGGCCTCTGGGGACGGCGACACGCAGTGCATCCCCGACGCAACAAGGATCCTCCTGTAGAATTCGGGGCAACTCGTTGTGCCAAAGGAAAAGTCGTCCACCCGACGGTCGTAGCAGCGTGTGTAATACCTGGGCATGGACTGTTCCCGAGACATAACCAGAAAGGATGAGGTCGAATATTCCCCGTCCCAGGCGGGCGAGATCAAGCATCGCAACATCTTGGACCGCTTGCGAGAATGTGAGGCCGTCTCGGGAATAGATCCCGCAGACGGTCGAGCCGATGATGGTGTCGCAGTGGGTTATCAACACGGAAAGGGCGCGAATCCGATCAGGACGGTTGTATGTGCTTATTCCTGGGCCAAGCACCGAGGTAACGAGGCCCGGGACGTGTTCGACAAGTTGGTCGATGGGAATATTGGCGGGGACGATGCATGTAGACCCCAGGTCGATAGTGCAATCACCCCCAGATGCGCGATACTGCAAACCGACAACCCAAGATCCGGGCTGAAACTCGGCAATATGGGAATTAACTTGACGCAGACTGGCACCAAAGGCCAAGAAGTCGGGGGAGGGGAAAGTATGGATAATTTGAGCGCGAGCATGGTCTGGATCAAGAGTGTCGAGAGGCGATTCCGGCGACCGCCTTGGGGACTGTTCAGATATAACCCCAAGAATATGAACAAGCCGCGGGACAAGCGGATCTCCAGTTGGAGATATAATAACATCTGGCTCCGTCTTCAAGCAAAGAGGCAGTGTGCGGAGACAATCAATCCGCATGTCCTCCGAGAACGTGCTTGGGAAGGAGACGAAACGGATTTTCCAAAACAGATACTCCCGTCGAAGGGCGCGAGTTAGGCATAAGCCCGCAGCAGCGTCACGGCCTTCCATGGCGAGGATCCAAATTTCTAGCTCTTGGAATGGATTCAGCCCACTGAACTCCCACTGCAGTTGTAGTTCGTTGCCAGATTCGTAAGTGAATATGAAGGCGTCAGCCCCGAGCAATTCGCTTGCTTGTGGCTTCCAAGTTGCTTTTTGTGCGTCGATGGTCCAGTGGTATGGATCTAGCGTCGGGAAAAGGGTGTTTTGACCGACATAATATCCCATTTGTTTCAGCGCCGCTTCGTATCGGATCGAGTGATTGATACTGAAGTCTGTGAGGATCAGCGTTCCGCCTGGGAGAAGGATTTTGTCACAGGCGACGATGAGTGAAAGGGGTTCGAGTTCTGCCCTCATCCACCCGAAGGAAGCCACGACGTCGAAAAGGTCCTCTCCGTTGAACAAATCCTTCTCCCTACGAAGGACCATAAACGGGTGGCGGAGGTCACCGCGGAAAGCAGATGTCTCCGGGATCACGAGTTCGAATTCTGCGTGCGGAAACTTGACCATAATTTCCTCGATGCCCGAGAAGAACCAGTCCGCTAAGGGGCGTCAGAATCCAAGAGAAACAAACTGAATGGAATTACTCACCGCCACTCAGCACACAAATTCGTATTACTCGTGGGCTTGCGGCTAAAGACGAAATGAGTAATCTGAGACGGCTCATTGAAGCCGAGGAAAGGGCCGGGTTTTGGGTAGCGACATCCAACTAGCACAGAGTTCAAGGGCTTGTGTCTGTTCATGAGATGTATTCTTACCTCCGAATTTTCTCGGTCAATCATCAGAACAGGTGAATGGTCTCTGAAAATTCGAGTTAGTTCCACGAAATAAGAGCTACATCGAGGTAATATTCACGTATTGTGTTCGCCCTGAGGATTTGAGATTTCAATCAATACAGGGGACAATGCAGTCGTGTCTGGTTCATGGAAGCAAGTCAGCCTCGCCGCATCCTTGGGGAAAACAGGTTGTGCGATAATATGCAGCGGCGATGAAATTTTGCCAAGGGGAGTTATTTGATGTTTGGCCAGTTCGAAATTCCGCAAAGTGCAGAGACGTTTGCCACGGTCGTCCAAAATCGTCACGTCAAAATGCATCGACTCTAAGCGCAAGATCGTACGGCCGAATATTACCATCAAAGATGAAGCTTACCAGGCATCCAGCCAGACAGTTGAACATAGCTGTATACGTGACGCGGGAAATACTCGGCTTTGGGTGATCGGTGCAAAATGACCTCTCCTATGCTCGACGGCAGGTAATAATTGTTGGGGGCGAAATCGCCATGAAAAGGCCGATAACATGCGATGTGGAAACATGCATCAAGAATAGCAGGATGTAAAACATAGAGATTTTCCCTGACAATTTGAATAAAGGTTATTTTCGACGTAGTACGAAGATTACTCACTTGGTCAGACTGCCATCTAATCCACGAACAGATCCTAATGCTTCGTTGGAATTGTAATAAAGATTCGTTACGCGCTGGAACTTTTGACCATAAGCGGAGAAGTAGGACAAAGAAGGATAAAAATCTGCCACGGGCCATTAGCTCGAGAACATCATCGAACTCTAGGAAGGAAACCTGAATCAACGTATGAATCACATCGGTTGCGGATTTCAGAAATATTCAAGTCCTTGTAATCTGGCGGAACTTCGAATGTTAAGTATCCGTCTGCATGCACCCGTTGAATCTGAAAACCCGACTTGGAAGACCACTCGTCGCGTCTCAACGATACTCTTACCTTCGAGTCCCCGGCGCTTTTGACCTCTTGGATCAGCGATGTCACCCTCCAGTACGAGCCATCTAAGGTGATGTCGACCGGGATGGGGACCTCCGTCGACAGCGGGAGCATTCCGCGGAATTCGATGTTGAAAAGGGACGTTGCTCCAAATTCGAGGGCCTGCGGAAAAAAATATGAGTAATTTACTTTTCACTCCAAATGGGTGTTGTTACCATTTCAAGGAAGCCAGCAGCGGGCCAAATGGGTTCTCCCCGAATGATATGCTCGGCGAGAGTAGGGTGTATGTCGCGATTCACTTTCATATTCGAGTGATTGATGGGTCCATGATGGCGATTTGAATCTCTCGGAGTACCGGAGGACACTGGGAGTCGTTTCTTGAGAAACGGATATGCGGGAAATAGAATTTTGGTTTCGGCGCAGGCCGCGGAGTTCAAGAGAGTGAAATCCACGCAATTGTGTCCCGCGGCCGTCAGCTTACCCAAAAACTCGACCAAGTCGTAATATTCTCCGCTGAGGGACGTCCCTCTCTTGGGTCTGCGGACGGTAGAGAGGACCGCCGAAGTCTCCGTAGCCATTTCGGAGAGGTAGGAAGATAAGACAGGATGAGGCGCAATTTCGATGAATGTAGATTCTCCGAGGTTGAGAATAGTGGGCGCGAAGAGAACCTGCGATCGTGTATTCAACCAGAAATATTCTGCATCAAACGGCCCCAAGAAGCGGCTCCCCGTGAGAGTCGAGTATGTGGAGGTCTTGGGCATGTGATCACCGGTATATCGGTCGAATATATCCTGCACTTCTGCCCGGTAGACATCCCGACAGGCGTCCATCATGGAAGAATGAATGGGCACACGTGTACGAATTTTGCGACCGAATAAGCCATCTTGCTGCGCTAGATCCAGAACATTATCGATGGATCGCTCGAGCCCCGAAATGGCGACAGCAGAGGGGGAATTAAAGCATGCCACTTCGACGATGCCCTCTTTGGCGGTAGAATTGTACCGCGCCAAAAGATCCTCGGCTTCCTTGGCGCTGCAAGAAAGTGCAGCCATGGTCCCACCAGACGTCTCCAGCGTTGAAAATATTTGGCCACGAATGATGGCTAGTTCGAGCGCCATCTCTTTCGAGGCAGCGCCCGAAGCATATAGAACGGCAGTCTCTCCCGCAGAATGGCCCAGAACCACATCTGGATGGATACCCAAGTGGGCGAGGAGATCGAATAAAGCTATCTGGAACATGGCGATCGCGGGAAGGGTCAATGAAATTGGCCACACGCTTGAAAATTGAAAGGCGGAAGATTCTGCGCCAAAGAGCCCGTAATCATGAATCATAGACGTGCCGGTCTTGTGCTGAAAGACGTTGTCCATCCCGAGAATACTTTCCCGAAAGGCGGGGAAAGTTGTAAATAATTCTCGGCCCACTAGAAAAGAGAAAAAACATCAATCAACTACAAGGCAAAGATAAACATGAACGCACTGTTTTCATGTTGAGGACCTTGACCGGAGAAAACGAAAACGAGAGGACTGCTATCGCGGCCGCTGTATTGGGGACTGGAGAACTGAATGGACGACCCGGCAGTCAAAACACCGTATGATCGCCAGTTCATCTGCTTGGATCTTCGGCCGAGGATCGTGGAAGTGGCAGCGTATTCGCAATGAGGTGCGTTCTCGAAGATCCCCGAAATTTGCTCTGCGATTGTGGAGACGCTACGTGGGGATAAACCACCAGCCATAACCAAGACTGGCAGGCTTGACTCTTGCGCCGAGCGATTGAACGTGGACGGTTTCGGCGGCGCCTCTAGAACGACATGCCCATTTGACCCGCCAATCCCGGACCCCGCGATTGAAATCAAAGGTTGTGCCGACATTCCTGTAGGCAACGGGGTCGGACACGTGGGTGCTCGGAGGTTGTATTCCTGCCATTTAATGGCGGGATTTGCAGTCGAAAGGTTGACATTGGGTGGAATTATCATGTGCTCAAAAATTGAAATGACCTTCGATAATGAAACCAGAAACGCCGCGATTTCGGTGTGGCTAGAAATCCGCAAAAAATGTCAGTCTCTCCATCACAGCCAAAATCGGAGTACATATACCCAATATTGCCTTTCACGCTGCCAATCAAGAGCTCGTTTGAACGTTGGAATTTTTCACCGACTCAATTGGCTTCGGCGGGGTCGCCTTTGGCAGTCCCTGGGAGTTCAATCGTCAAAAAAATAATATTCAGCAGCGGGGAAATCATACCCGTGGCGTGTAGTTCGACGTATGCCACCTCGCTGGGAATTCTATTCGCCCGCTCAAATGCGAGAACCATCGCGTCACATTGGGATTCGGCAACAGGAGCTCCAGGAGGACCGCCTAAGCCAGTGGAATTGCTAGAGGTCGAGAATCTAAAAATCTAAAGGTCAGAGTGTATTATCGAATTGACGCATAATTACAGTGGCGTAGATTCGATCATGATCCTTCAGCGCATCTTCAAGAGATTTGATCACAATCACCACACATCCCTCTGCCCTACCAAAACTAAAGAAAATCGTCAAAACCGCAGAATTATTCAGTGACAACGTATATTACCCATCTGCTGAGATATCGAATGGTTTGCATTTCCCGTCGCTCGACAGTACCGAACCTTGACTGTAACTTATCCAGTCGACAAGACTGGAGGAATTTCAGTGCATATATTCACAACCGGACATAAAACGTACCGGTGATTCAACTGACACCCACCGACCACAGCGGCTTTACAACCACCAATCGTAATGGCCTGTACCGCAAGATGTAACGCAGTTAGACTTGAGCTGCATGCCGTATCGACAGGAATGGACGGTCCAAGGAGATCCAGGTGGTTAGAGATACGATTGGCAACCATGGAAGGGGCTCTGGCAAAAGAGCCACGGTGCCCATATTCGTCCTGCGGCAGATTAGCAATTAAATAATATCAACGGTAACCCAGCGACACACATCTGGCAACTCGACTGAGTTTCCGGACATATAACACCCAATCAGCCGTCTCCTGTAGTCGATACCAGAGTCCAACAAGGCCAAAAAGGAAGTTTCCAAAAGCTTCCGTGTAACCGGAGCCATGGCGTTGGCGTCTCGAGACGAGATTCCAAATTCGACGTGATCAAAAAGGTCGATATCTTTGAGGAAAGAGCCTTTCTCGACGGCTATTTGACCGAGACCGCTGCCCTTCCATCTAGAACCGGCGAATAAGTATGAGTTGGGATGTAGTTCCGCTGCACTTACGCCTCAATATCAAATCGAATGGATGGGATATTCTCATATGACTCCCCAGAGTTCATGAGGAATTCAAAAAAGGAGGCGTGATCTAGATTCTTTTCGGAAGACGTGCCGCTGGGCAAATCAGCAGCGATACCGACCTGGAGTGCCGGTCAGGTTACTCGCGTGTTAGAATTTGTAGACTCACGATGGCAACCGAGCGGGGCATTTTGCCGTCCTGTGAGCACAAAGTAGGGAGGTATGTAAGCACAGGGATAGGGTCAGTTTATATCCTGCTTGAACAAACGGGGACTGATTTCAACTGAGGGGTCCGGTAGAAGGAGATCAAAGCACTGACCCCCTCAATTGCCATCGCCTTCGCCGTTCGGATACATCATCAAGGGGCGTTCCACAGGAAGGAAAGCGTCATTCGGAGTTTTCAGCGGATCAGCCACTGCAGGCGGTACTGCGCGGTGAAAACTCAAAAAGGCGTGGCCGCAACTTGCCCGGATCTTTGGGTGTGCGCCCACAAATGTGCTCTCCATGGTCGTGACTTTTGTGACAGAGAGCACGCTGATTAGCGAGATTTGCCCAAGTGATGACGAATACCTTCTCGGGCAACAATTCTGCAAATATTTGGACGGAGAAAATACTTCATTGAGAAAGGCTTTCATTCACAACTCGACGGACGTCTGAATCGATGGTCGAGAAGGCAGAGATGATGGACGAATTGCGATTCTTCTTCGATCCGTGTTGAGACCCGAAAGCATCGGTCGCTTTGCTTCGTTGGGCGACATCTGGTGAGATGAACTTTGGTCTGAAAACCATACCATTCTAGAAACGTCGGAGATCCTACGACAAGGGCCGCCGACGTGTACATAGCCCCGTTTCCTCCATTCAACAGACATCTGTCACGGCGTTTGTTGAACTACAGTATTCAATGCCGACAAGTTTCCGAAAATTTCAATCCGATTCTTACCCCGTCATCTCTGCAGCAAAACCCGGGGCGACGCAGCATGCTTTTTTCTTCGTTCCTACAAAGTAAATCTCTCATTACACTGGCAGCGCCCATATCGCCCGAAGTCCGAAGAGACATCACTTTTTCACTGAAGGAGTCCATTTGGAGTTCTCGATTGTCGCTTCATTTGATGATGGATAATAATCACCATTATCCCTGGACAATAATTGCCAAGCAGGTGGACTATGGCTTTTAGACAGTTTTGGTTGCTACTAGAGGTCCGGTCCGGTTTCAGTATTTTGTAAAAGATTTGAGACGTTGAACTGACGATTTCACTTCGAAACCGTAAAGCGAGATAATCGACCGGTCCAAGTCCGGTTCGGAATACTATTTGAAGCTTTCTCATTGATTCAATTGATTTGAGCTTGTTCCATAGCCTCCGAGTCGGAGGTTGTGCTTGTACCGGCGAATCCTGCTGGGGAATAAAATTCTCCAGCCCAGAAATTGATTTTTACCCCAAATACTTGGGGGTGGGGCCATAGCATAGCTTGGCAGAACTTCGTACTTATGTAATTATGTATTTGTTTTGGTTTAAGGTTCATAATTTAGAAAATGCTCAAGTTGTACACAACATATTATTAATGGGCAACAATACATTGTGGCTCGCCATTTTTTTGAAATTTGAAATTCCCCGGAGTGTCACCATTGATTATTCTCTCGAATCTGACCGCTGGCACCGTAAATCGTCAGCAGTCTCGCAATATTAGACCCAGTTTGCGCCTGCGACAAGTATTTATTCTGGACCATGATGTTGAGTCACCTTGCATATTTTTTTCTCACTTTCAAACCAGGGAACTAAACAAGCGTTTTCGAGGCCCCTTACGATCCAGAGTTTGAGTTTGTAACTTCGTCGTCTTCCCGCGCGTAAATCACACTCGCCGCTTGCTTTGTGATATTCTCTCGTGTACTGGAATTCAGAAATTTCACCGGCAATGCATGGAGTAAACCTTGGGCTTCCATCTGATTCCCCGTTTCAATATCATCGTGATACCATACCGACCCATTTGGCTTTATAATTCTACATGTGAAGTGCAAGTTCCCACTATATATGACGCCACGCAGTACATACCTCACTTTGGTCTCCCCGACATTCAAAGTCACAGCAGGATCTATCAAAATATTCTTATCGGACAATGAGAGGTAAAAGCAAGGTGGGAATCTCTCGAGCACAGAGGTTACCACCAGGCCATTTCCACATGTCGAGCATGCTTTGTGAGCTCGGTACATTTTCCTCGACGTCAACCAATTGGCTATCCCATAGTTGGACTTAAATCTTGAGCGCAATTGCTTGTCATGAACTATCGTTTGTGCTCCGCAGAAACCAGTCACAAAACTATCGATCTGGTTGCACTGAGTGCACTTCACTGTCCCAACTCCCCAATCAACGGAACCAAAGATCTTTGTTGCCAAGTCATCGAGGGCCGTCACGGTCGATCCACTGGGAAACTCCCTGGGCCAGGCCTGGTGCAGCATCAATCTAACACGATCCCTAGCCGATTCCAGTTTCTCAGTTTTGGCTCGGAAAGATTCAAATCCTTGTACCAAGGAAGCTACATAAACATTGTACCCTCTCAATCGGTCTGACCATTTGGGTCCGTGGGCTTGCCAGATGTCATATAATGCGGTGAACATGGCGTTGTGGCGTGGCTGGGAGCGCGTAGCGTAGTTTGGCTGTATTATATTCACATCGCTGTCATTCGGCTATCATCATTGGGTTTTCTCTCCGCTTTCACCCTCCTGCTGCGAGCCCCGCCGGTTCATCTCCCTTGAGAGGTTGTAGACCCTCTCCATTTGGTGATCAGACTGCGATCCGCCCTTCCCACGCACCCGCAGGCCCAGATCGGCTTTGTCTCTCGAGCTTCGACTTGGCTCGCACCTACCTCCAGCAGATCTCTCGACTATTTTTTTTTTTCTCCCCTGCTTCGACCTACATCCTCGGCATACATCGGCACCGGTTTACCTCGCTTCTGGCCGCGTTTTCGGACGCACATTCACGCACTCCGCTGCTTTTTGGATTTTTCGTAACGCGTCATGACGCATCCATCAGCGGCCCAAAAAAGGAAAAAGAGGAGAGAACAGAAGCTCCTGGAGGAAGAACAACAGATATTGGAGACGGCAGAAAAGGCACGGCAAGCCCCTGTAAGCACCTTCAGACCGCTTCCGAGCCCCGCGGCTCCAGTTCTAGTGTCGCGTGCCCCCGCGGCTCCCCACTCAGTTTCCACCCAACCCCTCTTTGACCCGACACTCGACGACACCGCCGCTACCCCAATCCATTCGGTGCGCGTCGTCCCCACCCCCACCATTCCTCCGTGCATACCCCAACCAGCTGCTCCACGAGAAGCACGCACACCGCCGCCACCGGCGCTTCCACGGTTCCCAGTGCAGTTCCTACCATACCAGATCGATGCCGGGCCGCCGCCGCCGCCGCTGTCGCAATGGCCAGACCACGTCGGCGCCTTCGTCTATGGCCCCAATCAATCATGGGCCGACGATATCCCACAACCTGCGCCAACCATTGTTATGTCCATATCGCATGCGTCACGCAACTGGGCTGCCCTTAGTGTCGGCAGACACCCGTGGCGTGCTATCCGTCGACGCAAGCGCCGCCTTCGCGCAGACTGCTCTTGGGAGCGACCTACCTACGGTTTCGAAGCACCCCTCCAACTGTGCCGCTCCTCCCGCCGCCGCCGCCGCCGCTCGAGGCTTGGCCCTGCAATCTCTCACTGCGACCAGCAGATCTCCTCGGTCTGGTACCATTACACCTCGACGACCCTATCCACCCCGGCGTTGTCCCTCTCGAGGCTCTACCTCCACCGTCCCTTTGCTTATTCCCAGACGATCATCTGCCCAGCGAGTTCCCGGCTGATACGGAGTACGGTCCGGTAATGCACGAGTTGGCGCACACGTGCAGCCGTGCACTTCCCCCTGCTTTGGATGTCGCTAGCTATCTATGTGATGTCGTGTGGCCTCCAGTGGTGTATCCGGATGGTGCTGTCGATCCCAACCCTGACGCACGTCTAGATCTTCTTGGCCGACTTCCACCCGACCACCTCGTATTCCTCTGTGCTATTGCGCACATGGGCTATCTCGAGCACCACTTCGCGTTGTTGTTCAATCCGGCTATCATGGAGTTTGCTCATCGGTGGGTTCACCATTGCGAACTTGTTGGAGAACTAGGATAGTTGCCAGGTGCGACGTCCGGGTCGTACGTCGCTTGAGGGGGGGTGCCTGTGGCGTGGCTGGGAGCGCGTAGCGTAGTTTGGCTGTATTATATTCACATCGCTGTCATTCGGCTATCATCATTGGGTTTTCTCTCCGCTTTCACCCTCCTGCTGCGAGCCCCGCCGGTTCATCTCCCTTGAGAGGTTGTAGACCCTCTCCAGCGTCGTAACCGCAACTGTGATTAACTGAGTCCCAAATAATTCCTACTGGGCCTGAATAGAGAGTCTTCGATTTTTTTATCCCCGATTTATCCACAGCCTTACCCGCCTTTCGCTTGTTCAGAGTCTTTTTCTGGTCTTCAGATCCATTTTTCGGGACATCAGCTCCAACCAGAGTCCACCGTCCTTGATAAGCTGCAGGCGGAAGCAAAGGCTCATCCCCCTTCCTCCACATCACATGGGCATCGAGAT
This sequence comes from Mycena galopus ATCC 62051, assembly GCA_014925785.1. Classification (NCBI taxonomy): domain Eukaryota; kingdom Fungi; phylum Basidiomycota; class Agaricomycetes; order Agaricales; family Mycenaceae; genus Mycena; species Mycena galopus. The sequence continues at coordinate 174,650 of WIQG01000151.1, forward strand.
CCCGGGGCTCATAAAAACTACCTTTCGCCAATTGAAAAGATCGCAACAAATCTCGACGCGTGACTCCATCGACAGTTGCAGGCAGTTCATTGTGATACCTGAGCAGTGTAATTTCGTTCAACAGTTCCAATTCCCTGAATTCCTGTCGGAGATGACCACTGATCCCACTGGTTATCTTTCGCTCATCCATGCCCTGAATAATCATTGTTCCGTCGGAGGTTGAACCACGAGATAATGCAGTATAGTATGAGAAATGAGTCCTGCAATTGTTCAAGTCAATGACATTGAATTCCCTGGTCTTTCCTTGAGAAGCATAGTCTGTCATCGCGAAATTCGGCAACACCAACACTTGCTCTCGGGATATTTGAACAACCATATCATCCGGCAGTTGGCACCATAGTTTCTTTGTGCCTCTCGTGAGCGCGACAACATTCAGAGGAAGGCCCGGAACCTGAATCGGCCGAGGAGGCTTCACCAATTCCACGAACAAGGTGTCAAGTATGTTTTGCGCCTGGGAGCCAAGCGCATCTTGCCAACCAACTACTTTGCCCTCTTGACCTTTTGTAATGCAGAGCTCGGTAGCGTCATTGTGGCGGATCATAACGGGCATACCAATACACAGGCTTAGCCTCCCGGGGACATGTTCGTCTGTGGAGCACGGATATGCGTCCCACAACTGTTGCTGGCGATGTGGTGATATTTTGCGCTTGGCCTTCAATACCTCACGATTTCGTGCTTTCTTTGGTTTTCTCCCCTCCAAGGCTGCATTTTGTGCCAATGTGTCTTCCGAATAGAAATGGGTAAGACTTTGATTTGTTTCTTCTGCGAATCTTTTGCATCCCAGCTCATTGATCCGGTCCTTCTGGGCATTCAGCGCTGTGATAATTGAGATGTGCCGAAATCGAGGATCTTCAAATGTTGGATGTCCCGGATGCCTACTAATTGTTCGACTCCGCAGATAATCCAAGTCTCTCTGTGTGCAAGCTCCGAAACGCATATTTGCCAAACAAGTGCGAAGCTTTTCATCTCCGTCTGAATTTTTAGTCTGACGCATATTTTGCTTTAATAGAACCACCGTGGTGAACTGTTGCCATATGATCCTTCCGATTGCATTCTTTTGCTTCGGAATCGACATTTTGGGTTGAATTCCATCTGGGACCTGGGTTTTGTCTCCACAAAATAGTGAGGGACTTCCCACCGGAGGCAGTTGAGCAAAATCGCCCGCAACAATCATATTTATCCCCCCGAAAGGTAAGTTAGGTTCATTAAGAGCCAGCGCCAAGCGTGCACTGATTTCATACAATGCCTTGCATGAAACCATGGAAATCTCATCCAGGAAGATGTATTCAACTCCCCTTAATCTTTCTTGCACCTTTTTGATACCGATTCCATCATGTGTTTCCTGAGAAAGTTTATCTCGGATTCCAAACACGGAATGGTAAGTACTTCCGCCTAGTTGAGCGGCTGAAGTTCCCGTGGGACCAACTACCAAGAATCTGTGAGATTCGTTGCGATCTTCAAAAAATTTAATGAGCGCCTTAATGACTTCGGACTTGCCGGTGCCACCAACCCCTCCCAAGTACATTTTAAGTTGTTCGGGCTCGTCAGCGATCGCGTGATTCGCGATAAGCCTAAATGCTCTATCCTGCTCTTTGTTCAACTTGAAGTCTGTTGACACTTGTTCAACCACTTCTTGCGCTTGTTTGTCCTTCGCCATGAAATATTTTGTGAAATAGTATGATGCAAGAACGATAATGTCATTGGAAGCATCTGATTTACTGGTTTGTTTCATTCTCTTCGCTCGAGCGGGGGCATTTCGAAATTTTGCAGTGAAAATTGCATCCTTCTCTGAATCAATTCGAATCTTCCACTGTTTCCCGCTCAGGCGGACTCCGGGAAAGAATCTTGGCTTGGGGAGTTGTTCTATTGGTCCAGGATGCTTGTATGTCCAGCCACAAGTAGTCATGATATCCTCGGCCTGAATCATCAACTTATCTCTCGCAATCTGGTTGGGCCCTTTTGAAAATTGTGTGGACTCATTGATGTCTATTGCATCGTCCCCATACTCCTCAAACTCGCTGTCTTCATCGTCACTGTTTGCATTGGGATCAGACATCGAAAATGTCGGTAATGCACGACGTTTTTTTCTGTCCATGGCAGAGAAATCATCTCGGGCATCATTGCATTCATATCGTACGTTGAAGTTGTCCATCAGCTTTAATGCTTTCTCGCTGAACTTGTGTTCTCTGAACGCTTCATCCCAATTATCGATGACGTTCTTTAGATCTGTGCCTGTTCTCCAAGGCTTGAAAAGTGTCAACATGGTGCAGCAGTAATATTCCCTGTCCCCCTCATCCCTTCGAGGTAAGGGTCCACCCACAAAATTCGGTATGCAGTTCTCCAAGTCGCGTCGGTCACATCTAATATAATGAGTTCGATACAGAGGATGGCTGGGCGAGAATGGGTGAGACGACACCGCATCAGCGTCATCTCCAACTGTTTGTTCACTGTCTTTATCCGGTAAGTCTTTCTCAATGAATTCTTCATCCTCAGGAGTCGGTGTATCAAGCATGTCAACATCATCCTGTGGCTCCTGCTGCGCGAAGCTCTCTGAAAATTGTTCCATCTGCTTCGAGGTTCTCTTCTTTCGCGAAGTCATCTGGAGGAATTGAAATAGCGAGCAATCTTCGAGTGCCGTAGGTCTGTGGACATAGTCATCTGTCGTGTCAGATCCAATGTAGTCGTTCTCACCCTTAAGTAGGACGACCCGATCTGTCTCGTCTCCGTCTTCTCTGTTCTCATCTTCGACTCCAGCCGGAAGTTCGGTGGGCTTAGCCGATTTTTCGGCGGCACATTTCCATGGTTTGGTAACTTCTGCAACATATGATTTCCACCACACAACTTTGAACGTCAAGTTGGTATAATGGTCCGGATTTCCCAATAGATATAGGGAGGCCATGGGGCTTCCAATCTGCAACTTTGAAGTCAACGAATTTACCATCTGCAGGATCATAACTCGAGTGTTCATGCACCCCATTTTCGAACTCCCAATATTTTCAGTGTTATTTTCCAACACGGCCTTCACGCTCTGGAACATGTGGTAAATTTTCAGGCTAGCTTTCGTCACATAATCCGAAATATACGCTACTACAGCTTTGATAGAGGTCCCAGATAATAAACTCGTCACATCGGTGTTGCATCGGAGGCAATAGGTTACGTCTGGAGTAACGCAATTTATGTTGGGCTCCAACTTCTTGACCTGTATGGAACCATCAACAGGATCAACCACGGTCTTCATGTACAGGTCGCGCGGAAATCGAGCTGAGCAGCTACCATCCTTTCTTTGACAGCCTCTCACCTCTATTTTCATACGGGCTCCGGGCTTCAAGGGTCGAGAAAGGTCTGTTCCTGGTACTGCGCGACGGCAAGTGTGCACATTTGATCTCAAGATCAGATTGTCAACTGTGTCCTCGTAATTTGACCACCACTGTTCTAACGAAGCACAATTTTGGCACATGGGTTCATCACAGTCCTCGCATAATGGTGGTGGTTTCAGTGGTAATGTTTGAGTTGGATCTGAATATCGGACGGGATTAGTTGGCATGGATTCATCTTCAATTACATCATGAAGCCCTTTCTTCTGTTGCGCGTGGTAAGGCACTTTAGCCCTGACCTCTGCCATGCTTCCGGTAAGGAACTCTCCAACGTGCGAAGATTCCAAATAGGCAATCAATTCCTTCTGAAATGCCCCATCTCCATCCGTCAGTCGGGTCCTGATTTCTTGCGGGGAAAGAGCCGACTTGATCCATATCAACATGTGCATGTGGAGGGTAAGGCGGCCCTGTTGTTCAACGGTGCCGTAGTATGCGTCCGTTTCACCGTATAAACCCGGATGATCTGTGCCGACACCAAGTACGTGCTTGATGAATGCCAAAGACATATGATGAAAAAACCGGGCAGCTGCGACCGGATTTTGTGATATTAATCTAATACGTTCATCAGAGCCTCGCATCGTCGGAGAAAACTCAATCTTGTTGTCAGCATAATACAAGCACAGTGGATGATTCTTGTCCACTGGCGAAAATGTAATGAACCATGATGGTGCTCCCTTGAATGCGATCAGCGACCAAACCTCATTTCTCATGTATTTCTTGGACGTAATTGATCCTTGAATGTTTGCCCCCACAACCTCTAGATCATTGAGAACGTCGAAGCAAACTTGTTCGGCCTCTGTTTTGACCTTCACATTTTCCCCTGCAGCCAAGCGGTTCGCTAGATCGGACAACACAGCAGAATCCAATTTCATGATTCGCTGTGCTACAGCTTCGAAATTTTTCTTCTTGGCAAGTAGGTGACTCCCAGTGGATCCCGATTTAATCTGAGTATCGTTGAAGGCAATCATAGGGAAATAAAAGTCAATCTGAAATCGTTTATCATGGTACATCAAAAGATGACCTTTATGTTTCAGTGCAGATAATCTGTTCTTGTGACTTGAATGACCGATTCCTCCAAAGCCATATGGGAACAACCAGGGGAACATTTGCGGGTACAGTTGAACATTATGGTACAGCGATTCGGGCTCTTCGGCCTGGCCAACGCCCAATGTTCGACCTCGATTTTTCAAGTGAGCTAAGGCTTTTGCCTTCAGTGTTTTAATGTCCATTGGGTCGTATTGTTCTCCTGTCAATCCCGAAATCGCAAAGGAACAGGGGCCCTCGGCTGTTCCATCTTCCTCCTCCCCGTTGTCATGGACACTCATAGCTTCCGCGACGTCGTTAGTTTCGCCTTCCTTGGTCTCTTTCCAATCAACTCCACACGGAATTCCATTCTCTGGCAAATCTTTAATGTTGTTTGCGGATATTTCGAGATCGGCATAATCTCGATGGTTGAGCTTCAACCAGTCTAAAGCATTCTTGACGCGCTCGCGCCGCACAAGCATTGGGGTTCGCACGAAATCTTCCTCAGTCGGACGAGCTGAGCCAAGGAAAACAAACGCCAGAACCTCAGTCAGTTCATCTTTGGACAAGGGAAGTATATTATACACCTTTACAATTGGTGTTGCGAACATAATAGCATTGGCACTCATCTTCCCTCGACCGGAGGCGACTCGAACCACGCATCTGTTATGCCGGACCCGAGCAATCAACATTTTCTCTGCGAAAGATAAGTCGCGCAGTTGCCAAGGAACACGTCCAATCCAGATATTGTTGGCCAAACTTCGCACAGGTACCACGCCTTTCAACAAATTGGATTCACAATCAACACAAACACGATCACAATCATCGGTCAAAACAGGGCCATCGAGGTCTGTGATCGGGTCCTCCTGGTGCAACCGTTCTTTTCGAGTAACTCCGGGTACCTTGAGTAAGTCCCAGTTTACGGCAGTATTATCCATTTCGGTGAGGTCAACTCGAGGAGTGAGAGCACCACACACTGCACATCCCATTTCTTCAAACGCCGAAGGGTCCAGATCATCGCACATCCCAGTGATAACCTGATGGCGAAGTTTTCGAGAAGGGGGAGCCGGTGGAAATTTGCTAGGAGACCCTGTCCTCGGCTCACGCTCGTTCGCTCTCCTTTCTCTCAAATGTTTCCGCTTTTTCAACAACGCAGCACTTGCCTTCGCCTTTACAGTCTTTTTCTCCCGCTTGGCTTCACGCCATGCATGCGAGGTTGCCCTGGCTTGAGCTTCTTTCGCCGGCTTGGGATCTGCCACCAGTTGATAAATGGTGGTAGACTCCGGACACTGGGTGTCACATTGATGATCTTGCAACCGGCGTCGTATAGCTTCTACATGATCCTTCTGCCGCGAAGGAACATTGTGTACTGCAGCTATTTTCCGCAAATTGCTGCCAGAAAGCCCGTCGATAAGCAGTCTGAGGGGATAATTAGCGCGAATTTTTAATGGATCGTCTGTAAGGTCAGGGGTAAGCTTGTCGATCGGAATATGACAATCAAAGATCAATAAATCCGTTGGATTCACGGTTGTGGTGGTCGGGAGAATCCAGGGCTTGACATTAGAGGCAGGAACATATTTTTTAGACCCTCCACCGGCGGGTCTCTCCCGAGAATAGTTTACATGCATGTAGGTGCGAGAAGGGAGATGGTTTGTCACCATCCCATGTGCCAACAGTGAGAATAATATTCCCCACAATATGAGTTTGTTCAAGGGAAACAGACACTGAATGAAGTGGACTGATTTTGAGCCAGACCACCGTCTCTGAAATATTCTTTCCTTGTATAAAGCCTTCCCGTCGTGCTTCAACATCAAAAATCTGATCATCGATGTGTGTAGTCGCCTCAGAATGTACTTCATGGTCCCGATGACGGAGGAGCAGTATACAGGGACCAAATGTAATTGCATATTGAAAATGATGAAATAGAAATACATCCAAAGGTTTTTGACGACCTCAAAATCGTATTTCAGGCCCTCTACTTGGGGCCCGAACGCAATGAAATTGTTCGGGGGACCCATCAATTTCTCTTTATCATCACGCATTGAAAACTGCGATGTTTCTATTTCTTTTCGACCAACAGCGTTGGCATTGGCAGAGAAGCACCCTGCAAGGGCATCGCCCATATTGACGACACAGGAGGCACTAGAAGTGCTCGAGGTCGAGGTGTTATCTCTCTTGAGTGCAATAAGCAGTACAAGAAAGAGGAGTGTATTCAAGAACAGATAATGTAGTCGCATAGTGGTGGTGGTCGGAAGCAAGGTGCAAAAAGGGGCAAGCCTTATGCCAACGGAGGCATGTGGAGAAAAACTCGGCATCTTGGTTGCCGTGTTTGAATTGAAGACAGGGTTCAAACACGGTTACCGATCAACTAGATCGAGATTCGGTGACGGCTGAATTCAGGACAAAAGTGCGCGCACAATCATGCCTACCAGATCAGAGGGACATGAAACCCATGTGCCCATGGACTGGCTGAAAAACAGAGGATGAAATCGGCGATGACGTTGCTTGAATTCACCTTCAATTTCAAAACACTGATCGATCAATATGGCGGTGCGAGAGCATTGGGCGATCATTGGTGTTGAGAGTCTACACCATCACCATGACCACGGCTAGCCGGAGAGCGGAACAATTTGAGAAGAGGAAATTGAGAACGGAAAAAGGATTGCCCTTGAAATGAGACTGATTATGGCGGCGCTATTGTAGAGTGGTTTGCATTTCAATTTGCCTAGAGAGGACGCTTTCCGGTAGCCAGGAGAAACGTTGAGATAGCAAAACCATGGTAAATCCCAAAAAAACACTGCAATTCCATTTTGGAACGGTTAATTATGAGCAGAGCAGCAAATCGACTATCGATGACTCTTGGTTTAAGACTCAAAACCCCAACGGAGTGAGCATGGGAAGTTGAGGGACGAGAGGCAGTGAAATCGGGAAAGTTATACGCAGGAACCTCAGCCGTTTTGATAATTATGAAATGAGGCTCACTATGCCTCGCGAATTCACCGGAGCAACCACTGTGCCAATCACTATGCCTGAAACATAAAACCGGCCGTTACACCTGAAACCGTGGGAACCTGCCTTTTATGGCAATTTTCTTTGCACCACCTACCATAAAAGGCAGATTTGGAAGCGGCTCTCCGTTTCACGTTTCAGTCATACAGATCGGTACAATACGCAGCACCCCGGAACGTTGGCAATCAAACTGTGTCCTGTCAAAGAAGCACTTCAAGTACCTGGGTCCGCGGGTCAATGACATGAAGTTTTTGAGGAAAAAATATAGCATTGTAAGGAGTTGGACATGGCATGAGAGAAAATGATCGGAGTCTGGACAAAAGGAGAAGAAGATGAACACATACAACGAATTGCGAAGCACTTCGTTGAACGATTAACGACAGGTGTGGCTATGCCGGTCCATCAGGAATTTCAGCCTTAAAATCAAGCCTAAATTATCTGGGACTAGTTTGTAGCCGGGGACCCGAGGGATCGCTTCCGCCGTATTTTTGCTTTACCAGCGGAATGAGTGTCGCCCTAGAGTACTTCCAATAAGTGCAATCAGAGCCAGAGTCCCCGCTCAGAAGCACGGAATACTGATTCAATCGCTCGAAACCCGATCTCGTCTGGCAAATTAATGATGGGAATAAACTGTCATGGGCCAATGTCGAGCTGAATCTATACAGGTAGTTGTGGTTTGAACATATCGAACATCTCATATTCAAAATGGCACAGGTCGTGAGATTCGAACCCAGACCGCCTGTCAAACCATGTTTACACAAGCACACACTGCCACTAATTTCATTAGAAAATATGTAGTCCTTCTCGCCAACTCGCCTTCAACACAGCCACTATTGGGGTTTATGAAGATTTTGTATACTGACTTTTACATCGCTCTCGAGATCATCCCTTCGGAATGATTATGAACGATTACATAAGTACTCGTAACTGGGTAGTGAGCCCTTAGCGGGTCTCCAATGCGGCGATATCGGACTGCTCGACCTCGCTGTTTAAAAGCGGATTCACAAGTTATCGCTCCGTCACTGACGAACGGCCATCATCGAAGGTTGCTGGCGGCCAACTCAAAGCTCAGGGTGCTGCCTGATATTATTATTCCGGGGCCGCCTCGTTCTCAGAAAGGATACCATGTGGCATAATCAGTTTTCTCCCATCTCCGCCTGTCAAAGAGAAAACACGTGATTATTGGTCTGACTAGGGAGACTAACCGGTGGGTTGTACTGCAGTAACGAGCTGCCAGTACGCTCATCTTGCCGTCGATCGTGTAGTAAATCTCCCATTCGATGCTTTGAACCAACATTCGGCCAATGCAGCCACATTTCTCCACGGCACCTCCAATATTTGCTTGAACGTTGGCATACACACCAGTTCAAATTGATTCACCGCCATTTTACCTTCAAGGTACCCAAGAACAACGGCCTAGTTCAGATTTAATTGGACAGGAGCAATGTGGCACGCCGTTGGAATCTTGTCCTTGAATCGGATTTTTCAATAGCAACGCAACAAGCAACAAGCGGCCGCCGCCTTGCATCCCCTTCCCTCGAGCAAGGAGAGATCGACGAAAGCAGTAGAGCTGATCAACATGCTGCGGAGATGGCGGAGTTTGAAATGGACGGAAAAGTATAATTTTATGTTGGCGGCGAGACAGCGGCACCATCACACTTTGTAAAATAGCTTTCAGAAATGACATGAAATGTTGACAAAATACATGCGTTCCGGTTCCATATCTACCTTCAGCTCCAGCCTACGAAATAAATGCAATGCGCGCTCTACTCTTAGCCTTGAATTCCTGGAGTGTCTGCGATTCGTATGTAATCTTTTCAGCGTGAACCTGGACGGAATTATGATCCAACGAAATTTATTGAGATTTTGACCACACCTTTCCTGCCTTCATATCTTCAAAGCCTTCCTGAACACTCGCAAGTCCATTCGGATAAAGACGAATTGGCACAGGCTTGATTGGAAAGGTCGAAACAATTTCAGACACCATTTTGCAGTATATCTTGGCATTCTCGTAATGCTCGGTATTCGCGGGGAATGCGAAGGGAAATGCAACAGCCTACAGGTCGACGATCTGGTGAATACTGTGATCATGGAGAAGAACAAAACTCTTGCCTTCCCGAGACACGAATATGCGAGGATGAACTCAGTTTCGACGCCCTTTCTCCGGCTTTGGTAGGGAAGGAGAGTAGCAACGGTGCCCCCTTCCTTTCCCAAAGACATGATAACCTGATTCGGCGTCATCCCCTCGCTGATGCAGTCGATAGCATATTCGAGGGCACCGCCGGTCATGAAAGAAATCTTTCTCGGTGTGAGAGAGTCCGCGTAATCGAATACCTCGTCGGCCCCCAGAGATTTGACGAACTCTATATTCTTCGCAGAAGCGGTCGACATGACGCGCAGGCCTGCCAATTTGGCAAATTGTATGGCGTATTGACCCGTTGCCGACGTCCCTGACCAGACGAGGATGTCTTTGATCTCAGACCCCGACAGCGGTTTGAGCGGTGTGGGCAGCTGAAGACACTGATAGAACGCCTGACAGACCGTGAGACAGGCGACGCCGAGCTGGGCGGCAGATTCGAAAGTCATATTGTCGGGAATGGAAATCACCAGAGCAGCATCTGCGACGACATATTCCGCATAAGCGCCATTTGGGCCGATGCCTGCCAGGACGTTGGACAGAAAATTAATCCCAAGGCCAATGTTGAAGGGAACTAACCTCCATGCACTATCCCGGCGACTCGCTCCCCTAATTGCCTAAGACCATGCGGAACGTCGGTTCCGATCTCGGTAACGATGCCCGTGAAATCACAGCCCAAGATGTTTCCCGGCGTTTTGTTTAGCAACAGCGTCTTCCCTGACCACAAGGCATATCAGTCGCATCCGCGAGCGAAAAGGCCAACGACGCATACAATCGGTAGGATTTTGCGCAGCAGCGACGACTTTGACCAGGATCTGGTCCGCATTCAGGAACGGTGTCTGGACGTCTTGGAGCTCGAAAGTGCCATCGCCGAGGGTCACCAGGGCTTTCATGGTGGGTGGCGACATAGCCAGTAAATTCGATTTCTGAGGAGACAAGTGGGGGCTGGTCTGGGGTATGATAAGACTTATGTCGCGGACTTGCTCCGGACGTGGATATTGAGAACACGGAATTTCGGGGAGATGAGATTCGAGTCCGGAAGACAGGTTTGCATCAGAAGAGCGGTTTCTGGAAATGGCGCGGGCTAGATGAAACGCGCCGGCGGCGCCCTTTTGCATGTGTCCGGATTACAACAATTTCCATCGGTCCTGAATCATGGACGCTTTACCTGTACGGTCAGATTCTCTTCCCAATCGAACGGTGTTCTGAAGACGAGATTTTCAGCCGACTCACGCAAAGATCCTCATCGTCGGTGGCGGCCCAGCCGGCAGCTACGCCGCGTCCGTCCTCCAGAGAGAAGGCCACGAAGTGGTCGTCTTCGAAAGCGCGAAATTTCCGAGGTTTGTGTTTTTTGGAATCCCCGTTGGCAAATTGATGTGAATATTGAGTGTGCAGATATCATGTGGGGGAGTCAATGCTTCCCTCTATGCGTGGATACCTTCGGTTCATCGATCTCGACGACACCATCATGAAGCACGGTTTCTTGCCCAAGGTAACTGAACGTAAAGTTCCCGCAAGCCATTTTGACATGCCGAAACTCTGTTAGCCCGGTGCCGCATTCAAACTCGTTCACGGAATGCCACATACCTGTGAGCGATTCTGAGGCTGCAACGTTTCCGTTCGTAAAATTGAAATTTCTACCAGGGACGGATTTCAGCGAGATGGGAGCTGACAATTCGACCTGGAATATGGTGGGTTCGGATTCCCAATTGCCGTCACGCTACACCGAATTTGCACCGCTCTAGATCCGCTCTGAGATGGATGAACTTTTCCTGAGGCACGCGGAGAAGCAAGGAGCGAAGGTTTTTGAAGACACTCGCGTCGAAAGCATCGATTTCCGAGGGGAGCCTGCGTCATCGCGCCCGATTGCTGCGAACTGGGTCAGGAAGGACGGATCGACGGGCAATGGCTCATTGATGCCTCCGGTCGGGCGGGAATCATGTCGACTAAGTACCTCAGTGAGTGGTCCGGCGGTTCTTTGCGGAACTGCATCCATGATATATTACCAGAGGATCGCCATTTCCGCGAAAGTTTGCGCAACGTGGCTGTGTGGGGTTACTGGAAAGATGTCAAGAGGTGGGAGGAGGGAACGCGGAGAGCCTGCTCGGGCTGGTTTGAAGCGTTGACGGGTGGGATGGTTTAATTTGCGTTCGGGATGTTTGAATCTAATCCGAAGAGGAACAGACGAGACTGGATGGGCGTGGGTCATTGCGCTCCATGACGGAACGACGTCCATCGGATTCGTGATGCACTTAACAGCGTCGAATGCCAAGAAGGCGACGACGTCGGGCCTGACGGAACACTACCTCGACCAGCTCCAGTTTGCTCCGGGGTTGCGGGAGTTGGTTGAGGGGAAGGGGACGATGATACCCGGAAGCGTCAAGAGCGCGGCAGATTACAGCTACTTTGCATCTAAATATTCCGGGAACCACTTCCGGATTATCGGAGACGCCGCGAGTGCGTTGATAGCATTTTACAGATCTCGGCGGCGCGCTGATGATAAGCTTGATGCAGATTTCGTGGACCCGTTTTTCTCGTCCGGTGTCCACATCGCCTTGACGGGCGCGCTCACGGCTGCTTGAACCGTTTGCTCGTCCATCAAGGGTGAGGTTCCTGAAAAGCTAGCCCAGGAGTGGCACGATACCAAAGTCGGAATCGCACACACGAGGTAGGTTGAAGAATCTTGCCCGTCAGCGGCACTGATTTTGGGACGCAGATTCCTTTTCGTTGTCCTCGGGGCATACCAGCAGATGCATCTTCAGTCGTATCCGATCCTCAGCGATGTCAACGCCAAGAATTTCGACGACGCGTTCAAGATGTTCCACCCAGGTGCGTGTCTTCGGGAGTGCAGAAATGATTTATTGATTTTGGCGGGCAGTTATCTTCGGTACTGCCGACAGCCGCAGCACGCTCACCGACGACAAGGTCCAGGACATGATGGATCGCTTCGAAATTGTCTGCAGTCCGTACGTGAATGAAACGAATGTCAAGGCGGTCCGCGAGCGGTACGGACCTGATATCGTGACCATGGAAGCTCCGATCCTTGGCAAGGCCAAGATCAAGGAATTGGTGAAGGACGACGTAGAAGCAGAGCGCGTCTTGACGCAGGCGGATGCGATGAGAGTGTTCACGGACGACATCGACATCAGACACACGGGTCGGCATCCTCTGCTTGGTTATGTTGCCCACGTTGTGATGGGAGAGCTGGGGCTGAAAAGGTTCGAGGAGAAAAAAGCGACGGATGCGAGCTCCTAGTCAAGGTCTTGAATAGGTGTTAATTGCGGTAACAGTTTCCGGTTGGTGTCTGTCGATTTCTCGCTGAGAGTGGAAGGGATGTCAACCGCCAATTTGATCCTGCCACTCCCGAGTCTGCCATTCGTGAGCCTGTAGGTCGCCGAGGCTATGACCACGACTTCTCCAGATAGTCGGATCCAATCGCCCTTCCGGTGAATGGTAAATTCTTAGGTGCGGAGTCTTGCGAAAGAGCACGTATGCAGCGCCAATATGCAGCGGAGAGGATGAGATCGGCGGTTGACCTCGCGTAGAACCAAGATTTCCGAGCCGTCCTGCGTGTAAGTTAGTTTGTTAGTTACCACGCCCACGTAACCGCTACTAGTGGTTTGAGGCCAGTGCTCCGCATGGCGGTACGAGTCCGGACCGTTCCGGGTTTTTTTTTTTTGGAGACCCCAATTCCCACGTCAATTCACACCTTGGTTCCACGGCAGTCAGTAGGGTGCCGGTCACCTAGCTGCCGCTATCCAGTGCTTGAAATTGCTCGGCATTCTCGGCCCGAGTTTTCCCTCTATTCCTTATCCCTCTTGCAAAAACATTCCGCACAGATCTGCAAGACAGATGTTAACTTGGATCAAAATTGAGTGAGGTGAAAAAAAAATTACCTTCAATTTGGCCACTGGCAGGGGAAATAACGAAAAAAGTGGGTAATTGTGGCTGTGTATAGTGTCCAAATTTTTCTCCGACCAATTTGGCCACTAATTTTTGGTAGCGGCAGCTAGGTGACCAGCACCATATTTCGTTCATTTGAATGTGTCTTAAATTCAAAACGCCCTCCGGGCACTCCTGGAACCATGGATCCCGGAGTTCTTGGGTTGAGTTTGAGGGACTGGCTTTGGAAGCAGATGCACGCGGCGCTCCGCGCCGCCGCGCCCGACGATGCATCACGAGGTAATGATATATGGGGCAGAGTGTTTCGTTCATTTGAATGTGTCTTAAACATCTTGCCATTTTCTCGGTTAAGTATTTGATCACTGGGTGTCTATGGCAATTCCTAGACTATTTGGCTGTACTTTCTGGGCAGACTCAGTGCACCGTTGCAATATTAGTAGCCATTTCCGTGCCAGTAGGTGTTTGAGTCATCACTGTACTCAAGTCTTTGTATACCCATTGCAGCGTTGTCTGAGTTCATTCTAATGACAGTGTTCAATAACAAGGGCAATTGTCCATTGGCGTATTTTATGCACGCAATGGGGGCCTAATAACATAAGTGGGTCAAGTAAAAAGATTGAAGCAGCTGCCATCACATTTAAAGGCAGACAGAACAAAGTATGGCTGCACCTCAATTTGCAGGCGCTTGATTCCACGCATTCCAAGGTACAGTCACATCACCCTCGAACAGCATCTGCTCACACTAGACGCAGGCCGCTGAAGATGCCAAAGCAAAGGCGCAGGTAACAACACAGCATAAGGGAAAATGAACGTGCTCACCTAGTTCTTAGGAAATTGAAGAAGAGTGTAAAAAAACGCAGGAGGTGACCAGCTGCATGAGGTGCCGCAAGCCCTATGAACACACCTTAGTAACCAAAGGACAGAACACCGATGGTGCCTCTGTGGTGAGGATACACCCCACCTGCCACATACTGACACTTTGCTACAGTGAACTTTTTGAAAACTACTGGCAGCCAGACATAGCACTTCCTCGTCTTCTGGTGCAGTAATAAACATCATAGAATTAAGCCCTGGCACATTTAAAGCCTGCCCCCCCCAAAAAAAAATTGCCATGCCCTTGCAAGTTGCAGGCCAGGTGTCCAGTTCACATTGCCATAGCATGCAAAAACACATCAGGGCAAAGAGCATGGTAAGGGACATACCCACCTGAGACCCCGCGCATCACATGTCATACAAACACGAAGACAGTGGTGAGGATACAGTGGCCTTCATCGGACACTGTGGACACATCATGCTGCCTGGGATTACAGCTAATTGCAGTACCTAAGGCGCGAACACGAAAATTGCTGTTTTGGGCTGAATTAGTTCCCCAGGACCGATTTGCCCATATCTCGATGAGTTCTGCATGTATTGACTTGGAATTTAGCTAGATAATTCGGGCTAATTCATCTGCAATTAGTGACGGAGAGAAACCCAAAATAATATTGTGTTTTACATTGTTGGGCATAGGAGGTTCCTCGGAGCGTGCATTTGAGCTAGTGGACTAGTACTTTGTCCAACCAAGTTGATTTTTTGTGTCAGAGTACTTTGGGATGTATTGAGTGGGGCCATGAACTCGAACATATGAATATTTTCCCTGCTATTGAGCAAATATGTTTTTGGCTGCTGGACAGAGAATTCACACTAATAGCCTGATTTCTGGCTCAAATGAGGTGGAAGAAGCCATTGAGAGCATCCTTTGGAACCCCTCTGCAACCCTCTGTAATGAAACTCTGGAGAAATTGTGTATGATGGTGTGAATTGGCTCGCGTTGCGTCTGTTCACCGTCCCGATCATTCACTGCGTTTTGACCCCCCCTGGACTCAACTTTGCCTGGATCTGTGTTGATCTGTGTTGATCTGTGTAGCCCATGTCTAGGTGAGGATAGCCCCTAGACAGGCCCTTTCTAGCTTACTAGACAGAGATTTTGTCTAGCTCTATGTAGCCTCTGTGTAGCCCCTGTGTAGCCTCTGGCTAGCCTCTGTGCAGGTCCCAAAAACAGATCTGTCTAGATAAGTGGGGCTCAGTATAGATTGTTGCGAGTGGCTAGTCCGAGTCATGTTGTCTCAGTTATTACACTCAGTTAGCCTGACCCAAACTGACCCACACAGAGTTAGATAGACCAAGATAAACCTAGACTGACCCAAACACAGGCAGACCGACCCAAACACAGGCAGACTGACCACGTCTAGTTGCCTAGACAGAGACCTCTGTCTAGCATCTGTGTTGCTTTGTGTAGGTTAGCTAGCCACAGGTGAGTCTAGAAGGGGTCGGAACACAGTGATTGTAATGACTGCCTGTGATTTCACCGCCTGACTTGTCACTAGGTGCATGTCTTTATCCTTTACCACAACTACACCACTGTGAATTGGTGATGTCTCAAAAGACTGCAGAACCACTTTAAGTCCTGAAATTCACTCTCTAGTATTTCTCTCTGTTGATGCATGTTCTCGTAGGTTGTAATTGCGAGTGTCATTCCTGAGGAAGCTGTCCCCGGTCTGCCCCAACCGGACAGGGCTTACTGGGATAGTCTTCCAAGCACATTCAGTCCTCTCAGACCCAGGAAAATTAGGGATATCCCTATTGCGTTTTGCGTGATTTCTTGCTTTTTCTTGAATATTCTGACATGGCTATCCAGTTTCACATTGCTCTCCAAAGTGGCAGTTGCAGCGAATGATACCACGACCTCCGTCCTCCAGTGAATCCTTCACCATTATAGCGACCACCGATGTAATGCATTGAACAAAGGGACGGATTACCCACTGGCATGAATCAATAATATCTTGCTTGTAAATAATGAGTATGCTTTGAACAGCCTCTTATAGCATCATCCAGTGTCTCAATGGAACAAAAAATGAAGTTTCATTACAGAGGGTTGCAGAGAGGTTCCATACGACTCTCTCAATGGCTTCTTCCACCTCATTTGAGCCAGAAATCAGGCTATTAGTGTGAATTCTCTGTCCAGCAGCCAAAAACATATTTGCTCGATAGCAGGGAAAATATTCATATGTTCGAGTTCATGGCCCCACTCAATACATCCCAAAGTACTCTGACACAAAAAATCAACTTGGTTGGACAAAGTACTAGTCCACTAGCTCAAATGCACACTCCGAGGAACCTCCTATGCCCAACAATGTAAAACACAATATTATTTTGGGTTTATCTCCGTCACTAATTGCAGATGAATTAGCCTGAATTATCTAGCTAAATTCCAGGTCAATACATGCAGAACTCATCGAGATATGGGCAAATCGGTCCTGGGGAACTAATTCTGCCCAAAACGGCAATTTTCGTGTTCGCGCCTTAGGTACTGCAATTAGCTGTAAAAGAAATCCCGAGGATTTGGAGTCACCCCATATTTGCACAGCTTGAAAACATCTGACACCTGGACATTAGAGACACCCACCCGGCAGATTTCATGGACTTCTGGGCAGGCGTCCCTGCAGAGAAGTTCACTGACCTGCAATGGGTTGTGGGCAATATTTCCGGTGGCTCTGTATGCCGAGGAGCAAATGTGTTTGACAGCACAGAGATGACAGACACCAAGGACCACACTTCCCCCCGACTAGCTATGGTGGTGATCCCACCGGCATTGGGCACTGCATCTGGACTCAACAACATTTTTTTTACTGTGCCCAGCTCTGAATATGACTACCATTTATATACAGATTTCTGGGAGGAACGAGACAGAGGTAGGGAGGGAAATTAGCACCACAGTCATATGTAAGGACATACATAAATCATGGAAAAAGGCAGTCATATGAAGGGAGTTGGTCAAGACATATAATTAATTCAAGATACAACAAAATATTCCCTAGAAAGGGGCAGGTGGGGCAAGTCTGATATAAAGTGAGCCAATGAACAGGGCAAGTCAGGAACACCTGTGACTAGGTACACAAGGCGATTATGACAAGAAGATATATCATATTTGGAGAAGAACACCATCTGATAAGAAAGAGGAGGAGTATGGGATAACACAAGAAATCAAAGGTGGGGAAAAGGTGTA
Source organism: Mycena galopus ATCC 62051 (assembly GCA_014925785.1). Taxonomy (NCBI): domain Eukaryota; kingdom Fungi; phylum Basidiomycota; class Agaricomycetes; order Agaricales; family Mycenaceae; genus Mycena; species Mycena galopus. The sequence goes on from WIQG01000151.1 coordinate 192,201, forward strand.
TGGTATGCCGACAGTAAAAAGTCCAAAGAGTACTGATCCAAATATTGGGACAGGTCCAAATGTTACAGAGAGGAACAAATGGGTGTGTAATGTCGATAAGGGGCATGGTCAAGATGAACTCCTTTATTTGATTGAGAAGGAGAGGGCACTCGCAAACAAAAGAACTCAGGTTGGGATAAGGGGGCCAATTGAAACAGAAGGGAGACAACTGATGTGTGATGGAACATAGGGCAGGTAAGTCTAGCCAAGCCAATACATGATAAAAAGTGGGCTGAAACCCAGCCAGACGCAAATGCGTCAACAAGGGTAGAGACACAGAATGCGGCTCGAACTAATGAAAAACCAGGTAGGTCTGTGTGCAATCCACATTCTCCAAATTGAGCACGACCAAGGACTGCATGGATCGGAAAAAACCTGCCCAATCACGAAGGGCAGGGAAAAACACAGGGTCTTGATTATCGAGGCAAAGATGGTGAATGTGGGAATAAAAGGGAGGAGTCTCCCAAGCCAAAAATCCATGCTGCAAGGTGTACAATGACAAGGATGGGAGTACACCCTCCAAAATGACGGGAAGTCAGTGCCCGCTGCACTGAGCACTGAGGTCAATAGGAATGACATTCAAATGAAGGTGCCAGATGGAGGGGACCGCAACTCCGGTCAAAAGATGGAAAAGAAAGTCAGTAACATGCGAGTTGATAGTAAAGGCTGAAAAATACATTGCAACATCCCAGCTCAGGAGAAATGACATTGAGGAGGGAGGCAAAGGTAGGGATGAGATGGTGACGTCCAATGAAGCGAAGTTCCAAAACCAGGGGAGTGGACAGGCACCTAGCAAACATTGCAGACAGCGCAGTGGAAGGCATGCATGAGTGGATGCATAAGAGAGACCAGAAGATTGGGGTTGTCTTAATCAACACTGCAAAGCAGCGATGTTGCAGTAGCAAGTTCTCTGCTGGTAAGCAGTAATGTGGGTCAGTCGTCCAGATACTGGAGAGCACAGGTGAGGCAGAAAGTCGGTGCGAAGGTCCCGGGAAAGTGTCGAAGCATGAGGTAGAAACTCAGAGGAAATAGGGGAGTGTGCCATGTGCAGGGGTGGAGTACAGCTATGACACGAAAAGACTCAATGTTGATATTATGAAGCTCTGATACTTGGCGTTCACTGGCGATGTACCCTCGGTGGAGTACTCAAATCACTGGTCGCGGGGATGGCGGTAGCTTGGGTGTAAGAGGGTAATGGTCCATATTTACACACAAGGTAAATAAGTTGCTGCAGATGCAATCAGTTGTAAGGTATGCAACAATTGGACAGAAAGGGGAGAGGCAATGAGGGGCTCAGCTCAACCTTCCACAGCGACAGACACAAAGAAGATTAAGTATATCGGGTGAGTGCCCAGTGGATTCGGTCAGGATGATTCCAAAAACAGGGACTCGGAGCGGGGCTGCTCTGTGTAAAATATGGCCCGCATGAGGGACACAAAGATGGCGAGATAAACTTTGTTTGGGAGGAAGCCCATGCTGACAAAAATATCCTCAGGTCACCTTACAAGCATGACAAAAGCAAGAAGGAAAGGCTTACAAGACAGCAAACAGCCAAAATATGCGGAAATATACAATGCAAAGAGGGTGGACTGTTGAGAAGGCAAAAAACCAAGATCATGAACTTAGAAGGAATCAACACATTACACAGCATAACATCAATAGCACAATATTTCGACAAGTCCACAAGCTTACGCAGGAAGGGGATGGACAGAGGAAGTTAGGAACAAAGCTCAAGAATTGAGCACTCAAAATTTGATTGTAAAAGAAACAGAAAGATACTATTCTGCCCATCAAGGCTGGATTTGCACACCAACTCTGGATTTTCAATTTTCCTGTCCCCTCTCTTCTTCTTTGCTCTCGGAATTTTCCGGCATTGAAAGAGATACTAGTACGCTACAACTATACAAAATTCTAAGAGATTCAATGGCAGGAAGATATTGAGAAAGAGCTACTGCATCATCAGAATTAGTGATCCCCAAACACTTGTCGGTTTTCTGGCCTTCCCATGCACCAAAAAAATCCAGGAAAAATTGAGGTGTTGCATGTACATATATAATGAATTTCCCATACGCAGATCTTTTTATGGGCACACCGTTATGGTGTTTTCGAGGGGAGTTTCTGAGAGTGACTAAATCAAACTCCGACCGTTTGCCGCTTTAACCCGGTGACAGCCGGAAGGTCCCATCAATCAGCGGACATTCAAACGACTTTTGTGACGTTTTGTGACCACACAGGTCCTCCCTCGAAAGCACCACAACAGTGTGCCGATAAAAAGATCTGCGTATGGGACATTTATTATATAGTATACATGCAACACATCAATTTTTCCTGGATTTTTTGGTGGATGGGAAGGCCAGAAAACCGACAAGTGTTTGGGGATCGCTAAATCTGATGGTTCGGTAACTCTTTCTGAATATTTTCCTGCCATTGAATCTCTTAGAAATTTTGCATAGCTGTAGCCTACTAGTATCTATTTCAATGCCGGAAAATTTCGAGGGTAAAGAAAAAGAGAGGGGACAGGAAAATCGAAAATCCAGAGTCGGTCCAGCCTTGATGGGCAGAATAGTACGGGACTCGGACAACGCATGACCCATCAAATATGACAAGGTCAACGGTTATATAAGGGTATGGGGATAGGTTCCATAATAATGAAGCGGACAATCAGACAACAAGATGACAACAGAGCACAGAAAGGGGATGGATTGAGGAAAGAAAAGCAAGAAGTGAGCACAAAAGACCATATCGCTTCAACATCATGATATAATGATGATAACAACGTAAAAGTCACGTTTAAACAACGTAATAATTCCCTAATGGAGATCGACGCAGAAAACGAGTGGAGCAGGCGACCCCAAAAGACCGGCTCATTGTCCTTAGCGGTTGAGGCCATGTCACTTGGGTCTGCACCCGTGCCATCAAATTGATCTCGGATCAAACGTCATCGCCTCGTGTGATCCTCGAGGCTCGCATCTGTCAAGCCCGTTAGCGTGTGATCCTCGAGGCTCGCGTCCGTCAAGCCCGTTAGCGCACACCTTCTCCTCTGCCCACTGCCTGCCCTCTCTGTCCCATGTCATCTTCCGGTGCGAAACCGGGGGAGCCACCCTATCAATCTAAAGTCCTTTCTTCAAATCTGCGCCACCCATTTTCTCGTCATGTGGCTGTCCGCAAACAATGCTTTCACCGATGGCAAAACCACATGCGACGCGGCCGCGCATACGCCTTGCGAAGAGAATCAAAACCCTGGACATTTGTATTACTGGCAGTTTTTTCAGCTCTTTGTGTTGCAACAGCCTTCTGTACCACTAGCAATGTCTTCAAATCACTTGCTTACTGGACCATGCCTTTTGATTTTGCCAGTTTACTTGGTTGTTTAATTGGTATTCCCTTTAACCTCTGAATAATTCACAAGTTCTTGATTTTTATCTCTGTTCACTCTCAGCCTGTCGCCATGTTCAATGCAGGAATAACCTCTGTCCCCACTACGATCCCGTACTTCATTACTGCCACGTTACCCTTCGGAAACCAAGAAATTGCAGGTTTTCGTCCACGGACCTTTCTCACACCCTGTTTTCCTCAGTACCAATTATCCCTCTATGCCATTAATTTATTGTTGATGTTTTCATAGATCTAACCTACAATAGCACAGTGCACGATGTCGTGAATGAATTGCGCTGTCGCCGGTTAATTCCAAACCTTTCACGCATCAGACACAATATCATACATCAATGCCGATCCCTCAAATACACTGATATCTTGCGAGATGTGGGTGTTCGAGACCTTTCCAGTCTCCATGTTCGTGTATCTGTGCTCGGTGGCTCACAGTCTGGTTTTGGTATCAAATTCGCCTCTGTCTGAGATTATGGCTCATACTTGAACAGTCCCCTCCACACCGGGTGCAAATGAAGCTGGTCCTTCCAACCCTGCGGGTCAACACACATCCTCGTGTATGTTGATCTTCTTCACTGTTCAGATAATGTCTCGAAGGCTGACAGAAGTTCCTGGATTGCGCACCAGATCCAGTAGACTCCATTCTACCTCCAATCCGAGGGGGTCATGGGGGCACCAGGAAGGGAGCTGGGCGACCTCATATCCACCCTCCTGCCAAAACCCCAAAATCAAATACCCTCGGAAGTTCAGCATCTCATGTCACTGTTCCTCTGTCTCACCCCAATTCCACTCCTGCATTTTTCCGGACCCGTAATACCAACTGTCCAGTACCATTGGGAAGTGCAGGAGCACCTCAAGACACTGTGTCTTCGGCTCCTATTTCTTCCCGTGCGTTATATCCAAATAACCTTATTCAGCTCAAATTACGGAGGAACAACAAGTATCATCACAGGAGTTCGAAGAAGTCAATGCACACCTGCAGTATGTTGATGACAACAATGAATATGCCGACATAGCAGCAGGTGATAGAGCAATCGATGAGAGTCTTGCTGACAGCGTCTCCGACAATTCCGAGTCAAATGCAGCTGCAGCAGAAGCAGAAACTCAGTCTTCCCAGCCCACAAAAAAATCTGCCCTTCATGACTATCTAAAAGCGGTGCGCGCACGACTTCAGGAGGAGGAAACCAAGCATGGCAAGCCCTTGTGTTACAAACGAGGTGATTTTTTTGACTTCAGCGAGGCCATTTTTATCCGTGACAAATCTGATGTACTTGCGGTTCAGGCTGTGCTGAAGCAGCATGGCATCGATTGGGACTATGCCAAACGTGCGCACTCGCATGCTCTCAACCGACGAATTAGACGTGTTATTCCTGACCGCAAAACTTTGTTGCGCCGGTTAGAAACCCTCTTGACGCCTATGCCGAGATTCAATGCTCAACTAAGAAGACCTGCAGCCCATTCTTCTCTGACGAAGCAAAGGAGATGGTTCAGCATCTTCTCGAAACGGTGCGGAAGGGTTACTTATCGGATCCTTCTGGTATATCCCTTTACTATCTCATGGGGAAGGACCGTGATGGTCTTAACATCTACCGCACCATCCGAGGGACAAATTCCGTTGAGGGTGGAGTTCATATGACTATTCACCGAATTTTTGGGTCCCTACCGGCATCTCCCGAGTTGGCCAATGCTTGATTATTAATTGGATTCTGCGTCGAAATAAAAGGTGAGCCTTTCATCACCCATTTAATTCTGGTCTGCTTATGCTTGGTTCTTTGCAGGTTGGTTTCCACAATCGGACAGGACAGAAGTACAAAGGCCATTACGACCTTTGGGTGAGGGACGAAATTGTTGAACTAGCTGAAGCAGCCAGTTCAAAACCTTCCTTCCCGATGCCTCGAGTGCTGTCTACTCGCATCACCACATCTGAAACTATTGGAATCCTCCCAATCTCAACTTCGTTGGCAGCTGATTTAAACATCACAACGCTTCCTTGACCCCGCCTTGCTGGTGTACCCCACCATTGTGACATGCCGGTGCACACATTGACCCGTCTCTCAACCAAGCCAACCAACCTATATCGGTATCTCCAGTTGCGGCAGCGTGTGCTCTATGCTGTCTTACCGGTTCATACCCACAAGGAGTATTTGACATTCAAAACCTACATCAATGATGCTCAGTTCAGGAAAAATGGCAAGACGTACCCGCCTCATGAGCAGTGGAAGAACATTGATTTTCACAAGCTCACAAAATTCTGGAATGTCCTTGTTCATGGTCAATCGCGTACAGTAACAGATTCGAATCAACGACTCTACTACAAACTTCCCCTGCAGCTGGAGACTCACCACAAGAAGACAATTTTATGCAAGTCCGAAGTTGCAACGCTGGCTGGTGGCACAAACTTTGCAGCTCGAGCCCCACTGCTTGCCATGCTCAACTCACCTTCGAACTATGCTGATTCCCTTCCTGCTCTCCATCTGCCAGATGGCGAGCTTGATCTCTCGGTGCCAGGGCCAGGTCAGTCCAAATTTTATTGTGCCAAGTTGTGCAGGATTATTAATGTCTCAACAGATGCAGTAGACCCAAGGTCGTTTAATCCTATGGCCACACTTCCAGCACCCGGTGAGCACAGTGACTCGAATTTTGTGAACCACACCTTGGTGGCAGAATTCCATAACGTCTTCCACAACCTGAACACCGAGGATACAGACCCAGACGATGCCACCCTGGAGATTGATGCTCCACAATTTGTGCTACCTGTTCTTCACCAGATGTTACTTCCAGGTGCAGGGCCGGCAGCTTCTGGGAGTGTGAAGAGGCCTGCTGCAGACCGCTGCGCAGTCTGTGTCTTTAGCTATTGTCCCAAACACCATGATTGCCCGGGTAAAGGGAATCGCACCTGCTGTCGCTGCCCGCACCCCCCTGCACCAAAGAAAGTCCGCATAACAGAGGCACAGATCATTGCGCGACTGAATACAGTGTGATTGAACAAAGAGAAGGATTATTTAGATTGTTGCACCTTACTTATATGTGTGTATTGTATGCCTGTGGAATAACTGTAGGTATAGATTTTGGTGGAAAAAACAATATGCTTCCTACATAAATTTCCACGCTGTGCTCGTTCCAGCTGTATTTTGGTCCAGATTTTGATAAACATTGATTCTTTATGTCTTCTAAGTCCGCCTTTTGTTGCACATAAAAATTGGCTGGCTGGAAAGAACAGAACCTTGATTTTCAGAGTGGGATCAGCAGTTTGATAGGCTCGGACCTGGATCTCATCCAGTATGCATCCAAAGTTCCTCAAACTTTTCTTATATTCGGGAAGGGAGAACCTGTCGGTTTAATTCCCGTCACTTACGAAGAGAATCGGATAACAATTGAAGGAGAACGAGCACATTTACATGGATTTTCAAAGTGGCATCAGCAGTTTGATAGGCTCGGACCTGGATCTCATCCAGTAGGCATCCAAATTCCCTAGAATCTTTTTATATTCGGGACGCGGGAACCTGTCGGTTTAATTTCCGCCACTTACTGAGAGAATCGGACCAAAATCGAAGGAGAACGAGCATATTTACAACAGGTTCAGTTATATTAGCCGCCGCGGTGCGTGGAAAACGATGGCATCACTGCCATAGATATGATTGTCAGTTATCTTGATTGATGATTGGCTGTCCTTAGTCTATTGGAGGATTTTGCTCCGGTAAGACTAGGGCCCGGGGATCACGCATCTATCAACGGGTGGCTTGGGACATCAGAGCAGTTAATTTGTATACCGCGAGCTACGGCACATCTGGAGAGCTAAAAATTATCCAGATGAGTCTCAATAATCATCCTGATCTCCCTTCCTTTTTCCCTTTTTTTCTCCCTTCTTCCAACTTGATTAACGGGTTTTGATCCCACCCTCAACCGACATGGGCCATGGGCCAAAAGACCTGGCGGCTTCGCCGCCGATAAACGAGTCCTAATAAATTAGGACTCGTAAGGTCTCCTTGTTATATAAGCATCCCGTTTTAGTAATGACCAGTGCTCACGTGTTGTCATCAACAAACTGCTCGCCCTCATTAAACTGCTAGTCACCTCTGGTAAAGACGCGTTTTTTCGGCAGATTCACGCGTAGAATTAGACACCAGAGCCTTCGCACGTGATTTAACGCGTGAATTATGAATTATTCGGAACCTTCAGTGAGTATCGGTGCTCGTAATATCAAGGCCCGTGATGTGCTGATGGTAAACACGTCGGGTAGTTGCCATCACACCGCACGTGCAACCGCGTCAAGCGCAGGTTTCGGCTTTGAACACTGGGGAGTAGCGTAGAAGTCCACTGGGTTGAGGTGGCTGAATGGAATCTATTTGGAGCCTTCAGGCGCGCTCAGCTGCAGTGGAAAACACGCAGACGCGCGATGACACGTCCTAATTAAGATAATCGTTACATAACAACGGGACCTAACGGTAATCAAAGCGCGGTAACTAACAGACTCTATATCAAACGAGGTACGAGTTAGAACTGATATAGAGCGTCTGTCAAGAGAGACAACGTGTAAGTAGTCCCGTGGCGATTTGCTGAGATGTTATTTGCCGTGGTACATGGAGGGAGGTTTAAGCAACAAAAAATCGATGCCGAATCGGAATCGTGAGAGCAAGGAGATCTGCCAGACCAGGGCTGGACGAGGGAAAGACCACCCTGAGTGACGATGATGGTCGTATTTGATCTCCAAGCTGATGTGTAAGGATCTTGATGCGCCGTGACGCATTGGTCACGGTCACTCCGATAAGTATCTGAGCAGCCTCTTCCACTATTAATCTCCACCAACTCCCCACCGATTCATGATATACCCCTTCCTAGCCGGATTTTTACTTTCGCCTTATCCGCTCTGAAATTCAACAGAAATGGTTCGAATTGGCATTGCGCTCGAGTTTTGGCATGTGTGAGTCAAAAATAAAAAAACCCGGCTTGAGGACCGTAGTATAATGCTAATTTGTTTGTGATTTTCCATGCATAGGTAAAAAGCCTGAGCGTTTTCAAAATGGGAACCGACGCCGATTGAGAACAAATTCCCGTGACCTTTAGGTCAGGGTCTTATAGCGCCTGATTTTCAGGACTCGCAGACGATCACATTTTCGTCAGCGTTTTTTGCGTCATCACCTTTTCTTCCCGCCAAAATGCTTCGGCTTGAATGATGGCCGGGATCAGCCTCATAATCCCGCTTATGTTCTGCATCTCTTTCCCTTACCGTTCATCTCCGTCCGCTGCGAGCCCTTCTACAGTGCTTGCATCCAATTGCCAAATCATGGGTGCCGGGGGAGGTGTTGCGGGGCGTCGGATGGCGAACACGAATGAAGGCTCGCGCTCGCTGGGTAGAGAGAATTTGAAGCACGGCGGGGCGCCGAAGAGCCGGTCCCGACGACTGTTCCAGAAACTTCCCAAGAGCGTCAGAACACTAAGAGATCAATTTCCTGCCCGAACCAGTATCCCATCTGGGTGTTTCTAGAGCACACCTTGCGGGTGTTCAATGTCGTCAGTGTCAAAGCTCAATCACATTTCTGTGCTCGCTCGCATCTTTTTCTGCGGATTTCCTTCAGCTCCGGATGGCACAAGAGTCCTTTCAATAGCTCGCCAGGCAACAGTGCAAAACTCGGCAGTAAATATTTTGAGCACCGAAAATTGGCTGAGAAGAATCTAAAAACAACCTCAATCTTTGAGTTCAAGGCTTATTCCAAGAACCTCCGAGCGCAACGACAAAGGTGCTGCACTCTGTTTTGCACCTTGGTGATGACTGTGGCAGAGAATGCTGAATTCTGCAGCTATCAAAAGTTGGAAAGGTGTAAAGTGTTACCACAAGATCCACGATTAGTGATGTTAAAGGCCCGGCTTGGCCTGAAAGCCCGGGCTTGGGCCTGGCTTGAGCGGGCTTGGGCTTAGATTTTCTCAAGCCCAAGCCCAAGCCCTCAGACAGGGCTTGGCCTGGCCGGGCTTGGGCCTAGGCCAGGGCTTGAGCATGCTAAATAGTTTGAATGTTATGTCCTCGATGTAAGTCGCAAAACTGATCGTTTAAATATAACGAACGACTTACTTGCCATTACCTTCATGTTTAACTCATTTCACAAAGGAATTGGGGGCTTCCGCAAGTTCAAAATTTTAGTAAGCTGTCAATACAAAGTCAATGTACAGTCTAAAAACTCAAGGATATACCTTGCACTCATGTCATCCACATAGAATCTGAATCACTAAAAATCCATTCAAAATTAGGCGGAATTTACACCGGCTTCCTACGATTCTTGTACCACGTATTCAGGCCAGGGCTTTCGGGCCGGGCCTGGCTTGAAATTTTCCAAGCCCGAGCCCTAGGCCTGCTCAAGCCTGACGTTGGGCCTGGCTTTGCTTGGCCTAAATGGGCCGGGCCTGGCGGGCTTGAGGGCCTGAGGCCGGGCCCCCAACATCACTATCCACGATCAAGGTTAGTTAGGTCCAGAATGTGTTGCGATACATCTGAGCACTCAGTTCCAAAAGAAAGAGAGAAAAACCTTTTTTCAAGTTAGATACCTCAGGAGACACAAGTGGCTGAAGGGAGCGTACTCAACTCTTCGCGATTCCGCTGTCCCTATCCCGGAACAGGCTGGCCCACAAGATACGTCCCGGGCTTGATCGAAGTGTCTCAGGTAAACTCGCGGAATGAAACACTGAGCTTTGTCGGGACGGGACAAATCAGTATGTGTAAGTTTCATCTCGAATCGCACCAGTTATACTCGATTGCATCGAAGAGAGATGCTACAGTCTTGGTGAAATTTCAGTCTTTTACTACGACGTCAATCATTTCAGTCTTTTACTACTAGGACATCAATAATTTCAGCCTTGATCTTTATCATGTTTGTGTTGCCCTGCTACCTGCTTTGGTCTTGCACTGCTGTTGCATTTGCATTGCCGCACTTTGGCCTAAAGATGTAAAGTGCCATTCGCTTCTGTTTTCGATCAATCACTCGCATTCAAACCAGGATTTGAGCAGTGGGATCGAGCGGCTGCAAGCAGGCCGCTGAAAGACCTGGGGAATCCCAATTACCGTTACCTAGGTGTCAGTGGGTCCCGTCACCTGAAGGATCCCATAGTCGTGTGCGCATCTGCGGAGGGGGTATGGGGCTATATTAATCCCTGTTTTTACACTGTAACAACAGCGGAGCTTTCTCTCTCCATTCTTCTATAGAAATCTTGAGATCCTGCTTTTCAAATTGCCCATACAAATAAAGCACTGAGATTGCAGAAAATTAATGTACCACACCACACGACACCTCATCTCCTCTGGATCAGAAAGGAAGGAAGTGGATTTGCACTGCAGCGGTCCCAATATGGAACATAGCAGGTCCCATAACTACATACACGACGTCAAGAGTGCAACTTGAATTTCCAAATCTCATTTTTTCTGAGTTGGCCTGCTAACTTGAGAATATGAAATGGAAACAAATCTGTTGTCTCTGCCTAAGCTTGTTTCTCCAATGAAGGAGTCTCAAATATGTGATTATGAACCATCCCGCTGGCCGGTGTAGCATACCAAGCTTGTAGTGCGTGAACTGGACAATCGTTTCCGAATTTGTCGCTGGCCCCGGGATGTGGTCCTCTTCAACGGAAATTATAATGTATTGGCCTGACCCAAAAATGTTCGCTACTTTTGGCGAAGTAAATGCACATGTAAACTGGCGGAAATTGTCATACGCGCATACTTGCACGCGCAACCCAGAAATTGACCGCATTCGGTTCGGACTCGGACATACAACCAAATCCAACAGTTGATTCAAAGTCTATAACTTTAAGATTTCCCTGAGATGGTCACGGGCTGTGCCGCTTGTCGGCCCTACACACTTTATAAGAGCCAAACACGCCGGATTGATCAAGGGCTGTGCTGGTCCCCACAAGTTCGACAGGGCGTTCCGTGACCCTTGACTGACGAATCGATTTTAAGAGTACAGTAGTCTCGGCACGTGGGATCTGGAGCGGAGTTGTTTAAAGGCCTCAGACAAGCATTCAAGACCAACACCATCGCCCAATACGACGTGGGCTAATAAATCTCCTTTACAACGCCGTGCAACCATTTAACACTTCCTGCAAAAATATCTCGGGCACGTCGTAGTGGAGCTTGACAATGCATATCAGTCAAAATTTCATCCAACCAAATATCGCTCACGAAATGGTTTCCTCCCGGGACAAGCTTGAACAGGGTGGGACGGACCTCCTCCCCGCGCTCTACAGCGTCTTTGTACATGCGTCTGGACTCCATATACGCCCAAATACAGTAGGAGCATGTGTCCGTCCCCGAGATGTAAAATATGTTGACATCCGGGAAATAAGACGAAGTCAAATCTATGTTGAACAGGCTCTGATGAGTCTGCACCTTCAAGGTCGCTTGCATGGAGGGAGCATAGCTATGGGTCCGGTTAAATCACCATGTTCACTTGTAGGAACGAAATTGATGATACGTACCCAGGGAGCTCAGTTCGTACCGCAGCCTCGGTATCGAAATATCCTTTTTTCTGTGCGTCCGTCCATGTTTCATATGTTCGCTTGGTGGTACGTTTGACATAGGATATTCCAGATGCATTCCCCGACGTGATATCCGGGTGGTTGTAATAGGAGCTAACCCAGTGTTGGAAGTTGGCGTATATCTCTTCGGGGGTCGGATAGTCCGGATCGGCGAATGGATGATAGACATTTTGATCTTCCGGCGGGGAATATCCAAGGCCAAGATAAGGTGGGTCTGCATGAAAATTTACTGAGGGTCAAGGCAATCATGTTTTGTTGAAGAACTTACCATAAAGCACGAGGCTCATCAGATAGGGCACAATGGTCTCGTACAGGGATTTGGGCAGAACAGATGGATCAGAAAGTAGAGACAAAGTGGTGGCAACTCCGTAACTCCATCCCACGAGAATGAAACCTCCTGCCTTCCGATCGGGACTGACTAGAGGAGTCTGTTCGTTCTTGATGAAATGTTCGAAAAACCAAGCCATCTGTCTGGCGAGACGGTCCAGGAAGATCTTTCGACCAGCTTTCAAATCTTCCAGCTCGGCGTCAGTGTACTTTGTCGATCCACAGTAATCTCTGCGATTCCATATCACGACCCGCAGATTATTGGCATGGGCATGTTCGTGAAGCTTAACACAACCATCTGAGTTACAACTGAGGTGAGGAAAACCGTTCAGACATCACCAGGCACGCCACCTTACCTCCGCTGAAACCACTCCCGTGGAGGAAGACAAGAGTGGTATAATCGACCGACTTCGGCGCACCACTGTCTGTGTAAAATATTTCGATGCCATCAGGTAGTTTCACCGTGTGCTCTGTGTAATACGCCATGAGACGGGGTGGGGGGATCTGAGTGAGGACTGGCCTTACGTGCACATATCGAGCTTAAGAGGTTAACCGCTGATGCCTTCCGTCTCCGATCGGGGTGGGTCTGGCGGGGATCCGATATCAAGTCTGAGTGCCGGCCGTGGCATGGCGACGCGTCCAGTTCTAGCTGAACTGAAATTGGTTCCACTGACGGCATCGGGATGGTTATCATGGCCCCAGACGGTATTTCACCGGTGCCCTGCCTGCTCTATTTGTATTGCTTTCACTCTACCTGTGCAAACTCGAAGCCGGCATCTAAAATCGTAGCCGATACGGCAACTTGCTCAAGGCGGAAGAAGTCTGCGAAGGAGATTGATCATAGACCGTATCTCGTCCGCTGACTACGGTTACTTAAAATAAAAGAACCATCCATTTGACCCAGATCTGAATGCAACGGACGATGAAGGGGAAGGCGCAAAATCAACCACACTTCAGTTCAAAGAAGTGCAAACGGACACCGAAAACAACAGCCCGTGACGCCATAAAGACGCCATAGGTAATGTGGAGCGGGCTGTCAAATCCTGTGGTGAGAGATCCGAGTAAAAGTACGCCTTTGCCATCGGTGGAGCCTGAAACTGAACATCCTCGCGAGCTCCGAAAAATCAGAACTCCATAATAACTTCTCGTTCTGGAATCTGATGCAGTCGTGGCGGAGTTTATTCCGCTCTGGCGGAAATTTATACTGCCGCTCGATAAGTTTTTTTATAGGAGCCACCGTACCGTATCAGTACGTTCAATCTGACAGTCACGCGTCACGCAGCTATCGAATTGGGCAAAAGGTCCAAAAAATGGTAGAAAATGGCTATAAATTTGAAGACAGCTTATTTTGGGCCTTCAGGCATCTTAGGAGGCAGAATTGGGGTGAATTTTGCCTCTGTCAAGTCTGGAACACAAAAAAGAGGTGTTTCAGTCTCGCACAATGCGTGATATTGCCGGGTCGGGTTCAGAACCAATTCAGAACCTGAACCGGACCTGAACCGAACCCCATGTCCGGTTCGGGGTTCGGAGGTTTGGTGATTTTTTCGAACCTGTTCAAACATGTGCGAACCCTTGGTCCATTTTGACCAAGAAAATTCGGAAATTGTCAGCAATTTGCCTCACCATGAAGCATGAGAAGAAAGATCTTTGGTACTTTGGGAGGCCTGAATACCCTGCGGAAAGTCAACAGAAAGTCCAATTGTTGATTGATGCAAATGCCATCAAAGTTATCAAAAATTCAATCTTTTCCGTTCTGGCGTGTGTACCTTCTCAAAAAATTCAAACAACATCTCTTTGCGAAAGAAAACATAGCACACCTGTCAGAAGGCTTCTGGACCCAAAATATACACATCTAGTACGTGGGAAATCTTTCGGGTTCTGCCGAAAATAAATCGGACCTGACCGGACCTGTCGTCCGGTTCTAATATTTCGGCAAAGAACCGGACCGAACCGGACATCGACAACACTCCGCGACGAACGTCATAGCCGCATCGTACTGGGAAGACTCCGGCCTCAAAAAACTCATGACCGGGCAGGCAGTACGGCGTCGCCGCTCACTTTTTGTTTCATGGCTGACTAGGCTGCGGTGTGGAATACAGCCGATACCATTCCGTATCCTTGCTCTTACTCCAGCGATGGACTGGAACTTCGATCGAGATGCCGGATTATGGGTAGATCGAGGGCCATAAGGAGGACGAGCGCGGAGGGGTGGAGTGGGGTGGAAGCGGAGATGGAGGAGGTGAACATCTATCTTCGCTGCTGCTACGCTCCTTCCTCGCGCCCCCGCGTTTTTCTTCTCCCCTCCTCCGACCGCGGTATCGGTTAGCACTAATGATGACACTCAGAAGTGGACGACCCGTCTGCGTCTAGCGACCGCCGCCAGCTGACCATCCCGCGGCCGCTCACGAGGATGAACATACCGACTTCCGCGACCGCGCCTATGCCACGTCCAACACCCGCTACCACCATCGGTATGACGCGCGGTGCAGCGACGACCACGACGCATAGCACTCCTACCAGCACCGCGCGACTGGGAGCATTGCAACGACACGGACGACGGGGGTTACGGGACCGTTATCGATAACGACGCCGGTCGTGCGCGCTGCACCGCTCCTTCTCTCCCCCTCCAAGTGCATTGCTCGCTAGCCCTGACGATGATATTCATAGTCTCAAACGACCCTTTCGCCTTCGTAGGCCCGTCTAGCCAGATCCAGGCGTCGACCGCCACCAGCGCAACGGCGGGCAAGACTACGCAGAGGCCACTCGCCAGTATAGTATCACCGCGGCGCGCGCTACTGGTGTGGCGCAGAGCCAGTTGTTCGGATTTCATAGCGGCCGCGGACGCCCCGCCCACAGCCTAGTCGTTCCCCCCGCTGGACTTGTATTCTGTTCTGTGCCCGACCACCACTAACGATTCACCCCTGCACCCAGGACCGCGGTGTCCTGGTTCCTACGCGGCGTTCATTCTCCTCTCCCCCGGTCCTCACCATCATTTATTTTTGTTGGATCCAATGACTAGCCTTCGATGCCTGGTAATTGCACTCCATCGACCGTTCTCTGACATTCGGGACGCTGTGTTCCTGACTTTGATGCAGCACGCAGCCATTATAACGAAATATAACGGTCGTTTGATTCCACCGACAGTATTTCGATTTTGCGACACACGTCCTTTTTCCTTTTCGATGTGCGATCCCAAGGCTGTCCGGCAGGCACTCTCCATAGGGCTCCTTGGAATCCCTTTTGAACCTCATTTGACATATCTCGGCCGTCCGCGCGCTCTTTCTTCAATTGAATGTCATGACCACGGCATGCCGAAACGTAACGGGCGCTGGCATTCACGTCCGACCCCATTGGCACTAATAGCTATCCCGTCGACTTTGATTTTGTCCTTTTTCCACTTCGAGGGTTGGCTCCAAGATCGTCTTGAGATCGTCCCGCCGTTACACTCTATAGGGCTCTACCGAATTCCCTTCGGACCTCGATCTCACTGCGTTCCGCCCATGCGTAGACCGACAGTCTGTCTACACGGGTAGACCAAGGGTACACGGCCAAGGTACGTTGATGGGGGTACGACATAGTTGGTTTGGCATATAGAGGGATTAAGCCACTTACATTTACGTTCGACCCTACTAGCACTATCCCTTCAACTTTCGATTTTACGCTACACGTTTGTAAACGCCCGTTCGCAATCGTCGGACGAGATTATGGGCCGACGGTATTTGTCGTAATCAGATGCCCTTCAAACTTCAAGTTCAACGTTCACTGGTACTGTGGCGCTCCGACGTCGTCCGCCATAGGCATTTTCTCGCCCTGGGCTCAAACCTCAACTTGTCATTGACTTCATCATAGACCGTACCTGATCCCGTTATTTCTACAGAGAGAGGTATAAAAGGACCCAGTATCGCTGTATCTCAATAACGAAGTCTTCTCGTTCTCTCACCGCCCACCGTCTCATCGTCACCAAACATGCCTCAAATTTGTTCACTTCTAGTAACCCTCTGTGGTTTGCTCCACCTTGCCGCCGCATTGACCATCGAAGAGCGAGCAACGCCAGCGGCATTCAGCTTGCCCGCTAGTCGCGCGAGCGAAAGATACCAAGCGGGGAAGCGATCCACCACCAGCACTTTGTCTGCGACCCATGCCCACGGCGTTATCCTTGTTGATATGACATTCAGCAGTCAGACCCTCCCTATGATGTTCGACACAGGCAGCGCGACATTGTAAGTCGATTTC
The DNA here is from genome assembly GCA_014925785.1 of Mycena galopus ATCC 62051. NCBI lineage: Eukaryota > Fungi > Basidiomycota > Agaricomycetes > Agaricales > Mycenaceae > Mycena > Mycena galopus. Next base: position 208,710 of record WIQG01000151.1, read on the forward strand.
TTTTCATTGCACCATCATTACCCAGGTGTTCAATCACTCTAGGTGGGTTATGAGTACCTACTATACTGGCAGTCTCAGTGGAGGTGTCTACTACTACAACACCAGCGCCTCCACTACCTGGACACAAATTGCGGGGTATACCTACGCCGTTGACTATAATTCTGGCCCAAATTCCGCCGGCGTCGTCGGGAAAGACAAAGTTTCTATGGGTGGAATTACCGCCACGAGTGCAGCTTTGGGTGCGGCCAATTCGGGCACTCCCAGCACCGCTTTTGGCGGAGTCATTGGTATGCCGCGAGGATCCATGTCTGGTATTTGCTATCCACCTACTAAGAACATTTTCAAACACTAACACGATTCTGATCAATCAAAAACTCGGCCGGTACTGCCGTCAGTGAGAATACGTTTATGCAGAATATCGCATCTTCTCTTTCGGCGCCGATTTTCGCTGCTTATCTCCCATGGGGAAGCGGTGCTGCTGCATCCTGCATCGACTTTGGATACATCGACTCTACCAAGGTTTGTGGTAAAGTCTCATTCTGTAACCACATACTTATCCTATGTGCGATAGTATACAGGCACTCTTTCAACAGTACCTCTTATTTCTGGCCCTGACCATTGGGCCGTCACGTCCACCAACTACTACGTAAATGGGGTGGAGCATAGTGTTACATCTACAACTAGTGGGAATGCCATTATTGGTACGGCCCTTTCCTTATCTCCGTTTCCCTATTACTCACAATGTTGTTTCGTCACTGGCAGACACCGGAACAACTCTGCTCTTTGTCTACCCCGAAATCGCCTCCACTTTCTATGCCGGAGTTGCGGGTGCTTATCAAGACTCGAACACTTGGGTTTTCCCCTGTTCGACGACAACCTTCCCAAGCTTGACTCTGGATGTTGGAGGCGTGCAAGCTTCTGTCATTTATGAAATCAACTGGTCGCACTACACCACTCTTCCTAACAGCACAGAGAGTGAGTTCCGCTAAAAAGATCTGATGGTCATTTTTACTAAATCCTCTGCCAGTTTGTGGAGGCGGTATTCAGGTCGAGACAAGCTCGACGATGGTCTTTGGAGAAGTCTTTTTGGCGAGCAATTATGTGGTCTTCGACGACGCTGCGAGCACCATTAAGATTGCGAAGATCGTCTTTTGATTGCTGGGTTGGAAACTACATAATGTCTCACCTGAAATTTCTTGTACTTCGATATGGTTCTTTGGTTTTGCTTAAACACGGTTGTAAATTGTTCCTCGCTCTCTCCTTGATATTTTCAGCTTTCCAATTCACCGATCGTACAAGCCTACGTCAACTCCTTCCCCCATCATCTCACTACTAGCATGATAGAACAAGGGCGGTTGCAGTCTTCCGACGAAACTCTTGGCCCTGCGACGGGCCACAATACGCACCTCTTTTTTTTTGAAAGGTCTTCCTTCGAGTTTCTTTCTACGTTCATCTGGATCGTGAGTGAGTGGGGTTGCGATCCCTCGTTGGGAGTTTATTTGGAATTTAGGTGGCGGGAGCGACCGAGAAAGTGAGACAATTCTTATACAGAACCACCGGGTCGGGCCCAGCTGAGTATTGGAGATCTAAGATGGTGAATGGAACGGCGTACGAGATCCGCGCGATAGCGTATAATTGGGCGCACGTATTGCATGTGATAGAGCAAACGTCGCTCTCAGCTCATGTTTACCTCGCGGACGAACGCAGTCGCTAGGGATTCTCCAGATGGGGAGCAAGTTGGCGATCAGAAGATGAAAGAGTCGAGCGCCGCGACCGTGGCAAGCAACTTGAACGAGAAAAATCTCCACAGCGAGGGTTTTCAATGGGTGCAACGGGGATTGGGGCGAAGCCGTCCAGATTCATGCAAAATCAGGGGCTCAAGGACCCACAGTATCTGAGAAGCCGAGATGACGAATTTAGGTGCTACCCTATTGACTTGAGAAAACAAGATGGAATGGAAGCGCTTTCTAACTTTGGGTCAGAGTATTATCTGAGACTGGGTACTGGGCCACCTTATAGCCCGAATTAACGCTCAGATAGGTGAATAGGATGTATTGGAACACGATTGGTTCCAAAAAATGTTACCCACATGCCTATAACCCCTCGAACAAAATCCATCTTTACGCCCAACTCAAATTTGCTGGTTTTCAGTAGTTGCCCCCTGTGACAGGGAAGTCGGACAGTTAAAGTCCAACTACCGGGTAGAATACACGAATAGTGGTTTGGAATACAGCGACTAAGTCCTAGGTCTGTGGCAAACGCGGGTGGTTCGCTATGCAGGTGGCCGAATTGTGCCACTCGGAGTCAGGTTAAGGTCTTCTTCAAGGATTGTGACGGAGTTACAGAACCATTTTCGAGGATGAGACCATCCCATATTGTATCTGCGAACGAGGGGAAGAGAAAGAGCCCAAAATTATGCGAATCGACAGGGAATTGGTGGAGAAATAAGCGGAAAATGAGCGCCAAGGCTGCTCGGAGATAAGAAATGATGCTCACACGCCGGCATCTTGATCGAAAACGTCCCACAGTTTTTGATCGCCGCGTCGACACACTTCCAAACTTGACATACGGCATCCTCATAGGTCGCGTTCCATCCCCCACGCACCAAGGCGCCGGATTCACCATCGAAACACCTTATATTAGAGAGTTTGTGATAGCCACCTGGAGCAACCCAGGTGGCTTTTTGGGCATGTGGAGCCAGGTGGCTTCAATGTCAGCAGGTGGCTTGCTGAATGACATCATTCCTGCTCTTGAACCTCAAATGACATGCATTTGCTTATGTACATCAACTGCAACTTGCAAAATGACCATGAAAACATGCTCTAGAGGCAAGAAAGGCACCTGCAACTCCAGAACATCAGAAAACATCTTATCCAGGTCCTCCCGAGGCTGAGGATGAGGCACAAAAACACCAGAGGTACATTATGCTGATTTATCATGGTCATAAACATGTAATTAGAATGAGACATGCTTTGGGAAAGCCACCTAAAAAAGCCATCCAGTGCTGGAGCCACCCGGCTCCACATGCCCTGGAAGCCACCCGGGTGGATCCGCACAAACTCTCTATTATGCAAGTGGCCCACTACCTAGTTCGGCACACTAGGCAGTCGCATATAATATGCTTGCAGGAGGTCGCTGAAGTAGTCTGGAGTTTACCGCGCGGCAGGTGATTGGAAGTCGGCTTATTACCAATCACGATTTGTTCCCATGCTTGCTACTTCTGCATCATTACTTCTCCTCGCTCTTCCTCTCCTCCCTGGAACCCTACCACATCCAATGGTGTCTCGATATCGATGGTCGGACCCTAAAGGAGTACATACAGTCACTGAAATCGTCAAGAAGCGTATACCTCAATGGAAGGATGGCCTTTATCCCGTGCAACTGAAGCTTATTGTCTGTATTTTGGATGGCGAAGATATCTTCTGCTGTATGGCAACCGGAGGCGGAAAATCGGCTCTGTTTGCCGTCCCCATTGTGGTTCTGAAGGAGCTGGCTGCCCATCCCGAACTCTACGCCGACCTCCCCGCGCGAGCGCTAGCTGTAGGAATTGTTGTTACGCCGACAAAGGGTCTTGCGACGAACATGGTGCGTTTAATTCAATCGTCATGGACTCATGTTGTTTATTTTCAGGTTTTTGAGCTGAGCAAACTCAATGTATCTGCCCTTGCGTACTGCCAAGAGACCGTAAGCGAAGCGCGTATCGCTGGCCGCAATCTCGTACACGAAATTTGCGACTGCAAAACCTGGAGTGTTATCTGTGTCGACCCCGAACATCTCCGCGACAAGGCTTGGCGACAAATTACCGCTTGAGACGTCTTTCGGGCCAACATTATCTACGGATGTACGGACGAAGCACATCTCATCGATGAGTGGGGCGCCGATTTTCGTACCGACTTCAAGCATATCGGGCCTTTTTTCCGCGGCCGTCTGCCTTCCTCTGCTTCCATCATGGCGCTTTCTGCGACTGTACAGCCCGGCGCTGCCACAAAATCCATTTGCTCCAGCCTTGGCTTTTCTGGGTCCGAAACCAGGACAGAATATTGTTGTGCTTGCCAGGTTCAATTCCAGCCTGCTGGTCGAAGTCGAGAATGCTGTTGTACATGCCCTTGTTCTCTACCTCGCGTTCGCAGTTGGTCCCGAGAGGCTGGAGAATGGCTTTCATGGGGTCCAAGCGGTGCTTCGCCAAGGTGGTTCGGAAGCGCACCAAGATTTGTGAAGAAAGGTGGTTAAGTTGGGGGATGAAGTTGGCAAGAACCCGAACGAAATGCAGGTCGGCAACATTGTGGTTGTGAGTCCAGTCGATGCTGCTATACACTGACTCCGTCATCATTGTCTGGCATTCCTGAGCGATGACTCGTGCGACGTGGTCATCAGCACGGAATGAACCCGGCTTGCAATTCTGCAAATGAAACGCCGTGCAGGCCGTCCCAACCTTGACCTGGCTGACCTGGCCCAGTCCATGCTCGAAAATGCGGTCATAGCGTTGAATATTATCGAGTATCTTCCCCACCTCGGCTTCACCCTTCCCCGTTGCATCCCTAACCTTGCGTTGCATCTTGTCTCTATCAGAGTCTGTCATCGAGTTGAGCGCGTGATGCGCCGTGCTGTCGCTAACGCTGAAGCCGAAACGGCAAAATACTCGCTTGATATCGACATGGGCTTTGCACACGAATAGCCAGATTCCCAGCGTGAGGGCGAGATCGCCGCTGGCATACTGGTTGCGGCATACAATGAAAGAGCTGATTACCCCGACTTGATTCTGTGAACCGGCGTAAAAAGTTAAACGTGCTCGAATTCGAGATGACGTACGATGGGATGAGGACGAGTTTTCTTCACCACAACTTTGCCCTTCTTCCGGGACGCCGCGAGTGACTCTGTGAGGTACCAAACAAATGGATCCTCCTGTTGATACTGAGCGCTGAGGCCGTCAATCGTGAATTCCATGTCCTCCCACTCTACAACTTCCGTTCTCTCAGTCCGCCCATTTGTTCTTGCATGCAGGTGGCGCCGAGTTCTTCCTGCTGCCTGAGCTTTCCGTGCCAGCTTCCCAACTCTGAAGTACGCATGATCTCCGACTAATCGTGTGGCCCACGAGGACAGGCACGGCCGCGCGCACCCAATCTTGCTCGGGGGTTTGACAGGGGAAAAGCTGGCAAGGTAATCCGGGTCTGTCTTCTTTGGACGACTCTTGTGGTGATTATAGATTAGATCAATGATATGCGCCATGGTGACGATAGTTCGGCCCTGCAGGAAAGCGGCCACGGCCAGCCTGTGATGGTGTGTTCGTTTATCTGTCTCTCCTCGAGTACCGGGATGGAAAAGAGCAGCCAAGAGGTTTCCAATAGTGCGAAATCCGGAGGTTTTGAGAGTATCATCAATTTTCTCAACTTTGGTGCGTTTCGAGACTCTCAAGGGGATCTGTGATGATGTGGAAGAGGGAGAAGGGGTAACAGGGCTCGGAAAGGCAGATGTGGCGAAAGAAGGAATGACTGGCAGTGGTAATGGTGCGGGGGTCCGTTTGTACGATCGTTTGGTGCGTTCCTGCGGCGTATTTTGGGCCATTTTGTATCCCAGTGAGTATCCGAGGCAGAGTATGCGTGTCGTAGACCAGAAGAAGGCTGTGGAAGCGAGGAAGACGCGACACGTCGATTGTCACACATGTGATGTCATGCGAAGATTGGTAATAAGCCGGCTTCCAATCAACTGATCGAGGGAATCAACAGACTACAAACAACCGAGGTACGAGGTAATTATAGTTTGTAGTGTCTGTCTACGAGAGACTATTGCTGAAGGAATTGGAGATCAATGCCGACTCGGTCCTTTGAAGCAACAATTTGAGTGGAGCTCTTAAAACTCTCAGGCTTGTACTCTGTGCCTTAAGTCAAGCCGAAAATCGGGATTTTCGGAGACCAATAGTTCCATGTGTGACTGAGTCCACGGCAAACGGAATCTTGATCGTCCATAGAGAAGTCTTCCTTGGTTCGGAAGGAAGATTGATTTTTCCACCAATACGAGGCTATAGGTTCACCCTCCCCTCTTCCCTCCATGTATGCAACTTCTTAATTCATTTTGCCTGTCAGCAGACTCCCCCGCAATCCCCACCATGGTCACAACACACCCGAGCCTCCCCACGCTGCTCACCTCAATCAACAAACTATGTGGGCTGGACTGTGAGCATGTCCTGGGCGTTACTGTGTCTGACATCATTGTGATGCATAGCGGTGGGGGCGAACTGGGCGAGGATGTCCTCACGCTCCATGTGCTGGCAGAGGCAGTGGAGGATGCTGTGTGGGACCAGAAAGCAGACACACTGGGTCTGGATCGGAGTAAATGAGCGAAAAGGTTATTGTTGCATATGTAGTACAGAATTGTAATTTGCCTCAAAATATGATATTCAAATCAGACTGTGTGACATACATCCTCAAAATATTTATACACTCAAATCCATGATAATCCTACAGACAAAACTACTCAAGATTCATATGACCTGACCTCCACAGGATTGCAAAGAAAATCCCGAGTAACATCCACCACAAAATGTTCATTGGTGTACTCTGCATATGCACGCTCAGCTTTATTTCCAGTGGCTTGTTGAGAACTTCTATGAAAGTTCTTTTGGTGGAAATGGTGCCAAGCTCCTCAGTCAGCAACACACTCACAAGAGAAGCTGTAGTAGCTTCATCCAGCTGTGATGTAACTGATGAGGACTCCATTGTGGTCAATACCACCTCCATGACACTTGTCTGAGACTCTAAAGCATCATAATACTTGTCCTCTGGCTCTGATTCATACTCTGAAGTGTCCTGATACTTGTCATCCCCCTCTGACTCTGAGGTAGTCTCCCAGGCTTCTTCTCCACCACTATCCTCATCCTCCAAGTCAATTGGCAGCAGTTCTTCAAAGAGAAATTCAGGCTGTGGGGGTAACAATGCAAATTTCCTTTTAACTTCTGCAGATTCGGTCCTTGCAGCTGCTGCACCATCAGCATCATTGTTCTCCTTGAGATAGCCTGCAAGCTGAGTCAAGGCTTCAGCCAGCAATAGGAGGAAGTAATTATCGGGATCTACAAGCTTCTGCATGATGTGGATAGCTTCCTTGCAGGTGGTGATGGCTTCATTTGGATAGCCAATAGCCCAGAGGATGGATGCCTGATTTTGAAGGCTGCTTGCCAGAGTTGGGAGATGTCTTGGGGCTAATCCAACCAACTCCTGATATAATTTAGTTGCCTTCTCAGCATTCAGGAGTCCTTTCTCTACATCACCAGAGGTCACAAGTCGTAGTGACAGGGCATAAAAGGCATTTCCTCCTAATTCCTGTTTTCTGATTGTGTGCAGAAAGTGCTCCCACATGAGCAGCTCATTCTCTGTGTATATTGACACTGCTTCCTGGGCAGCTGTGAGAGCCTCAATATTCCCTCCAACTGCGGCCAAGCAGTTGGAAAGGGTGGTGAGAGAGTGAATCAATACACAGTTCCTTCTTTCTACATATTCACCATCTGCCTCTTTTTGACAAACTGAGACAGCTTGTTCTGCAGCTTTAAGGGCTCTTTCTTGGTGTCCTATATGATTCCAAGCTGCTGCAAGTTCTACAACCAGGAAATAAAGCTGGAACTGGCAAACAACACCATCTGTCAAATATGTTTGGCACCCAGCGGCCACTCCTTTCCATATGAGTTGGAGTGCCTCTTGATGTCTATTGGTGTGGTGAAGGATACGGATCTGAACAATATAAGGATACAAGAAAAAAAGATCTGAATCCGAGACAATTGTGCTGGTCTGTGGGATCAGTCCAATTACATCAGGAAACCTGGCCATGTCACAAAGGATGAATTGCTGGTTCAATTTCCATTCTGCCATGAAATCTGCACCATCTGCATCAAGGCGCGAGTCGAAGTATTTGATGACCTGCTCGCAGACTTTCAGCCCATCTTCCAATAATCCTGTTCTCCAGAAATGGAAAAAAATTGGTTCAAATAATGTATCCACAACCCACTCCCACTCAGATGCTTGGCTAACAAGAATTGGACCCAAGTGCGGAATCATTTCTTGCAATATCTGTAGCAGAGACATCTGGTTTGAAGTGGAAACCACTGGAAACACCTTAATGATGGTATAATTGACCCATTGACATGCAAATAGGTCAAGAGCAACATCCCGAATGACAATAATGGCCCGATCAAAGTAGGCAACAAAAATGTTTTGGATCAAGTCATGGACAGAGTTCATGGGCCATATGTAAAATGCTCGGACTGCATCCTCAATCATATCATCATTTACAATGTGGATCACCTTAGTAACATCCAGCCCAGGTGGTAAGCAGTCTGAATCTGGTTCTAGAAAGACACGAATGTTCTGCATGTTCTGCATGGACAAGCTTGTGCCAGGAGAATCATCTTGTTGAGCAAAATATACATAGGAATGCAGGAGCCAAAGGAATTGAGATGAAAACTCTGCTGGATAGATGCCAGCTAGATTATGGAATAAAATCACACAGTCTTCAAGCATGCCAAGTGAAAACCTCTGCCTCTCTGCCACTTCGCAGATTTGATCCAAAAATAAGTCTATATCTTCTCCAGATGGGGGATGAAGAGGAACAGGAAACCTGAGTGCTGTCTCAAAACCTTCTTTTGAGGCTTCATATGACTCAACATGCTGATCAAGTGATGAGAGCACTTTGGCGAGGATGAAGAAAGCATCATAAGAGTACACTGCCACAACCTCCTCTTCATTGGATAGTCCTGGGCCACATTTGATCATATCCTGTAACATTGCACAAGACAGAGCTGCAGCACTCTGAGCAGTAGGTAATGCAGTTGTTGTTTGACTGCTCTGAAGAAGATTTTTTGCATGGGCAGCCAATGCCCTCAAATGACCAGCACAACTGTCTACCTCTGGCAGACTTTCAGATATATGAGACCAGAGATCAAGTGATTTCTGGCTGGCCTTGAGGGCAGGCTGCAATTGGCCTTCCCAGTAGTATCTCTCTGAAAGCATACACAGTGCATGTGCTATGTGGGGTGAAAACATTGCAGATGGGTCCAGCAAGTGAAGAATCCTGATTTTCAAGAGGTCCCAGGCTATGCTTTCTGGAGTCATTCCAATATTAAAGAGATTTACCCCAAGGTCAACTATGGTGACTTTTATAGACTCCAGAGGTATTTGCACATTGTTGCTTCTCTTGATTTGAATGACTACACTGAGGATCTCATGAAGGACCTCCCAAGATGTAGACTGCAGGAACACTGGTTGAAAAGACTCAGCAGGATCATGCAGGGGAGTGCCAAGGACTAGGTTGCCGCTGATCAGCAATTTTTGGAGAGAATCAATGAGACATGTGGTCTGAGTGGAAAGGTATTGAGATTCCAAGGTTTTATGGGTTGGATCCTTCAAGAAGATCAGAGGTTGCTCAAACACCATACATTGAATACACGCACAGATGATATTTTTTCAATTGTTTGATTCAATACATTCTGGCCAAATTGAGTCTCAAGCAATAACTGAGCCATCATCCCCTCTAATCGCCGTGCTTTGACTTGATTTTCCACATTGTTGACAATTAATCTTTGTTCGACCTGTAGAGTTGTTTGTTCAACACGCAGAGTTGTTTGTTCCATTTGGAGAGTTGTTTGCTCAGTCCGAGCAGTAGAGAAAGCCTACCATGTATGAGCAGAAGAAATTGAAGGACAGCTGTTCCTTACTGTGAACTTTAAGAAGCATTCTCTGACATGTTGCTTCAGATGTTCAATCCTTGCTGCTAGATCATTACGCTTCCTCCAAGCCCTGAATTCAGAGCCAATGCGCCAAAAGCCCGGCAGCTGTACAAGAGTGATTTTGCAGCATTTGGACTGAACATGGAGCATTTCTCTGCCATTTGGTGCAATAAGAAAGTGATAAACAAGGAAGCGAAACACTCACGCCTTCAGAATCTCTAGTGCGCGCAACAATTCCGGGCCCTGGAATGTCTCCTCATGCCCGCGGGTAAGATTAGCAAGCTCATAGAGCGTGCGAACAACATCCTCCATGAGCTCTCGGATCTGTCGCCGATTCTCGCTGACCTGCATTCTTCTCAACGGATGTTTCTGAGCAAAGAGGTTCCGCACTTTCTCAATGGAGCTATGGATGCTCTCACCAACTTCGATGAGGTCCTTGATGAATGTCGCGAGGGTGATGAATGTGGTGGTCACGGTTATGGGGTCCATCCTAGGTTCTTTGAGCAGAACGGGCAATGTGCAGGGTGTGGGAGTGGGAGGGCAAGAAAAAGATTCGCAGTGCCCGTCGTGGCTAATAAATACGACAACTTCTGTGTGAAAGTAGTGGCAACAGCTGTAACCAAGCCCAGAAGATCATCAGCACCGATATTGCCTCTATTCCTGGAGAATCAAAATTCCTTCCGTCAACGCCCTCATTTTGCCAACGAACGGACTGAGGAGAATGCCTCAGTCAGTTGCAGAAAGTCAACCAGTTTTTGAGCAGGACTCGAACCGGAATGTACACATTTTCCGGGAATCGGCTCCAGTCTGCAGTTCGCACGACCCCAGCATCAGCACAGCATCATACAGTGAAAAGCGCCGGTTGTATCCTCACCCACAACTCCTGGAGCGGATAGCGGACTCATCCGAAGGCCAGAGAATGCGCGACGCCGCCCTCGGCCCCCGTAACATGAGCTGCACGCAGATGAAAAACGGCAAATGGAGAACGAGCGCGCATGCACCGTGTGGAAAAACGTGTATCATGGCGCCTAAGGAAGGTTCTTGCATAGCTTTGGGCGCACGGTCTCAAAAATATCTCGCAACGCGTAAGATCCAGTATTGTCGCAAGGTAGTCCGAAAATAGACTCGCTACCAGTCTGCTTACAATGAGCAAAAATTGTAGCAAGCACTTTACAGCAAAGTGCTTGCTACAATTTTTGCTCATTGTAAGCAGACTGGTAGCGAGTCTAGTCCGAAAAGCGGTCCCGCTGAGCTGGTGTTGAAAGGTGTGTGATTGTAGGTAGCTATTTGGCTGAGTTGAGGGGATTGGCTGCATTACTTGGAGCGCCCACACCGTTGCAGAAAAAGCGAGTGAATTTCGTCTAGTCTTTCCGAACTATTGTATTGTTGGGAAATCACAGTAAGACAAGAAACGGTAGAATGACCGAGTACGCTAGAATAAAACATAAGGCCCGACGTCGACTCGGCTGCCAGGAGAAGCCAAATATTTTTTGCGCGTGGGGTGCTGGCTCTAAGACAGTCGCAAGTTAGATGCAGGGCGAGGCAGGACCTCAATCCGGATAGGTGGCCAGCGGCAGCATAGGGGTAGTGGCCAGTGAAGTTTGACAATGAATGGAAGCAAGGGGGGATCGGGATTAAAATTCCGTACCTGGGGAGGGGGGGGGGGGGGTCAAGGTTGGGGTGAAAAAAACTTTTCCCTATATAAAGTTTAGAGCTTCAAAATACCTAATAAACCATGAGGGAAGTGTTGGTTGGTTGTAAGAAACATATATAAATGCCCAGGGAGTGTATAGAAGAAATTTATCGGTCTGAACCCATGCCTTCCATGATTTAAGCCAAATTGAAGCTAACTGTGGTTAGTTCTCAGGTTAGAAATTATTTACCTCTTGGAGTTCTGAGTGTTCAATTTATCACCAACAGTCATTGGATGATATAAAAAAGCATTATCAAGTTCAAGGAAGTGGTGGGAAGTAAGTTGAACAGCGGCGGCGGAACGCGGGGAGATCGGGCCGGCCCTAGGGGTGGGAAACTCCTTCCCTATTAGGAACGAGGGGGAGGGGGGGGGGGGGGGTCAGCTTAGGGCCGAAAAAAACTTTTCGACCCTATATCCGAATTTCGAATCCCGAACTCCCCTTGAATGGAAGTGCCATTAAATTCATCGACGGAAGATGAGCTTCAATCCATGTCCTCCGCAGCGGAAGAACTGTAGCTAGAGGCGGATCACGATATTACGGCACACCATCATTTGCCTTTGCCTTCCTTTGCCTCACCACGACCTCAATGAATCTTGCTTGACATGGACTCCGTGCGCACTCGCCAATGAGAGGAGAAAAAACTCAAGCGTACCTTCCAGCTCCGAGCGGAACCTACTTGCACGACAGGATCTGAAACGTCCAATCGCGAGTATGTCTTTTGCCCCCAATTTGTCTCCGAGAACAACACCGCCAAGTTCAAGCACACGAATCCAGCCTGCGCCACCTCCCAAGCTCCTCCGCCTCTACTCTAACTTTTCGTTCTGCTGCCTCCGCGTCCGCATATGCGTGCTCTTTCCCCGACGACTTGGCCTTGAAGATGCCGGATTATGGGCAGATCGGACAAGAAAGTGTATGGATGTGATGATTAGATTCTAGAGGAGGAAGCGGAGATGGACGCGGAGAAGGTGGAGTGGGAGATGGCTCTTTTGACGCTGCGGCAGATGTGAGCGGCTTCGCGTCGTGTCGTTTCAATAAATCGCGCGCGTTTCCTGTTATTTTCTACATCCTCATCTTCCCTCGATCGCACTTGCTCACTTGCGATGAGCCTCGCAGAATGAGACGATGAATTCGCGCCCGTCTCAGCCTCGCCGTCGACCGCCCACGAGCGCGACCACCGAAACTGTGCCCCGGTCACGGAGACCACGCGCGTGCGGCCGACGGTATTTTTGCGTCCACGGGACTCCTCGTCACGCGCGCTAGAAGTAGGAATGTCGACAGGGAGGAGGTCAGCAACACGAGCGGCGACATGCGCCCGCATCTGCTTTCGTCTCCTGCGGAAATAACAGCACTGGCAGCCACAACTGCCGCAACCAAGGGCAGCACCAGTAACGGCTTCCAACTCAGCGGGAGTACGTCCTGCGCATTCGACGCGACCGGGAGCAGCCTCAGCACGCGTACAGCGTCTTCGGGCGTACGTGCTTCGGCCATGGCTACGGCGGCTCGACCGGGGTCCGAACCCCAAGTCCCTGCTGCATCCGCCGCCGCGGCTGGGAAAGAACTCCTCCGCACCGCGGCATGACCCTTGAACCACCTGGCTGCGAGTCTGTCCATCGGTACGGCGCGCACTGGAGTGACGCAGAAGATAACCGTGACGCGTACGGCCGCGCTGAGTCTACGCAACCCCCCAGTATGCGCTGGGAGCAGGAAAGACGAAGGAGACGACACCAGCAACCAGCAGCGGCATCTAGCAGTACAACCTACGGCTTCGATGCGGCTGGAAGCAGCGTCAACACAACCGGGAGCCAACCGCCACCACGCGCGCGGCTACTGCGCTACTTCATCCATCACGACTTGGAGACCAATGGGTGGATTCAGGCGCCGATGTGCGCAGAGTGCTGCCATGACCGACGTTTGCTGGCGCGCAACTACTGCCCGGAGCTTGCGCTGACGCGACTCCGATTGGATTCCTCAACCTTCTCAAGTCCGTCGTCCTCGAGGATGCGTCGTTCATTTCTAGCTAGCCCATACTCGTCTCCCACCCTCGATGGGATGCCTGGGTAGAAGCACAGAAAAATCTAAACGACTCCGAGGCAAAGAAAATTGCCCCTGCGGAGATGTTGATACTGCAAACAAAGTTGATATGTAGGCGACGTCGTCTTTCCGGCCCTGCACTTGCGCTGATCCTCTGAAACAGTGACACCCCTCGCTACAGCCAGCGCCTGATTTGCTGCTCCTACCTAGACTGCCGGAAGGTCAAGCCTCCAGATGGCTCTGAAACATTCTCGCCGTGCAGGAAATGCTTTGACATACTGCTCAACGTCTGGGCTCCTGGACGCCGCGTCCCTCATTTTCTGAATCACACCCAAATTTCCAGAACAAGCCAGTGAGCAGTCTGGGAGCTGCGTCACAGGGCCGTATGCGGCAAGGTCCTCCTCGATTTTGGGACTGTCTCTCGGGTAGTGGAGCGTTCCCTCTCTGGACCGACTGCAACCACCAGCATCGAACTCCCGGTGAAGGGATGCAAACGACCCATCGCGCTTACCACGCAAGTCAAGGAGCTCAATCACAATCCCACTGTCGACTACCAACTTGACAAGGCCAGCGGCGAACGAGGACCTCAATTTCGGGGCAAACAGTTTCGCGCAGAAATGCTTTCGGCTCCAGACCGCGTGCGATGACTACGGACAACCGCGCTTGCGTTGCAATCATGGCACATTTCTTGTGCATCGTGTTCACCATTACAACCACGGCGGCCAGGCCAACAGAACTTGGCGGAACAACCCCGAACCTAATCATTAATACCCAGCTCGCGCGGGAGTTTGTCTTTGAAGAGCTTCGTGATGCAGTGTTGAACCTCCAGCGGGTTCGGCTGCGAACCTTTGCGCCGACCGTGAGCTGTGATTTCTGCTTTTTATGGTTTTCAAACTGACACGGTGCTTGCGTTATTAGGCCTCTTCTTGGCCATGGCCCCCGGTTGTCTGGACCAGTCTTAATAAAAGACGGAGTTGTCTCTGAGATTGTGGTTACTCTCGATTACGTCACTATGGTTTGCCTGTACCTTTAAGATGGTGGTTTCGAGTAGTTTATACCATTAAGTAACGTTTGTACCGTGTAAATCTTGTACGCTTTTCCAACAATTTATCAGATCTGCCTCTTTCTGACGGGCCTTTGAAATTACAGACTTGAAGGCGCGTAATGAATGAACGTGCGGTGGTCTCCAGGCTGGAGATGCTCGGAAATTTCCACCGCGACGGTATTACTCGCTGTGCAGACTCGTTCTTTGCGTTGCTCGAAGCACTGAATCAATTTACTGATAGGCTGGTTCGGGGATCTCGGGGACGTTGACTTAACGATAAGGAACGGGGAGATTCACAATCTTTTCAATATTCGCAATAGCATTCATGCGCTCTTCCTTTCCGGAAACTGGCTGCCGCTTTCCCACTGGCAGTCCTGTCTCGTCGTCGCCCGCTTTCCTAAAATGCTATCGAGTCTCGCCGAGCCAATGATCAAAGTGAGACACGCAGGTCTTTTCTTTCCGCGCGGAAGGGATGAGACCTAGGGCGCCCGGCGACTCACCATTGCCTTCAGAAGGCCAGCAACTGAGACTCTCGTCTGTGGTATTCGTACAAAAGCCGCGTCATTTTTTCACCGAGACCAACACCCACTCACGCCACCACCACCCCAAACAACAGACTATGAGTGCTTCACCAGAAATTTCTTCCTGCGTTGCTCCCCGCGCTCAGCCCACAACCAAGTGGAACGGCCTTACCAAGGCCGAAGCACGCGCTCTCATACACTCCGAACTCTACCCGGGCACTGAACGTTACCCACCCCACCCTCGCACCAAGTCTGCAGCTCGGATACCTTCCTCTGAATCCGTCGTTGCCGTGGCCTCTCCATTCTCCCGCGCTACGAGGAAGCCCAGTGGCCACAACTCACCAAAGCCGAAGCGCGTGCCCTCGTCCAATGCCAACTCTGCCCCAGCACCACTCCCTCCTGATCCTTCCGCCGCACCGCCGCTTCATGCTACAGTCCGAAATCAACCGCCTCTCCCATATAATCGGGCGCGAGAACACGCTGAAGCGGACGCTACGTTATCCCGCAGCGGTGGTCCTGCCCGCGGCGACACCTGGTCAGGGGATTTTGAAGCACTACTCCGAGTCGCCGGCAATGGCGAAGTTCAAGCATGATATGACACCTTTGTGGTAGTCGGCGTGTTATGGGAGCCTTCGGTGGCCACATTCTTTCTATTCACCGGCTTCCAGCAGGGATGAGGGCCTATATACTTTACCACTCTCTGGTGCACAGTATTGTATGACTTCTCCACCTTTCATGAGAAATTCAAAGTACGCAGGATGGTCCAGAATGCCCCACTGAGCAATTCAGCAGCAATTTCAATCTCTAAATGGATGTGGGGTTCAAAAAGACTGTCCAACAATCGGAATCCTCGCAACAGACGAGGGCATTTTTAATATTCTTGGTAGATCGTGGTGAAAATACGATCTGCCAACGCTAGTTGATGTACTTAGTGAGTGGAACCCAGTTGGAGTATGTGAACCGATGGTCTCTCGTAGACAGACTCTTTATATGAACGTTCGTACCTCTACTATGAACCGAAGCTCGCGTTGAACATCATGATTCAGCACGCGAGTTTGATGGCCGCCAATGGGCGTCACGGTCCAAATGGGCTACCATTTAAGTAGACGAGTTGAGCGGAAAGCGAGCCAGGGCTTAGTGAGCATTCAGAGAGGATTGCCGCCAAATATCAGATTAGGGAAACCGAGGTCGGAACCTTCGTGACTGTAGTTGTTTGGGACCCAAGCATTCCGCACCGGGGACCACCCTGTACACCCGATTTGGCACAAGATGGGAGCCCAGGATTTTCTCTATTGGCTCGGCCATTGCTCGGACGTCCTTCCCGATGTGAGTATCTCGTAGATAGCATGAATATGAAAGATCTGTGCCTACTTCAACGAGAACGATTGCGAAGTTCAAATTGTTTCGTCGCTAGCGAAAATCGTACATTTCCATCATCATGTATCTCATCCATATGCCCCAGGGAAAAAGAGAGGAAAAAAACTAAGAGTTTGCCCTCCCAAGAGAGCGCAAGACCTCGCCCCTCCGGAAAGGGAATAAAAATTTCGTAGTGATCAAACAAAATGCACCCACGGAATAGGCGGCCTCCCAGAGTAAGGGCGAGGTCCGCCATACAGACAGTCTGAAGGAGATGAAAATCGAGGCAGAGGGGCTTTCAGGTTTCTTCCTCTGAGCATGCCGTACATTATTTTTCCTCAGGTTTCCATGCGGGAAGGATGACATGTACAATGCAACCCATGCACGACAGTACGTATTATCAAGTTCCCGAGCACCTCTGTTGACGGACTACAACAGCCTTGCGTGCAAAGATATCGATTTTTCAATTCCGCTTATGTTCAAATTCTCTGTCGTGGTGTCTTTTTACAGGCAAGTCTTGCTACGCAATCTACTTGGTTACCAAAGAAGATCTCATGGTTATAATATGTACAGGTACATATCGAATACCTTCGAAAGCAGGTCGCATTTACTTCAACCCTTCGTGTTTAATTTTAAAGAAATGTTGAGAACACCGGTACTGGCAAAATCTTCATTGAGGCGCTCAATTAAACAAGGAGTTGAAGTATGTTCGCCTGCAGACTAGGTTTCATTATCCCCAATGCTCAAAGAAAAAGAAAAAAGCAGAAGAATTACGTTCATAATTATTGATATGGATTCCCAAGCAGTTCCGCTGTCTCCATTCAGTTCCGTGATCATCGCGACGCCCGTGTAAATAATCCCCCGTCGATCAGGATGATCGCCGCGTGTTTGTGCCTGTCAGCAACGGCAAAAGCTGGCGAATTGTAACAAGTCAAGAAACCGAGGTCCAAATGCGAACACGAGTGTCGCAAGCGCGAATTCTGAGTTCAACAGGAGCTTCTATATCTAGACTTGAGAATATTTATGCAAGGGTGAGTTTTCAAAGTGTGATACCACATCCAAATGATTATGAAAGGAACGTAAAAGGTAAGCAAAAGTATGAAATCGGATGTAGCAAGGATCACGAAGCCGCACGTAACATTCCATCAAACCCGGCTCTCCATCTTGAATTGAGGGAAACATTCCGAGTCGGACGGGTCCCGAGTGTGCTCGGTGACATTCGCAACATGAACGCCATTTTTCAAACCTTCGGAGTTGATTTGGTGGCGTGCCCTCGGTCCCGACAAGCTGTGTATGGGGTGTGTGCTCCCGCTTGCCTGCTGCGACTGAAACCCAGTCAAAAGTCCACGGGATGGAGTGGAATGAAACGAGATGAAATGCAAAATATTCAAACCATCTCACCAATTCTCAAACCATCTGGAAATCTTGCACTGATTTGCGGTATGGTACGAGCTGTATTGCGATGGTTTGAGGATTTCCGCAATCAATCTCAATCTATTACACATGATAGCGTGAGGTACTGTGGCGTCTAGAGAATACGTTGCAATGTTTTGAGATCGTTTGTGAAGGAGTGCGTGATATTATGCAATGAATTGGAATGAAATGTGTAGTATTGTATGTGAAATAACCTCGGCACGCCCAGCTACACCGTACCCAGACCCTCATGTCCCGCGACAAATCCAGATGATGAAGCCGGTGTGTCGGCAGCCGGGCCAAGGCTAACCGTGTCTCGAATAGCGCGGGCCTCGGGGATTGCCTTGGCTCCACCTTTTTTCTGAAGTAATTAATTAGCACGAGGACGCAGATCCCACGACAAGAAAGACATACAAGAGTTTTTGCGTAGTTCTCGTAGGCCTGTAAATAGGTGGGTCAACACAAGAGTCGAATTTTCACACAAAAGGAGATACATACCTGAGATAACTTCTTGTCTTTCTTGATACCATCCCAGTACACGTTGAAGGAGGCGACAGAACCCCCAACCTCAGCGCACCAGACAGCAAGGCAAAGGTTCCTGCAGGCTCAATATGAGTGAGAGTGAAGTAAAGTGATGTATAACGTACCGTGCAGTAAACGTCGTCGAGCTTGGCGAAGCTTCTTTCGCACCGGCCTTCGAGACGACGGGTGCAGTCGCAGGTGTGGTTGTTGTGACGGGAGGTGGAGCCGGCGAGGAAACATCAATACCAGCACTAACACTTGTCAGCGAGCGCACGCCACAAAAGAAGATCAAAGACTCACAATAAATCGGGCTCCTCCGTGATAATGGGTGCAGGCCCGGACGCGGACGCTGCATTGGGGGCTGGTGCGGGTACGGGTGCGGGCGCGGCGGGTAGCGTGGGGGCGGGAGCGGCGACTGGATTCGGTGCAGGTGCGGGAGCTGGATTCGACGCCGGGGCGGGTGGTGCGGAGGCGGGAGCGGGAGCGGGGACTAAATTCGGTGCCGGCGCGGGTGGTGCGTAGGCGGGAGCGGGGACCGGATTCGGTGCCAGTGCGGGAGCTGGCAGCGGCGCAGACGGGGGTTGGGCTGGGGTCGACGAAGATGCAGAAGAGGGACGTGTCAAAATATGTGAGAAAGCCTGTAGGCAAGCGATGGTGACTGTGATAAGACGAGATGGTTTGATCACCATCGATAAACAATCTCAGATCATTCCACTTGGTTGCCGCTTCCGGCATTCTATCTCAAATCATTTCAATCTATCCGACCGACTTTTGACTGGGACTGAAAGTTGAACGTTGAGCTCGGAACTGGTCACGATGCGCTCGTGGTAGCCGAATTTTGTCTTGCGAAAAGACATGAGATGCCATGGCATTCGTAACCATCACGTTGGGAGCTGTGAACATTGTTTGATACGGTACCGCGACGTGGGGGTTGTAGAACATTATCATGGCGAGAAGATTGCAGGCGAGAGTGATCCTGATTGAAACCCCAGGTCAGAATTATTCAGAATGTACATTTGGGGGAAAGGCATACAGATAGTATAATTGCCCGTCTTGAAGGAGAGCCTTGGAAAAGTGAGGAAGGCTTTCGCCCGTCACGAAGGTTCTGACGCTCCGATGAACATGCGAATTTCTGTATAAGCGCCAGGAGATCGCGACAAAGATAATCGTGTCGTTCAAGAGGGGCGCAATGGTCACAGAGGCGATAAAAGGCTTTGTCGATACAGTTGTGCAATAATTCGTCGGGCCAATATTGCCTCCGTTTATGCCTGCAGGGACTATAGCGGACGACACTGCGACACCGACCCATGAAATAGCTAGGAAAGCAACAAAGAAAGGATTTTGGTCATAAAGGGCTCGCGCCCGGAGGAAGAAAAGAAAAGAGTTCGCCGGTACCGCAACTGCGATGGTGACCCCGACTAGATGCTGACCCAGAACGCAATTCTTGAATGGATAGGCTGAGATTCGGTCAAGGTGAATACATCTATGTGCATGCCCGAAAGAGGGGAGACATACTCTGAAAGAAGGCGCTCGAAAAAATGAACAAGAATGACCAAAGTCTGTGAAGAGCTATCAGCTCTGTGCGCTTTCTTTTGCACGGAGATCAGACCTAGCGAAGAAGTACGTGTAAGTTGCCAGTCCAACTCTGCACTTGGCCACAAGCCTGTAGTCGCTGTACAGGCTCGAGAGGATTTCCCACACGAATGCCTAGCGAAGGGTTAAATGACGAGTAATATGTGGCCGGGATTCATACCGCCGCGGTTCCAACCACAACGTACTCTTCAACTTGAACTTGGTGAGCATTATCGGGTGGAAGGAAGGCCAAGGGCGTGAATGGGTTGGAGAGATCCGATACATTGAAAGAAGCCATCGCGAGGGTGCAACTTGGACAACCGAAACGAGGTAAAGCCCATCATATATGACCTTATTTGCACGGTGTTCAAACCTAACCGGGTTTGCTGTTTATGGTAGGCTGGTGCCACCTGACATTTTTCATTTCATTTAAATTTGACCAACGCCACCGAAAAAATCTCTCGTAAGGTTTGAGCCGAGGCGGAGCTGCTGTGGATCGGCCTTTTCGGCTCTTTTGTCATGCTAAGCTGTTGGTGTTGTGTTGGTTTTATCTCGGGAACCAAGTGAGATATCACCCCTGGCTTTTACCTTTCGTTACAGGTTCATGGGGAGCTCTACTGTAGTTACTATGTATATACGAGAATTTAATTAATCCTGCAAGTTCCATCGAGTTCGGCATCAGTCAGCATCAGTCATCCATATGCATCAGTCAGCAACCTCGGTCTTCTCTCGGAGTTGAGCTGGTTTCTAAATCTCCAACATATTGTTGGACCGCCCGCTGACCTACAAACAACCGAGGTACAAACTAAAATTGTTTGTAGCGTCTGTCTGCGAGAGACTACCGCTGACCAACAAAGTTTCAGATACTGATAGTTGCTTCTCTTGCCATCGATGAATTTCGCCGTCGCATTCTGGCCCTATACCCAAGGGGAGCTCAAGCAAAAAATATCGACATCAAGATCGCCTTTGTCCAATACGGTGAGGTCGAAGGACGCATTCCTGTGTCTGTGATTCACTGCCTTCAAGGCTCATATCCGCGTGGCGGTGCGGACGTATAGATTATACGCCGGGGTAACCGCGCCCCTAGGTTACCTCGCTGGTCACCTTCGCGTAAACTACGCGAGGTAACCAGGCGGTCATTACTGAGAATGAGACTTACAGGCATCCTCAACAAGGTTTTCATTCCTCAACGCCCAAGGAACTCGAAATTCCATAGGTATTCCTAATAACACATCCACCCCCACAGAATATGAACAAGTGGAAGAAAAGCCAGCACTTGGCCAAGTTGCTGTTAAGTCTCTTGAAGCAAAATAATTGATTTAGTCGCGGCTACCCTTGCCCAGATGTCCACCTGCTCGGGAATCGAAGAGAGATAGCCTGCAAATCTCTTTTTATATCACCACCCGCTCCATCGATGATTCCCCTAACCCACATTGCCATAGTGGTAGAGTGAATTTTTAAGGCCCTTCAAGAACCACGGCATGGGAATAAATGGTGGGCTGACTTTGTCGCTGCTTGTGGCCTTTCTCACCTTGAACGAAAGGCAAACGGTTTTGTCGCACAAACCGTTGAATGTAAAGGTTGCAGTGGGACATCTCAATGAGGATTGAACACATCCGATTGGGACATGACATTGAGAATCTTTCAATTGAACATTGAACACGTTCAATTGAGCCCATCAAACCATTCCTTGTTCCAAAGCTCATCAATGTTCCTAGCATCTTAATCCTCTGTCTCTCCCTGTAAAATATGCTTCCAAATGCCTGTATGCGCACTTAAATAGTGCGCGCTTCCGTATTTAGCTGGCCGCCGGTCCTCGGCTGATCGGAACTCTCCTACCGATCAATAACCCGCCGATACTCTATATGTGTGGGTGCTATGATAATATCCTGATTTCCTTTTGGGACCACAACTGCCTGAAGAAACTTGTTTCAACACTACCAACTTGAAAGCACATCTCAAAGGACATCAATAACATAACATTGTAACTTTGCGTCAACCTAATACTTAGTTGCTTCCTTACCCGCAACAAGACAATTGGGGGGCTGATTTTGGTGTAAATCTATTTCAGTGACTTCCCTGACCAAACATTTCAGCAGGACAGTCTGCTAATAATAAATTATGGAGCATACAGCAAAAATCCAGTGTGGTCACTTTACCTTCAAAAATTGTTAGTGCTCAAGTCTAAGCCAAGAAGACTTATGCTGCAGATGTATATATCTCTAAAACCAGGCTATACTAAAGTAATTGGATGGGATCTAGTCAACATTGCAGCCTCCAAGTCTTCAATCTGCTTGAGGACCTCCTCTCGTAGTTGCTCGTAATGAATTGGTGCCTTGTCTGGGTTTGGTAAGGTCATGCTTGTTGCTATGTGCTCAAGGATGTTGGCAATATCTTCCAGATTTTGCTTTGTTCTTGTAGCAGTATCTCCAGAGTCATTTGTGATTTTCTGCCTGGCTGCTGCAGCAACATTTATGATAGAATTCCGCAATGGTAGAAGGCATGGTGGTTTGATGGAATCAAGTGACACCTCATCCCATCTGACTGCATATTTATCACGCAGTACCACCAAACAAGTAGACCTCAACCACTGGACACACTCATGAAGGCAGTCAGAACCTGAAAGGCCAAAGCTGTCCCAAAACCTTGCCAATGCAGCCAAAGATAGACTAAGTGGTTTATTCAGATCTGGAAATCCATCACCACTGTCTGAAAGTGCACCAAGAATGGAGCTATATAGTTGACCAGTTTCCTTTTGGAAAAAATGGTCTTGTTGGAAAAAAATAACAATCAAAACGGAGAGCTCATCACTAATGTGGGACTGCCAATCAGACATTTCGAGCAGCCAGTGTCCCAGTTCAAATAGACCCAACACAGCACCCAAAGCGAGAACATTCCTCTGAGCATGTGCCATCAGAGATGACCAGACTTTGGCATTTTTCAGAATGTGCTTTGTGTCCTCATCTTCATACCATATCCGCATACTTGGTTGAAATAGTAGAACCAATGCTGTGTCAGCAACTTTGCCACCAATAGAAAGGGCATACAATATCCGAGAAATGTGATGTTTTGCCAGAGAAGTCTGGTCATGAATTAGGCAGCATAAAAGCCCAGCAACTGCAGCTTGGGTCTTGTCATCCCATCTTTCAACTCGAGGTGGAATTTCGATTTCTTCTCGAATATTGTTGGCCAACATGGAATCAATTGAGGGTTCATTCCTACGCTCCTCGGCAGATGAAAGTGGATATGTTGCACATGTTATGATGCCAGTGGCTAGAGCTGCATCAATCCATCCATCTGAATGTGGGGAGGGAATTCAAAAAGCTGTATGCAATGGCTTTGCGAGTAGCTGTCAGGGGAACCCCCTGTCCGTCCGCCCGTCCGTCCGTCCGTCCGTCCGGCTCCGGCCCATCGCACTGCCCCGCTACCTCGTCCGATCCTTCGTCCAACGCCCATTCCGTGTCCAGCCTCGCCCGTCCGTCCGGCCCCGCCCGACCGTCCGTCCTCGCCCGGAACATTGTCCTCCGTCCCTCCGACTCCATTCCCCTTCATCCCCCTTCGTCCGGCCGCTCACACTGGAACGTGCTATGCGATCAAGCTCGGGATCACTGCCGATCGCTTCGGACACGTGCTACTGGCTAGTACCTATAAAAACCTTGCCTAGCGTGGGAATCCTCATCCTTTCTTCTCTTCGGATTCTCCCGCTAGGTGCGTATTCTAGAACTCTGTATTCAGTACCATGAATTGAGTTTACTTCGGATTCTCCCGCTAGTTCCCGCGCTCACACGCTGAGCTGAGGTTGCCCTTACAGTAGCATATGTGAACTTCCAGTACCAGACTTGAGTCCCAGGTTGAGTTGCTATGCGGCCAGTGATTTCTATGATCTTGGTTGCTGTCTCCAATGATATGTCACCTTGTTGGACTTGGGACTTGAGTGTCTGGAACAAATGTCTAAACAATGCTTCCTAGAACTGACTGAAAGCTAGTTGGTTTTCTGATATTAATCAAAGCTTGTCCTCACCTTTTATCATTTCTAACAACATCCCAGTGGTTGACATGACACAGAAAACGGGAGAATAGGCTCAGAGAGGCAGCTGAAGTATGCTGTGTAACACCATTGAACAAGCAGCAGCACAATCAATTTGATCCACAGATGGAACTCTTTAATTATCCGTTCTTTAAGATTATGCTCGTTCGGCGGTGCCCATCACTTTGCACATGTTGGTGTCTTCCCCTTTTGGTCCGCTTCCTTCTCTTGCCTGTTGACGGTCATCAGCTCAATTTACAACCCCGACATCGCTGCGTGCTGTCAAGACTCGGGGACAGCTGATTGCTACGGATTGTCACTACGAGCTGTGCATCTAATTTCTCGTGTTCCAATACTACCCAATATTGTTTTCTTCTCTCAAGAGGTTGCTGCGATGCTGGGTTCAACGCCTGCTCGTCTGTACTTTTATCTCCAATATGGTTTCCTCTTACCTCAAGCCAGCTGCGATCGTGCACCACTGCAACAATATTATCCATTCTTTAAGATTTCGCTGATGCCCATCACATTGAGTTCCTTCCCCATAAGGGTTAATTAGGATCTTTTTGCCTTTACGCAGTGCCCTCATGGTCTACTACGGACTGCGCGGTGTCTTTCTGAGCTGCCCAAATTGGGCTCCTTCGGCTTCCGAACCAGCTGCGATCTTCCCATCCAGCCGGTGCTGCACCCTCAAAAGAGCCATCTGCACTAATACTTTCTTGCTATCTTCCTCCATCATCGAGTCGCTGCTGTAGCCAACACTTTAATTGTCTCCACTGTTGCCTGGGACGCAAGGAGCATCACACATCAACATTCCCGTGAGCCCAAATCCACACTCGAGATTCATGCACCATAAGCGGTGATCAACATAATGAAGTCCAAGGCTGAGTTCAACACACTCCTCACCACCCTCTATCTGGGTCTAGCATCCAGCAAGCTCTCCGCAAGACTGAGCCAACGGTGAGCCCGACAACTGCAGAAATTCTGACCGAACGCCCAGGCAAGCCAGCAACCTGGCCGCCGTTTCATACCTTTCCTCTAGAATGATGGTTCTCATCGCAAATTTAATTAATTTAAAATCTCAAGATTCATTCCTCTGATCAAACCTGCTGGGCACCGTGTCTAATTCCCATCACCGTCCCAATACAACATCCTCATGGTAAACATTTCAATCCTTTTTTGTGTTCAAAAAGGTATGCTCGCGGTATCATCATATTTCCCTGCAGCGTGGATGGAGCCTGATTATACAACCAACGTTCTCGCTGTTTCGCGGGATCCTTCCAGGCCAATACCTCCATGCCAAATCGCAAATCCTTCATTCAACACGTACGCATTCCTCCCTCTCTGAACTCAGGATTGGAGTATATTCAGTGCACATGGAAGTATCAGTCGGCCGGTGGGGGTGGTGA
Source organism: Mycena galopus ATCC 62051 (assembly GCA_014925785.1). Taxonomy (NCBI): domain Eukaryota; kingdom Fungi; phylum Basidiomycota; class Agaricomycetes; order Agaricales; family Mycenaceae; genus Mycena; species Mycena galopus. The sequence goes on from WIQG01000151.1 coordinate 234,006, forward strand.
ACTCACGTGGGGGACCTAAAGGGGTGTAGCTCTTACCAGCAGTACGCACCGTCCTCATCATTCCAACTGAATTGACTAGCGCTGCGTCAGAATTCATCTCACAGGGATTGAAACACCACATCTCCAACTCGTCCAGTGTGTGCGACTATGAAAACTGTCAAGCAATCTCGACAATGAAGGCAAGTCGTCAATTTCCCTTGATTCAACTATGTCACGTAATGCACCCTTTCTCTAGGAATAATGTACGATGGTTGCAGAGGTCCAGTTTCCTCACGTGGAAGGGCCCAGTCTGCTGTGAGTCGAGCCTTTCCGTTCTACCCGCCCACCATGAACTGCCCTGATACGAAGACCATGGTTTAGGCACGTGGACGCTCGACATCTGGTTTTTAACTCACAAATCCAATTTACTCGGCAGGTCTTCGAATGCTAGCTCGACTGTGCTCTGTCTTGGAATCTCATCATACTTCGGCCTATCTCTGTAACGCAATTTCTCAAACGGCGCCGTTTTCCATCGGTTCTGGCCAGATGCACCTTCTTTTTGTGTTTGAAAATCAGGTCCACTTTGCCGCTTCAGAGTTGTTGCACTGTTCGATATGTAATGCTGCCGTATTCCTGCTTTTCTTCCTGTGTGGTCCTTCAATTCTTAATGCTCGGATAATATGGGTGTTCAAATTCGCAGCCAGTGAATGTTTACATTCCAGTGCTCTCGGTAATTAGCTCTCAGATTTTTTGTGATACCCACTCAAATGTAATGTGTTCACTCATATTCTCAGTCTAATTTCCGGAGCGAAGCGGAGGCTTATCTTTTCCATGAGATAGATTGTGTGACAAGAGGTGTTGAAGGAGAATAGAAAGGAGAATCTGGGGATACTACTGTTGACAAGAGCAAAGCAATATAACAGATAAAACCAATGGATGTCATCACAAGAACAACAATTGCGAGTGAGATATGGATGGTCCGCAGGTAGATTGAGAGAGCAATTGCAAAGAGAAACAATCCAAGCTGTAGTAGCAGAGGAAAGATCTGTATGACTTCATTGAATTTCCATTTGCGAAGACCATCAAGTTTGCGCTGCCGTTCAAGGCCACGTGCCTTAATTGGCCCTCTGTCGCCAGCTGTAGAGTAGTACATGAGCCATTGTTTCCCAAGGACCGCAAGCAGAGCTGCAAGAAGTGTTGATCCTAGGCTGATGTACAAGATGCCTTGTGCAACAATCACAATGGCAGGTGTACCATGTGGTTGAATTTCTGGCTGAATCAGACTAATGAAAGCAGAGATCACTGCAGAGAATAGACCAGCCTGGCAAGGAATGAATAAAGCAGCTGAGACAATGCTTTTGGACCACACACAAATAAGAGAGCAGTATCCAGATCAGTGTCCCACTTCTTAGAGAATTCTTTGTCATATTCATCTGCCACAGTCATGTAGGCCTTCCAGAAGGCTGTCTCCTTGTCGGTGGTTGGCATTTGGGGCTTCAAAGCTTCAACAGCCTGCTGCAATCTGCCAAAAATCATTCACAATGCTTCCATGGATGCTATAATGACATACCTTTCAGCCTGGTCCTTGTTTTGCTCCATAAGTTGGGTGAGCCCTGCATTCAGCTCATGAAAGCCTGCATTCAGTGCGTGTATCAACCTGTGTCTTCGATGTAGTCCAAGTGACAGGATGGATGGTAAGCACTCACGTTGTAGTGTCATTCCCTGAAGTCAATTGCCCTGATGTTGACTGAGGCGTCGGGCCAGGGTCTGCAGGTGGGACACATTCCGACATGATACTTAGTGGAAGGAAGAGACAGAGGTGCGTGGCAGCCATCAGTCGTGATTCTCATCAACGTCGGGCGGCCGATCCATGTCAGGCTGATAGATTCATCATTGATTTCCGACTAAAATTGTCCCTCTCGCTTCGAGTCACATTATTTTAGTTCAACGGTCGAACGAGATGTCCCACGTCGCCACTGTTGAATTTGATTTTAACGGGTTCAATCAGAGAGCCTCTGGTAGGACTCAATGTTTCGTTCGAATTCCTATGGCACAGGCGAATTCTGAATTACCTACTCATGACTTACAACGATAACCAACTCCTATACAGGGTGATGTTCAAATACATTTAAAGGAATACAAGATCCTGTTCAAAATCCGAGAAGTAATTGTCCGTCGTCGGAGGTTTGACATAGACTCGTTGAAACGGTGCACTAGCGTGCAGCCGTGAAATCTAATGATAAGAGAGAGAGAGCGAAGCGACGAATCACTAACACCAACAAACCCAAAATCAAAATATATCACAAACTCCAATCTAATACTTCGTGTTGTTGTTCGGGGAAGTAGAGTACATATCACTCTTCAAGAAGGGTGTGCAACGGGGGTAATTGAGGAAGGGAATAACTGTGCGATCTGAGCACTTGTTATGCTAGAGCAGGGACTTCACCCATTCGAGGGATCAAAGACTCCACAATGAACTCAAGACTTTCAAGAATCTCACGTATCTGTGAGCGTACAGACCCTGACACTGACTGTTGGCGTGCCGAGGCAAAGTAGTGCAGGATGAATATCCTCAGACAGACTTTTACCCGGAGCGGTCCGAACAAGCAGCTGGCAGCAGCTTCAACAACACTGGCTTTTATACAAGACAAGTGGGAGGGCAGGGCCCAAATGTACAAGTACGGGAGGCGGCGGTGCCACTTCCTTATCTATGTCGAGGGCAGCAGGAGTGTCTCCCGGGAACAAGCCCGCACAGGATTCTGCACCCAGCACTTATACGATCTTCACTTCAAAGGGTTGAGCCGGCTCTTATACTGGCGTCCGAGACAGTCTTGTCAAGTGTCCCGTATCCTCTATTCTTATCTGTTGCTTCTGCAGTTCTTATGATATCTTTACTGATCTCAAATCCACTATATTGTCCCGATATCTAGGGGATAGTATGCTCCTAATACAAACGGTATGGCTGGTTTATATACACTTTATGATAATAAAAGGGCATACTCGGAATTCTCTAGGATCAAGGCTCTGGCGGGTGGACAGCCAATTAGATTGTGAGTATTCACAATACTGCCCCCACCGGAGCTATTCCATGTGCTCTATCTTGAGCACGCCATAGTGCGTGCTGGTAGATCAGGTACCAACTTTATTAGGTAGGCCCTTCCTATCTCTTGCGTTCCTATTCTGCCCCTTATACCATTATGGATATGAGGTCTTGAGTTGTCTCTGGCGGCTGCATGTCTTGAGCCGCCAGAGACCATTTCTTGGTTTCTCCTCTTCTAGTGGTTTCCAACGGGACCAAGTCCCTTGTGATAATTTGAATAATCACATGTACGCAGTGATCGCATGACCGAGCCACTGCAATGTCCAAGCTGATCCTTAGTAAGGTAGCTGATATCTTATCTTTAGTATCTAATTTCTGGTGCCAATGTTTCCTGTCTCTGGTGGCTGCATATCTCTGACTGCCAGAGACCATTCCCTAGTTTCTCTGTTCTCTTGCTGCCTCGAGTGGGACCAAGATTCCATGTGACAATTCGGGTAATCACAGGAGTGCGGCAGCCGCATCATTGGTCACTACGCGATCTAAGTCTATTTTTACTAAGACCTTAATATCTGTCATCTTCATTATCCAATTCCTAATGCAACCAGGCTTCAATGTTGCTCTCATGGTTGCAGGTCTCTGACCGCCAGAGGCAATTTCCTAACTCAATGTCTTATTCAGACCATCCAACGGCTTCACAACTATAATACCACTAGCATATTTCTATGCCGCGGCTCCACACTTGTTACTGTCTGGATGGTTGTCCGGTTTCTGTTTCTATAGGTATTTCTTGGTTCTTAATAGAATTACTGTGGCCGCCACATGATCTGCAGCCTAATCAATGATCATTTGTTGTTCCCATTGTGATTTCACCTCCAACGCATAGAGTAGATGGCCATAGACCATACTCATAGCCTAGCATAATGCCTTTCAATCGAGCCGCAGTAACTCGAAAGAGTTATGTTGTCAAGTCAATCAGCTAATAATGCTTAACCGCTAGCTTTCGGTCATCAACAGTGTAGCCTGCCACCCTGGGTGGGTGCACGCCCTCAAAGCTAATACCTCACTTCATCTCTACTGATAGTTCGGAAACCGAATAAAAACTGGTGTTTTCATGCGTGTTTTGGTACACGCCCTATCATCGTAACCAGTCTGCTTACAATGAGCAAAAATGTGGCGAGCACTTTGCTGTAAGCAGACTGGTACAACTCGGGCCAAACAAAAGGGCTGGGCCCGGAGTTTCAAATTTAGGCGGTGCCGATCTCGGCATTACTTGGCTTTTCCGCTACCCTCACCTTACGCGCTCTATCTTTTTTACCTCTACTCCGTTGCACTTCAAATCTTGCAGAAACCATCTTCGACATTACCGGCGCGTATTCAATGCCTTAACGGCTTGTATTGACTCGTATTTGACCACGGGAAAGCGAGTACGGTGTGCTGGAGGTGGATATCTATTGGGCAGACATTTTGAGCTTTAATTGGGTCGGGATCATCCACGGTGAGTCTCAATTATGTTTCTCATTCATTCTATCGCGTTTCGTGGTCTGGATGCCACGTTCACGCCTTCAATCACTACCCAAGTCACCTGGACGCGACACCATGAATCGATGGAATCTATTCCTTTGCTAATGTCACAATCCGCCCTGGATGCGTTCCGAGGCCCTTAAAGGCTGCCGAGTGCCCCAGTGTCCTCAATGCTTTCTTACGCTCGGGTACTGGATCCGGAAAAACTTTGGCACTGATTCTTCCTGTCCTTTCACTTCCAAAGACGTCGGCTGTGATCCCTGTTTCTCCCCTGAGGCTTGTGTACCTATACCTGCGGACGGCTGGTTCTTCCGAGGGCATGATCAGGTCGCAGAATTTGCAAAGCATCCGTCGCTTGCATCAATTGCTTCATGATCACGCCAGAAGACGAATCATTATGGCATCTAAATATATTCTTCAGAAATATTTCTCTCGTGCGGTACTTCTAGTCAGCAAATATCAAGGCTACTCCATATTTCTTGTACAATGTGGGCCTTTTCCATGCTTCGCAATGTTACTGGACGCGGGCGCGGATGCTGCGTGCGTTTGTTTTGTGGTTGTGTTATTGTCCGCTGCGCAGCGCTCGTCAATGCTTCTCAGCATCGCCATCGAGAAGCATAGTACATACCTCAGTGCGTGCGACTGCCGTCTCGCCGTAGGAGACAGCGCGAGGTCGACGAGAAGAGTGGATGTAGAGGCGCTGCGTAGGCGGTAACGCGGGCGCTCGTCGACGTGCGCAATGCGCGCGGGAGTCGCCATGTGGGCAAGGAAGTGGTCGTGACAGTGGAGTTGGTAAGACGCCCGCAGGGACTAGAATGCAAGCGGTTGCGCAAAGACGACGACTCTGAGAGCGAGAAAGACTACTACGGCGGCGAGCTGCGGCCCGGGACAACAACGTGCAAGCGGGGTCGGGACGCCAGCGAAAAACGGAGCGGATGGCTGGGACGACGAAGACGTGCCGCTGGCATAGCGCATCCCGTCCGTGTTGACTGCGCAGCAATGATCCGGCGCAAGGTCTGCAAGTATCCAGCGGCGGCGGCGAGAGCATGCGGGAGCTGTTGGAGGTTGCTTCGAGGGTTGCTTCGAGAAGCTCGCGCGAGGCGGCACAGCCAGCGAAGGCGGCGATGGGGCGGGCGGCACGGCAAAGGACCCAGACGCTCCTGGGAATGGCGCCAGCCAGTCGGAGGCGATCACGATGGATAATCTGACGAAGAAACTGCAGAGCATGCAGAGCGAGAAGGAGCGGAAATGGCAGCGCACGCTAATGGTTGATACGGCGGAAGACTTGGTGGGCCCAGTGCCTGGGTGGAAGCGTCAGATGTATTGAGGGCAGCCGCTGTGTTATGTGTCCGAGTTATCATCGATCTTCAAAGTAACAAAATTCTCGGCCCGTTCCAGGGCTGTTGAGCCGTCGAATACACAATGTCGTAGATACTGTGTCCAACAACAAGCACAGGGGAAGACCGGTAGAGCGCGCAAAGTGAGCGTGTCGCGCGACAAGAGGCCAGCGGAGTGACTGATTGAAGGCGTGGAGGTGTGGTATCCAGACCACGAAAACAGGGCATGACTGATTAGAATACTCACCGTGGATGATCTCGACCCAATTAAAGCTCAAAATGTCTGCCCAATAGATATCCACCTCCAGCACACCGTACTCGCTTTCTCGTGGTCAAATACCAGTGAATCGAAGCCGTTAAGGCATTGAATACGCGCCGGTAATGTCGAAGGTGGTTTCTGCAAGATTTGAAGTGAAACGGAGTAGAGGTAAAAAAGATAGAGCGCGTAAGGTGAGGGTAGCGGAAAAGTCAAGTGATGCCGAGATCGGCACCGCCTAAATTTAAAACTCCGGGCCTAGCCCTTTTGGCCCGAGTTGTACCAGTCTGCTTACAGCAAAGTGCTCGCCACATTTTTGCTCATTGTAAGCAGACTGGTTACGAGTCTAAGTTTGACAGTGCTGGTTTGATATTAAATGATCTGATATCAAGCTTCCACGAGCACTGCTTGTCCATTATTTCTTCAAGAGTACATCTAAGCCAAGTTTTGGAGTCATAGTAAAATAACGTTCAACATTATCTTCGGTAGCATTCAAGCTCCCCCGGATGGCCGAAGCTGCTCGAATCAAACGTAGAATTGAACGTGCGGAGAGCGCAAACGGTGCACACGGGTGCGACGCTGGCGGCGGCCCAAAGTGTCCGAATCATCAATGACGCACCGGTCTCGAGCAAGTCGTTGCTGCGCTCGAGCAACTCAGTTCCTGCGATTTTGGGAGTGAAATTAACTGAAATGAAGCCGTATACCTTCCAGAGATGTACGGTGAGGAAATATAGAGGCTCGACAACGCTCACCAATATATTTTTGGGGTACGCACTTCCAGGATCCTAGAAATCGCACAGAAAGTACCCCGACATCATCGTATGCGATGAAGAAACCGACTGCGCACCTTCTTCGATCTGATTAGATGAATTCAGGGTTGGTTTCCCGCTCCGATGGTTACAGAGAGGTCAGCGCAACCGTTGGTTTTTCAAGAAGAGCGCTAGCGTTCCCCGAGGTGCGAATCAAGCTTCGAGGAGATGAATAGATGAAACCAGGTTAGCACCTCGATCTGAGCCGGGGGTCGAAAAAAGCCGATATAGCCACGAAAATTTCAAGGGATTGGCTGTTATTGAATTGGAATCGTCAGGAGTCGAGAGGACGGGAACGGGAGTAGAATTTAGCACGGGGAAGGACGGAAGAAATTGCTTTCTCGATCGTGATTTTTTCTGTGGGAGATTTTCCAAAGGATCGTTGAATCGGAAGCGAAATTCTGTGTTTACAATCTGGATGCCGAGATTCTCTGGAGCTGAAAAGATTGAGAACATTGAGAGCGAACGGACCGACGAGATCCGTTAAATACAAGCGGTATGGCATCGCATCGGGAGAAGCCATCCAACCGCGTCTACGCGCTTGGACAAGCGAAACGAGTGCCGGCGATTCTCAAGGTGTGAATCCAGCCAGTCGAATATCACTGTGAGAGCCCCCGGTAAGAAGAGTGCCGCGAGCGAGGACAGCAGCTTGGAGGTGAGTAACAGTCTCGCGAGCCCGAAGGATGCGGGCTTAAAAGAGAACACGCCGAACGGGAGCCTTTTTCCACTTAGCGTCAGGGATTCTCTTGCGACTGGGAGGTAGTGTTCTTTGGAGTCACGAAGTAGGCGAAGTTCTTTCACCCTGGCTCGGGTGAAGCAGGCTATCGGAGATCGAGAATTACATTTCTCTGAGGCCTAATAATAGTGGTGCATTATAATGTGTTCGCCAGATCCGCCCAGGTATTTGGATTCAGAATCACGACATAGTACCTAGAAGTCTTGAGCTTGCCCGGAGCGGTCGCCACCAGCGCTATCCGAAGGACGCCCGATGGGTTGAATGCCGGATAAAAAGATATGATTTTGATGGTGTGATGTATTGGACATCTAGATCTTATTTGCTTCGCCGCAGGTAAGAGGAATTCTCCTTGGGCCTGCGACCCGACCTGAGCTTAATCGAAGCAATCATACCTGACTTTCAAGCTCCGTAGCACCACGATAATCAGGCGACATATCCGGTCTGCAGGCGATTCGGGAGCGGGCGCATATCGTTCCCGCATTGGCAGGATGCGGTGGAAGGAGAAGGGAGGCGGATCATGCGTAGTCTAAAGGTAGGCGACCAAGAATGTTCCAGAGGTGCCATTTATGTTGGGGCCCAGATGTAAATGTTTGAGTTGCCAAGTCGATCGCGAAGGCCTAGGGTAAATCACAAGGCGCAGATCGGTCTCGTCAGGCTGAGGCCCCGTGAAGCTCCACCAAAGGAGTGTCCGAAAAATTAGCTTTTTTAGGCCAAAAAATCACGATTTCCTTGTCCAGAGATAAGCTTTTTCAGGCTCAAATTTGATGGGTCTTGTCCGAGGATAAGCTTTTTTAGGGACTGGAGGTCCTGGTTTAGGGAGCTCCCCTGGTCGCGGCGTCAAGGTGCCCCCTCAAGTCTCTTTTGGCGTACTGGTTGAAGTGGTGATTTGCTGCCGCTTTTGCTACATGCTCCTGCGTTCCAGTCCGTCAGCGGCCGCTTGATATACCTCATTTTTTTTTTTGACCTTCATGTGTCGGGGATTGTCCGATATTGGCTTTTTCAGGTCCAGAACACCCCCAAACATAGGCTTTTTTAGGCCAAATTCTAGGATTTTTCCGGACACTCCTTTGGTGGAGCTTCACGGGGCCTTCAGGCTGTGAAGAGGGTGCGCCAGCCGGTTTCCGAGAAAGCCGTACAGATTTGAGACGGCGAATTTTGGTGGCGTTCCAGCGAAGAGAGCTCGTTGATGGAGGCGGAGAACACAATTTTTGAGATTCATTAGGGATTTGGATACAGATAAAAGTGGAGGTCGTGTATAGCTTGCTGGGGTTGACTAGCAGTGACTGGCATGCATTTTCAATTATAATTCCCTCGTCCGAACCGCTTGGACGGCGTGGCGCAGAATTCTGAGGCCAGATCAAAAGCTACGAGCGAAAGGTAAAATCAATGGAGTTCCATGCGGGTTTTTACGCCGAGACACTTGAGCGGAGATGAGGGAAGGAAGAGAGAGGCGGATCACGCAATTACGGCACGGCATCGTGTTGCTCCCGGCCACAATGTACCAGGACGGCGGCCAGAGCCTGAAACAACTCCACGCATTTATTTTCCCAGCCCTCGCATTTCAAACCAAATCTCAAGCGCAGATTTATTATAGCAACGCGCCGTCTATTCGCATTGGTTCTCCCTCACTCCAATTTCCTACGACGAACGTACGGAATTGCTGGAATATGCACAACGAAGCCAAAGAATGCCGCCATATGGTGCACTGCGAGGCCATGTGGCGATTCGAGCCACGACCATGCTCTCCATGCGGTGCGACGAACACCCTCGCCTCTGCTTCTTACTCCGCTGCATTCGCATCTGCACATCCGTAAGGCGATGGAATCGGACCTCGAGATGGCGGATCACGGGGGACCGGGAGGACGACAAGGAGAGGGTGTGAGTGTCATAACGAAACTGTCCTGTGTGGAGGAGATGGAGATGGAGGTTGAGGTGGAGCGGGAGATGCCTCTTTTGGCGCTGTGGCTGCCAGGTAAGCACCTCTTGTCGCGTCCCGTCGTTTCAATGACTCGCACCTGCGCACGCGCACCACATCCATCCCGCGCGCCTTTCTCTCCTCCCCTCGCTCGCTCGCTCATATTCGCTGACTCGTAATAATCCACACAGATTCAGACGACCACGTCGCATTCATCTCACTCTCGGCGTTGACGAAACGGACAAAATCGCGTCCCAGACGCGGAGACCGCTGATCCAGGACGACGACAACAGCCGCGACTCCGACCGCGAATCGGATACTACGGCCGACGTGTGCCGCTACTACCAGCAGCGTGAAATGTGCGCTCACCACCACAGCGCCGCGTAGCCTCTTCCGGCGGCGCGGCCAACGCTGCGCGTGGCGCCTACACCCCCACGCGCGCTCGGGCAGGAACACGTCGACGGAGACGACGCACGGAGCGGGAGAGGGGCTTCCCCCTGCTCTTCGCAACCGCGTCCTCCCCAGTAACAGCACCGGCAATCACGACAGGCCGCGTCGCCTCAGCGCGACCAAACACCCCACCATCAATTGCGTCCACCTCAGCGGGAATACGTTCTGCGCGACCGGGAGCAGTCTCAGCACGCATACCAGCAACGTCTTCTGGCGTACACGTTTCGACCCCCAAACGCACCCTGCTCTGCCGGGGTCTGCTCACTGGGATCACAGCCGGTAGTGCGACTCCGACTAGAAAGTCGCCTTATCACCAGTATTACCTGCCTTCAAACGCAAAGCGCGCTGCAGTCACTGCTCGACTCCTCGACTGCTCGACTCTTCACCGGTATGGTGCGCATTGGAGCGACGCGGAGGATAACCGCAACGCGCCCGGCAACGCCGCGCATTAACTCTACGTGGCCCCCAAAACGCGCGCTGCTAGCAGGCACGTCGGCGGGGACGAGACCTACGTGGTGGTACGCGCTCTCGCAAAGGTCCTCGATAGCAGCACCGGCGCTCGGCGCGACCAAGAGCGGCACCAGTAACGACGTCTACCTCACCGTGCAGTACGCCCTACGGCTTCGACGTCACCAGGGGTAGCTTCTGCACGCGTACCAACAGCTGCTTGGGAATTACGCGCTTAGGTGACTTGACCGGCATCTAAATCCAAATGCGCCCTGCTCCGCCCGGCACCGCGACTGTGACTGGGAAAGCCGCTACATGCGGCGGCGCCTGCATGTTTAGTACCGCGAGGCCGGTGCGCCCAGGAGGGAAGAGGCGCCGCCGGCGTACGACACTCTTCTGGGCACGAACACGCTTTATGCGCAGGGGCGGACGGAGAGGGAGAAGGGAAGGAAGCGGGGAGTTTCTGTTCGAAGGAAGGGAGGGTGGGTATTTACTACGGGCATCTTGATCTTTGAGGTCGTCGAATCTGTCCGTCTGGGAGCACGTATCTGGATCTATGGAGGGGGTATCTACAATGTGCGTGGATGCAAGATCTTGCTTGATTTGTTTATATTTTTACTGCAATATTACTTACAGGGGGAAGGGCACCACTGCCGTATTCCATACATCTATAAGTGTACAATGATACCACTGAGTCGACAAAGTGGCTCTGGGATTCGAATTCCATAATCCACGCACTTCCTTTCTTTCGTTCAATGGAAGACTAGCACTCATCTTCACCCTGCCGATTCGCTCGTATTCCTTTCCGTCAGAAATCTGTGGCTTCCTCTGGTATGCACCTTTTTCTTTGTCGAGTTCTTGTATCTTCAGCTCATTTCAGTGCAACGGAAAATCTCTAATTCAGTCACTGTACGTTTTCTAGCCTTGTAGGTAATCATAATATTCCTCAGTGGCAGACTTGGAATTCCTTTGCGGACGTGAATCAGATGGGCGAAGCGACAGGGCACGCGTACTTGGCTTAGGACCCCATCGTTTCTGTTTGACTGTGCCTGTGGGCAGTCCCAGTATCGCGTCAACATAACCTGCCACTTCAATACACGACTTCATATCTGTCCGGCTCTCCATCAGTAAAATTACATGTTTCTCTTTGAAGTCTTTGTAGAGTTCTTAAAGACCTCCAAAGACCTCAAAGACCTGCCGAAATCCAAAGACCTGAGAACTCTGTAAAGAAGGTTCAACTAACTCTACAGAGACCTCGGATCTTTGCAGAGTTCTCTCACATCTTTGCGCAGTCCTAAACAATCACCAGATTTCTGAGTAAACACCTCTTGAAAGACCCTTGTAACCATTTAAAAAGCGTAATAAATCATCAATAAATTATTGTGCATAACAATACAATTGTAATCCAAGTATGAGTAATCCAAGTATGAGTAGCTCGGCGCACTAATAGAGAGCGCAAAAGAGAAAAATGGCATGCACGGTCCAGTATCAGTTGGATACCATGTCATCTCAATGTTCGTGAACGTCTCAGGCTTTCCCAGCTCAAACGAGTTGCCTTCCAGGCATCGTGCGAGCCCGGCGTGCAGGCCATCACCAGTGCAGGGGTGAGGGCGAGGAGGGTGGTGGGTGGTGAGCCGGGGATTGCGGCGCTTGAATGAACTTGATGGATGAGGGTTGCGCAGAAATTTGCGGGGCTTGATGGGCTTGAGTCTTGAGAGATGACAAGCTAGGCCAGAATTGCGGGCTTGATGAACTTGAGATACGGCGGAGTCCGCCGTAGTAACCCCGTTCCTTCGGATTCCATTTGGTTCCTCTCTCTGTCTCACTTTAACAGAACCTCCTCCTGTGCTTCATCACGCGACGTGTAAATATGTACCCTTTTCTTCGTGAAGAATATTGATCTTCATTTCTCGGCGTTGAATCGAGGTACGGATAGCAAAAGAAGCAAAGAATGAAACTTGATGATATGCTAGTCTGTTTCATCATTGTCCATTCTTTGGGCTGTTGGATACTTCGGCGGCTTTGAGTTTCTGGAACAGATCCGTTTTAGGATAAATATTCTTTTTCATTCACGCCGCATTGATTCAGTATTCGCTACCTACTTTCCTAGCGCGTAATGCAATTGCGGGTGATGCGAGGGTGCAGGTTGCGGCCGAGAATGTAACTTCATCCACGGGACACGTGTAGTTAGTCAATCTTCGTCTCAGCTCGACCGGATCATCATCGTCACCATTCGATTTCTGTGGCTGGAATCTGCCACCATCATGAGGACCGTGTTCAATACATATCGCAATTATTCACCACAGCCCGAAATGATGGATATCAAGTGGCAGTTTATGAATCCCGGTACTAGGGAAGTTGGGAAATCATCTGTATGCACCAAAGCAGTATGAAGCCCATACTCAACGCGGGCTCTCCTGGCCAGGCTCAATGAGATCCAGAGTTCTCATTCAAAGCATTCACTGTCCGGCTATAATATTCTTCGGACCCGTCCCACCCGACCGCCTCCTCGGGGATAAGGCGGACAGTGAATTAGGTGAGAGAATTGCAAGGGGCACTCGGATTCGAGTATCGGACAGGGGGTGGGGGGGAGGGGTCCCGAGGAAGGTTTTAAAAATCTTTTCATAGTATATTTCAAACTAAGCCAGAGTGATGTTTAAAGCACATTTGGGCCTATGAAAGGCCCTGTAGGACATATATTGAGTCCCAGAGGTGTTTAGATACTTACACTGGCCGTAGTATACAGCACAGGAATATTTTTGCAATTTAGTGGTGGGATTATAAATTGTCTGAAGCACTTATTCAAGTCAGTTACTGCTTCAAATAAAATATCTTATGTCCTGTATACATCCAGAGACCTGCTGGTAGAATATACTTAACTTCGGCCTCTTTGAGCAGGGAGCGGGCCGAGTGGCCATCAGGTGGTGATGTATGTGCACATGACCCGGAGGAGCGGTCCGGCGCTACCCGTGGGAAACTCCTTCCCTATATAGGGGGGGTCTGGCCGAGGTCCTTAAAAATCTTTTCGACCCCCTATCCGTTATTTTAATCCCGAGTGCCCCTTGGAGAATTGGTGATATCATGACGTCCACAGGGTATTTCACGGACGTTCATGTCCGCAAGACAGCCGTCCCGTTCTCCGGGGTCGGCGCAAGTGAGTGGCTTCTTACCGAGGGCTTAACTTCGACTAAAGCGAATTATAGGTGAGACTGTGAACGAGCTGGGCCTTGCCCTCTGGGTAAGCTGGCTGCAGGAACAGAAGCGGTGAGGAGAAGCTCGATCCCGCAGGCCCCTACGGAAGCTATGATCGAAGCACTGAAGAAAGAACGCACCAGCACCGACTGTACGGCAGTGGAGGACTTTTATTTCTGCTAGGCACGACGGGCGCTTGGCTCAGATACATAAAGATAGCTGGTAACAAGCTAATTTTAAGGATTCGAGTGCAATGGGCTACTGAGATAACTGTACTGGGTGTGCTTCTAGGAATCGTTGACCGTCTGAGGTCTGCCTAGAATGAGCACAACCGTTCAAGAAGCGAACTGGAGACGAACCTTGTGAACTAACTCCTTAAACTTGTTCTCAGCCCCAGTCCAATCCTTCAGCAGTTTCTTGTTCATCCATCCGTTCGAGTCATTCTTGATCATACGTGCATTCGATTTTTTCAAGAGCTCAATTTGAACGCGAATGTCAGACCACAACTGAATCTGGTTTGTGGTCGCCTCCTGTGCTTGTTTGACTACCCCGTGGATGGTTTCCAAATCTTGGCCAAAGACCTTCCATGGCGCGAGCAACTCCAATTCTGGGAGAGTCATGGATTAGTGCCAAAAAGACGAAATTAACTCAACCCGCACCATCGCCAACTGTTTGGTCTACCATGACTGCGCTAACAGCAGTAGCAACTGTGAACCCCGCCAGGGGTGGCACAAAGATGGACAGAATGCCTAACCCCAATGTAGCAAATATGGAGCCATCGCGAGCCGCTCGTGCTCGTCTGATAGCTTCTTCGGCCGCTTCAACGGCCTGTTGGACCCGCTTCTGGAATTCTTCGGTTTTGTATTGGACCTGAACAGATGAACGAATGAACAGGTGGACTCGGTTCCAGCAGATGAGGTGCAAACCTTCTCAAGCTCCGTCAAAAGCGAGCCCCAATGCTCTTTCATCTTGTTCGCATTGTCCAGAAGCTCCGTGACCGGTTCTTCGAGCGAGCGAGCGATATCTTGGATGTCTTTATCTTCCACTTTCCCCGCAGCGAATTCTTCCAGCGTATACACTGCGCTGTTAGCGACTTCGGCTCCTGCGAGGGCATATTTCTCGCCCAGTTTAAGGCCGTCACGAAATTTATTGCCGGCTCCGACGAGGGCAGTGAGGACGTCCGTACGCATCGCCTCGATCTCGCTGTTGCTCGAGGATCTGAAGGACCAAATCAATGCGACCATTATCGAGAATGACGCGACTTACTGGTTCCGGAGGGCTGCTACTTGAGACACAATGGCTCTCCCTGCAACAAGGCCGTCACGGATGGCATCCAAGGAAGCGGGAGTCGGTGGATTAAGCGTCATTGCGAATAGGGGAAAATGTGCAATATTGACGGAATTGCGTTTAGGATGGGAGTGCCCACTGCATTTAAATAATCCAGGACGATGTAGCACTTTCTCATCCATAAATAGTAGGCGGCATAGAATCACAATAGCAGCACCGGGCATATTGATGAAGCGGGGAGAACAAATGGAAGAGAAGCCAGGTCGTCGTGATGAAAGAGATTCCAGAATGTCTCTAATGCCAAGGTGTTCGTCCAAAGCATCCCTCACCACTCGTTAACCACCGGACACAGTCGAAGCTCTGACTAGTACTGCGGGAAATCTGGACAACGACATAGATCAGGAGCGGCGTCATAGGCGTCCTTATTGCGGAAATCAAGGGACCAAAGTCCTGAATTTAGCATGCTAGCGCTGAGGGGCTCATGTGTCCATTCATTGTCAGGCGAAGCGTCGGCGCTAGAAGATAGTCTCAAGACATTATTCTTGGCAACAATAGAGGTGCGTGGAGACCGCGATGAAGAGCGACGAGCACGTTTGGCGTGGGAGCCAGACAATTGTGGCCATATCATTCTGGGTTTAAGTGACAGCGCAACGCAGGCGCGAAGTGCATAGGATAAGAAGATTCGATCGTAGAATGTACTACACGCGCCTATCCGCCTGAGATGGTGTGGGGATCGATCGACGGGAAGATTCGACATGGGAGCCAGACGATCTGAGCCAAATGCGCTTGGGGACAATAGACGGGTTGCGCATTAGCTATTCAAGCCATCCAATGGCTGATTTCGCGTGGGACATCTACTGCTCTGTCAGAGAGTATACTGAGCTTTGGAGATATACGACTGTTTTCGAGACAGTCGTGAAAACTGAAAAGTCTCGAGGAATGTGCTGCACTGGAGATACAGCTGGATATAGATTCAATGTTCATTCACTGGGACCTCGTTTCTCATCGCTAATTAATCGTCCCCTCGCACATGGACATCCATTGCTCCGTCAAAGATTAGGGTGAGCCCGTTGGGTATCGAGGGCGCTGCGCGAGAGAGCACCTACGTGGTCTGCGATCTTATTAAGTACGTTTTGCTCCTCTTAAGTACTTTTGTTTAGCTGGAATCTAAGTACCTAAGAGGGCCCGCCTCTAAGTCTCCCAGAGCTTCACTGTGGGGAGAACATTGCATCAGCCTGATTGTATGGATACAACCAGGCTGATAGGGTCGATGCATCAGGCTGACTGTCCGTGCTCAACCAGCTTGATTGTATTCACTCAATCAGGCTGCTTGAAATTGGGCAGATTTTGTTAGGTAGGTTGATTGAGTTGTACAATTAGCTTGATTGTGTTCAGTCAAACAGGTTGATTGAATCACACAATCAGCTGGATTGAGCTCTGTCAAGCAGGTTGATTACCGCTGCTCAATCAGGTTGATTGTCCATACAGTCATGTAGAGAGCTCCAAATAATGATATTACAGTACACAAATACAGGTCTTCGTACTAGTCTACGGCGTCGTGCATGGGATAGCGCACATTCAAGACCTGCGCGGCAAGTTAAACTAGAATCAATCAAATGCAAATGCGCCACAGGCGCATGAGGAAATCACCAAGGTCTAGTGAGCGAGTGGAAATCACGAAACACCTGAATTAAAATTGTAAAGTCCACAACTCGGTTAAATAATCCGACCCACCACTTGGAGAAGGAACAGCAATCGGTGGCGTAAATGCAAAGGTACAAATCTGCGGAGCCAAAAATGGAGGAGGAATATAGATCAGTTTCGCCCCCCAAGAACCCAAACCAAGGAAAAAAACGCACTGCAAAGCGTCAGACCGGAGAAAAAAAAGAACGTCCCATTCACAAACCGGGTCTCACTTGCCGTTCCACAAAAAAATTCTCCTCGAAATAAGCAAGAACGTTGGTTAGAAGCAATTACCACGCAGGGCATGGTAGCAGATCGCACCTTATATGAGGAAGGAAGGGCGAATTGTCAACAAAGCAGCCTATGAGGTCGCAAAATCTTATAAGGACCTACAAAACAGTTAATTAAGGGACAAAAAAGATGCTGGATGTTGGATAAATGAAGGAATGAAATAGATATTGCAGGACACCGAGAATAGTAAAACAAGGACAAGAACTTGACGCACCATGAGCTTAAAAATCCGGGGTTGAGAATGAACCCGCGGGACAAAGACAAGAGAACCCGGAGATTGGATTTCCAACAGCACGACTCGGAATAAAGCAAATGGAATCTGAAAGTCTCGCCACCAACATAGTCTTGCTTCCGCCGCCATCTCCGCGCCGGGCATTGACTGGATCTTGAGGCCCCGCGCATGCGCGGGGGATTGGCAATAACATATGTACATTAGACGAATCAGGGCGGAGCTCAAGGGGACGGAAAGAGAGACAAGAGTGGAGTGCTCACCAAAAAGCCGGGCGCGGTCCAAGGACTCGTTCTCTGCGGAGAAAGTAAAGTATGTTGCGATAAGTGTCCAAGCCAACAGCAACAGCGATGGGGAACAGAATGGGGAACAGCTCAAGAGAATAATGCAAGGCAGGTACCAAGGATGAACATAAACCCAAGAATGCAACAAAAGACAAAGACACACCGATGCAAGGATCACAGGGATTGCCTAAAGCAGCGCTCGATCTTGCAGTAGGCAAGGAGTCAGCAATCAAAATCATAGCTATTCCAACCACCTACAGACTTGACGCCACGTTCGCAGTCGGTGGAGTGCAAAACGTCAAGAACTCTGAGAAGGCTGAATGAGGAGTGAAAGCCAAATAATAGCGCACCTCACCTTGAAATATATTGACGGCATGTGCTTCGCATTCTCTGTGAAACTGCGGAAAGGAGAACCAGCCCGAAATCAGAATACTACACGAGCGCGAAACAAGAAACAAGAAACAGCCAATGTTACGCCAGAGATGACAGAGAATCGAGGGAGCGAGGGAGAAGGCGTAGCAAATTAGATCTCGAATGAATCAGAGTAAGTAAGACTGAAAAAACGAGATAGGGGACAGGAGACTTAACAGACCACAAAGATATTATTCCCAAGGATGGAAATGCGCACAAGAAGCACGAGGATGAGCGAAGAACGATAGTTACCACCTAATGTAATCTCCAATGCGGGCGAACCCAGAACGTCGGTGCAGGCGGGCAGTGCTCTGGTTGCAAATGTTGAATATGGGTGAATTCAAGCCGGTAGGAACAGCCCAGAAACCGAACGCCGTCACAAACAGTGGCGGAAGACATAAAGCAAGGATTAGAGAGGCGAAGGAAGTCAGAAGGGAAAGGACTGACAGAAATGGCTAAATTAATAACGCACCGCCGAGCCAACTAGTCCTATGTTGGAAGTGGAGATCAGGCACGAGGTGCGAAAACTCACGAAATCGCTGGCCGCCGAAATCTAAACGAGCGATTGAATAGTAAATAGGAGGATAAGGCGGTTTCGACCCTATACGCGCGAAGTACTCGCAAAGAGGAGCAGCGGGGCGTAAGCAAAAGTTAATATTCAAAGTCGCATTCGGGCTAGATCCGCAGAAAGAAGAAAGCATAACAATGGGCACGAGAGCGCGACAAAGGCTAGGTGCGAAGGTAGAGCGAGCTAGGCAAATACGAGTGGCCTTTCCAGGATAAGAATGTACGAGATGCACTGCTTTGAAAAAAATTGGGAATGTAGAGCTCACCAATAGCCTTAGGCTTCGCACGTGGCTGCGCACCGAGCGCTGCCTGAAAGCTCGGTGGGCATCGCGATGAAGATTCCGTATGAGGAGACAATTATTGCGAGATCACACATTAGAGGAGAGCGCGAAGTGAGGGTGAAGGAAAGGGTGGAGGGTGCGAAACGCGAGGAGCAGGGGGAGAGGGGGGAGCGGAAAGGAAGCGGAGCATCGCGTTATCAGGGCAGGGAGAGGAACTGAGGGAAAAGAGATAGAGAAGAGAGATAGAGTGTGCGGCGGAGACAGGGGAGGTGCAAGGCAGCCCACCGAATTGCTCAAGCAATGAAAATGCGAGGGACGAAATAACTTCGAAGTGCGAAAAGGATTGAACGCACTGCAAGTATGGCTGCAAATAGATCGAGCGCAGCTGCGAAGCTGACGAAACGCAGAATGAGGGATGTCTTCATCTTCGGTTGGCAACTGGGCCAGGGGTGGCAGGAGAGGATAAAGTACTGAGGGGAGCGAAGTCAGTACGGATGGGAGACATATGAACGGGGGCACGCATCTCTGGACCAAATTGGCTCTATTGACCCCCTGCTTTATAGAAAAGAGCCTGTGATGACATATAAAGGCGTTAGTACCAAGTTTTAACAAGAAAGGAGAGCCCCATCCCAATACCCCCCGCCCGTGTCCCGGGTGTGAGTCATGCGTGACGTGGGGGCATATCGGAGGACCACGGTGGCAAATAGGGATGACCTACTTCGCTTTTGTGACGGTTTTTAACCCCGCGACACCTCCGATGTCTTCACGCGCCCTTCTTGGCAGAAAAGGAGAAAGTTGTGTATTTGGGTCTTTAGGGCTTGAGGACACCAAATTAGTCTTGGAGCGCGTCTTGAGGCTGATTTATGAGTTCGAGACCCAACCGAGAGGCTCTAATGGGGGGCCAGATGCAGGAAGACGAGACCATGGTGGTGGAAAGGAGAGGCGCGTCGCGTCACACCGTGACAGTAACGTTTCTACGCCTTGCAAATCGGTTGCAAATCTTTGCGTTCAGAAGGTCCTGGCTACAGCGGGGCCAAATAATTCACACTCGATTTAAACTCTGTTAACAGCCCATTCCTCACTGACCGATGAGTCCCAACATCCGTAACATCAGTGTTGTGTTCAACCGGGTACAAAAAAGCATGCACAGAAAAAACTATTCAACTACGATCTCAAAGCCTTGGATTTTGCGCGCGTTCCGTAGCTCGACTGTACTGTGTTCTTCTTTCCATGCTAATCCAATAGTTCAGGACCGGGTCAGAAATCTGGATGGAAAGCACGCACCTTCGGAGCAGTAGTCTTCTTCTCCTTTGTCTTCTTGGCAGTCTTCTTTGCCACCGGGTCCGGCTAAAAATGCATTAATAAACTGGCATTTTCCGATAAGCACATACCTCTCCAAAATCATCGACAGTGAGCGCCGCCTTTGCCTTGAATTTTTTGTGGCTTTTTCTACATCTGGCTAGAGAAAGGTTTGAATTAAATTCCGTTTCGTTGATGCAGTGCACTCACAGGAAGCGACACAGTGACCTTATTGTCGTCGAACCTATAAATTGAAGTCAGCCTCAAATAGAGACGCACTCACAAGTGCCGGCGCACCCTTGTCCGGTTTCTCGTCCTCAAACTAGTGGAGTTGATTGATCAATTGGATGATGTCCTGGAATGCTGGCGCACCTTAAAATCCTTTAACGAGAGCCCTGTCGCTTTCACTGACTTTTGTTTGTTGTTGTCTTCGTCTACTTCAGCCTAAGCACGGATCAATGAAGTATCTTAGCGGTTGCAAAAATGGCCCACCTCGGAGTCTGCTAACATGAGTGGGGCCTTCAAAACCTGGACAGAAAATCTGACGTGAATTCAGCGACAGAGAAATAAGATCTTCGAACACGTGGTGCGGGCAGCAAAAAAATTGGTTCTACAATCCTTCATTGCTTCAATGTTGTCTTCATGCAATCGTTTGATGATGTCGTCGTCGCCGTTGTCAGGTTGCAGCACATCCCCATACTCGTTGCTGGCACTACGAATCTTGGCGGCGTCCTCCAGGTCCAGATCAAGGTCTTCCGCGATCAACAAGGTAGCCGTAAAGGGAACAAGAATGAAGGAGACGAAATCTTGCAGTCGATTCTGTGTCATATTCATCAAAGGACTCGGGA
Source organism: Mycena galopus ATCC 62051 (assembly GCA_014925785.1). Taxonomy (NCBI): domain Eukaryota; kingdom Fungi; phylum Basidiomycota; class Agaricomycetes; order Agaricales; family Mycenaceae; genus Mycena; species Mycena galopus. The sequence goes on from WIQG01000151.1 coordinate 254,868, forward strand.
TTGGCAGAGACAATGTCGTGGATGGTGCGGTGAAGGAAACCCGCCAGGGAGTCTTGCTCATCTGCCAGAATACTGACAATTGTCGAATTGAGGACGAATTGGCCTTTGGGGCCGTAACTTCAGCCAATCAGTTGCAATAGATCAAAGGCAGAGAGTTCAACTCACTATCCAGCGCGGCGTGCAAAGAGAGCATGTGTGTAACCAAGTACAGAGTCCGCGGCTCCGAATTCGAAGATCTTGTAGTCAATGGATTCCAGAAAGGTGCTCCAGATATCTGAGTTTACGAGGACGGATTCGTCTTTAATCATGGAAATCAGATAGGGACAAAGGCGCTGTGTGCATTTGACGAGGAGTGCATAATCAATCATTTCAGGCCAATTGCGGCGATCTCCCAAGACATAGAATTCGTCTTGTTGAATTCTTGTTGGATGGCTCCGCAGAATTGGAGGCGTAGGAACTCGACGCCGGGGCCAGAGTCTCTAACATTCTTGACGTGATGTCGTAGTTGAGAGAAAAGCGAGTTAATACACGCGTTGGGTTCATTGGGGAGCTCCTTGTCACATTCTGGACACCTAGAAGAAGGCGAGACCCAGACAGATTGGGAGGGTTTGTCAACTGGACGGGGGATGCGGTGAATTTTACGACTTTGGCAGGTTTGTCCTCGCTCTTGACCTAATAACAAATGAGGGAGCGGGATTGAGGGGAAATTGAGGAACATACGTTCTTATTGGATATCCTATTGACAGGCTGATTCTTCTCAGTGTTTTTCTGGGTCTTCAATAAGGAAGCCGGATTGAATCAGGGCATATACCTTTGCGAATAATGTAACAAAAGAAACTGACTGTTCGATGGATTTCCCTGTCTTCGCCTACGGAGATGGTAAGATCCAGACCAACAATTAGCAGCCAATTGATTGAATTTCGGTGACCGTGAAGTGCGATGAGTAGTAGAATATTGCGAGTCACTGCGGTCGCGGCTATCTAGATGAGCGCGGGAAGCAACAAATTGATTGGCGAAGCCATTGATGCCAAATTGGGCCAAATGGAACCACTTTCTTTACATATTAGGGCTTGGTAGTATGATGTTCCAAATGTCACATTATTCCGAACTCGAAAAAAACTTTAACTCTTTGGAAAAAAAAAACTTCAAGGTTCAGAATTAGGTTGTCACACACCAGGGTAGACTATTTACATCTAGTAGACCATTCCTGAGAGAAATCTGACGACAGTAGTCGACTGTACCATGGAAATACAGACGCCATCACATTCTGATGGTTCTCGGCACACACCGGCCACGGATTTCCGGGCCTGCAACAGCAAGAGCAGTGAGTGGGGGGCATTCAGAACCTTTATTCATACTAAGTGAACTTGCTGAGGGGGCAAAAGGGAAATTTGTGTTGGGTGTCCAAGATTTTTATTTTTTGCTCAATTGGTTGTCGAAAAGTCAGCCAATTTTTTTTCCCGGGGTCCAGAGGGTGAATCTGGTTTTATGGTTGATCCTAAGGCCATAATAACATTAAGATACATGACACACTGTCCTTCACATGATGTATGCATGGTTTGAACGGTACAGCTTGTTTTGGCATATCCCGCAAGCCATCAAACACTGATGCCGGTAGTGTTTGCACAATACAGCTTGCTACCGGTGTCGGATTGGCCTCAGAAATGATGTATTAGGCTAGATAAGTCACCCTAGTGCAGTACAGCCTTAATCTGAACCTTGAAGATTTTTTTTTTCAAGGAGCCAAAGTTTTTTTCAAGGTTGGAATAATGTGACGTTTGAAACGTCATATGGTAGAGATGCTGGGGGCAATAAATATATTTCCTCAAAACTCAATCAGGATGATTGAACTGTATCTGATTGAGTGTTCTGCTCAATCAGGATGGTTGAACTTTATCCGATTGAGTTCTGCTCAATCAGCCACCAATCAGCCTGATAACGCGCAAACTCAATCAGCTCCGACTCAATCGACCTGATTGAGAAAATCACATGCTGATTGAGTTGTCGATCAGGCTGACACACCGGAAAACTGGAATTTTCCCCTCGGCTGACATTGTTGCCGAAAGTAATGGTTTCGGCTGCAAAGAAAACTGGGTGGAAAATGTGTTTGAAACTGACTTTTACAGACGAGCTGAATGTGTTGCCGAAAGTGTTGGATTAAGTTGTAATTTAAGGGCCGCTGAATGAAGTGCTTTCAGCTAAATTTTCTTTTGGTTCGAAAGTGCAGCTGAAAGTGGTCATTTCGGGAACTATTTCAGTTAAGCTGGAATTCATAATTTCGGGTCGACTGAAGGTGTAGCTGGAAACAATAGTTTCAGTTGCCGTCTGGCCGTTGCCGAAAGCGCGGCCGAGTCTTATCGTTTCGGCAGCTCTCAGCTGAAAACAATATTTTCGGCTGCACTTTCGGCCAGGAACCACCGAAACAATAAGATTCAGCTTCGCTTTTGACTGGTCCAAAGGTACAGCTGAAATTATTGTTTTCAACCGTGCTTTCGGCCCATCTGGAACTACCACTTTCGGCCATGCTGAGTTTGCCGCTGAAATGACAACTCTCGGCATCGGTTTCGGAGGAAAGAAGAATGTAGCTGAAATTGCTACATTCAGCAACGATGAAAATGTAACGTAATCTACAAGTTTCAGTAACTGATTCAGCTTTTCCTGTGAACGGCGGGCATGTTGCACCAAGCATCCCTGTCTTCTTAAACCCCATCTCTGACTTCTATTTCAGCTGCTCTGCTATTTTCACACTGCGCGGCACATTCCATCATTGTCTCCGCCGTCTCCGAACATGATCTATCCTCCTTTCGCTCCCCATCGTTAGCTTTGGTGCTCTCTGAAATTGCCGCACCTTTCAAATCACACCCATTTCTGCCCTCAAGTGAGCAGAATTCTTTCCATCAACTCTGCTGTCTCCGATCACGATCTGTCCTCATCGCCAACCATTCGCTCCCGGCCATCATTGGCTTTAGTGCTCCCTGAAATCACTGAATCTTTTGAATCATATCTATTTCTGCCTTCAAATGAGCAGAATTTCTGTGCTATGCCAAGGGGAAATCGGGATTAAAATAGCGTACGTGGGGAGGGGTCCAGGGTGGCCTGAAAAAAACTTTTAGTGTATATTATTCAGAGCTTCCAAACAGCCATTAGAGCCTCAGGGAGGTGTTATATGGTTGTTAAAGATGCACCTTGATGTCTAGAAAGGGTATCAGATGGTATTTGAGCTCTCAACTTGGTACTCCGTGGTTCATGTCGGAGTTCAGCCAAATATGGTTGGGTGCGGAGTTGGTGCTGAGGTCAAATTTTTTGGAACTCTCGGCTGCCAGGTAAGTGTGAAAGTCGAAGTCACACCAAAGGTGAGTCGCAAGGGAAATGTATTCGGGGTGCTGGGACACGAGCGCGGGGGATACAAAGGACTATGGAATTAAAGAGATACAAGCCGAATATAAGGGAGAAGCTGTGCAACATATAGGGGGGGTTACGAGTACTTATGTAATCGTTTTTAATATTTCTGCAGGCGGACTTTTGAGACCTCGCCACTACCTGTAGCATTTATCTGAAGTACAGGAAATAGTGGCTGTGCCTATTTTCATTAGCTTTTTGTGACCTGAAACTTTATTTCATTAGCCGGCACATCTTTGACCCTAAAACATCAGTGAGTGGAACTAAAGAAAATAGTGGCAGTGCCCAAAATGCTTATGTAACGGAATCCGAATTTCTTCTGCTCGAAGCATTATCGGCACATTCATCACTAGATGGTGCGGCTTTTATAATAATACACCAGAGGTACCAGCTTAAACTGTCAACTCGACCTGTTTCTGTCCAAGGCCTGCAAAAACCAAATTTGTACCCTTACTCAGACAAACAGCCTGCCAATCAGAGCTCCCAAGTACATTGTAACATGGTTTTGGCTCTTCTCAAAGCTGCTATGTCATCATGTGGCACTCAAACAGCCTCAGACTCCCAGAGTTTGGAGTTTGCAGAAAATAATCTCGTGTTTGTTCGGATCTGCGCAGGCACAGTAATATAGCGGAGCGAGCAATCAGTTGATCGGCAGTGTTCGGCAGTGGCTGATGCCGGCTCACATTGCCGAACAATGTGATGAATGATACCTACCTACCTACCTACGCCCCTACAGGCTACATGCGTATATCTATCTCAATGAATCCTATGCCAAACGGCTGGGTTGATCTCCCACCATTCCTATCATCATTGGGGTCCCCCTTTAAAATTTCACCGTTTCCTGTCACGTTCTCCTTTTGATCGACATTTGACGGTCACATTCTTTCAATCGTTTTTGGTCTCCTCCGATGTCCCTGGTCTTCACCTCCTTCTTATAGTGTTTAATTCTCCTTCATATTTTCCATTTTAACTTTCTTCAAGCCAAGGACCTTCTCTCTCGCCCTCTTGCTCTCCCATACGTCGTTTTGATCGTTGTTGGCAGTTGACAGCGGATGATTTGACCACTCTAAGTATTTCAAACTTCAGATCATTCTGCTCAGATTGTTTATTCAGTCGCAGCCCAAAATTTACTCTTTTCCTGTCCACTTCCTTCACTTAGACTCAAGCTTGGTAATTTGGATTTTTCTCTTCACTCCCTGCATATTGACTGCAGGCGGAAGATCGGCACTGATCGCCGATCTACCTTCATTGACAGTTTGTGTGACCAGATTGATTTCCATTTCGATGTTTTTGATCCAAGTTGCTGCGCCACACTTGGATGGTTACATGCGTTTCATGCCCAAAGTGATGTGCAAGTTATTTTCAGGAGCACTTGAGTGCATATTGCTGCACTAATCCTGTTTGGGATCACTGCACACTGCCATGCCGTGTTTGCCAGTGATGGCCCTAGGGGCCCTATTTTGCACACCGGGACCCGACAGGGCCCTCAGAGGCCCTATTGCCCTATTGTGAGGGCCGGAAGAGAGGGCCCTCACGTCTCAAAAAGGAAACTTTCAATCATTAATATTCTGGCTAGTCTAGCCAACGTACTCATCCTCGGAGTCAATCTCTACAGCAGTGAGCACCATTGTCGGGAATCTCATCTTCTTGGGCATCGGCAGCAGTGTTTTGAGCATTGCGCTCAGCCTGCGCCTCAATCTCAGCACGTGTTGGACGTGGAGGAGGTGCGCGGCCTTTGAAGAGCTTCACCTGGAAATTGGCAGCGGCGCCGGTGATCGTGAGTGACCGGCTCGAAATTCCAACACGGTGGTCGGGACTCGGTGATGCGCCACGCAAGCGCTACTGGTCACCGTCACGGTGACTAAGCCGTTTAATAAGATAAGATAACACAATAGGGCCCTCAGAGGGCCCTCACGACAATGGGCCAGTCGACAGGGCCCTCCATGAGGGCCGAGAGGGTCCTATCATGTAATGGCCCTGTCAGCCATTGGGCCATCACTGGTGTTTGCCTCAATAAAAAAAGAACATAGGTACTCGTCCTGCCGCGCATAGCGTCGGCCTTACCCTCCAAGTAGATATGGTAACCGGGCAACGCGGCGCGCGACGATCCCATTTCCAACAGTAAGCACCTCTTCTTGTCACGTCCCGTCGTTTCAATGACTCGCACCTGTGCTAGTGTTGCCGCGGCTCGGCTGCGGCTGGCTCAGCTTGGCTTTTGATGGCTCCAGAGCCATCACCGCCTAAAGCCGAGCCAAGCCATTTATAGACGGCTGGCTTGAGCGGCTTGCGGCTTAGCTGAGGCTCAGCCGCGGCTCGGAGAGCATTGGTTGCCGCACGGGTTCTAACCACTTGTACGACCTTTTAGTAGGTGCAGGATTGTCGAGATCACAGGGCTTACTTTTTACACCCCACAACAACCTTGGCACTGGACGAAATCGATTGTTCAACGTCAAATGTGCCGTAAGGTGATCTGATCAGCTGTCTCGGCTCAAAGTCCGCTTATCATATTAATTTTCTCGTGGCACGCGGGTTGCCATGAGAAACACCCATGAGTTGTTCTCTGTAGTAGGAGGCATTACACAACATGTAGAGTGCTCAAAAGACCACAGGGGAGTGGTCTGCTAGCATATTTGAAAAAAGGCCTGAAGCCGCGGCTAAGCTGGGCTTAAGCCGGCTTCACCCGAAGCCGAGCCACTTATAGCCACTGTGGGAACGGCTGGCTCGGCTCGGCTAAATTTCGGCTCCGCTCAATCGGCTAGCCAAGCCAAGCCAAGCCGCGGCAACACTAACCTGCGCACCGCATCCATCCCGCGTCCCTTTCTGTTACTTTCTCGCCCTCCCTCTCCTTCACTCGCTCGCTCGCTCATATTCGTGATAATCCACACAGATTCAGGCAATACTACGGCCGACGTGTGCAGCAGCGTGAAATGCGCGCTCGCCACACCGCGCCGCGTAGCCGCTCCCGGCGGGCGCGGCCAACGCTGCGCCTACGCCCGCACGCGCGCTCGGGCAGGAACACGTCGACGGAGACGACGCACGGTTGAGCAGGAGAAGGGCTGCCCTGCTCTTCGCAATCGCGTCCTCCCCAGTAACAGCACCGGCAGTCACGACGGGCCGCGTCGCCTCAGCGCGACCAAGCACCCCACCATCAATTGCGTCCACTTCAGCGGGAATACGTTCTGCGCTTCGATGCGACCGGGAGCAGTCTCAGCACGCATACCAGTAACGTCTTCTAGCGTGCACGCTTCGGCTGTGGCTGAGGCGGCTCGACCGGTGTCCGGACCCCAAACGCGCCCTGCTCTGCCGGGATCTGCCCATCGGGATCACAGCTAGTGCGACTCCGACTGGAAAGGTGCTCCTACGCGCGCCGCCTGATCGCCCGTATTACTTTCCGTCAAACGCAAAGCGCGCTGCAGTCACTGCTCGACTGCTCGACTGCTCGACTCTTCACCGGTATGGTGCGCATTGGAGCGACGCGGAGGATAACCGTGACGCGCCCGGCAATGCCGCGCATTAACTCTACGCGGCCCCCAACACGCGCGCTGCTAGCAGGCACGGTCGGCGGGGACGAGACCTACGTGGTGGTACGCGCTCTCGCAAAGGTCCTCGATAGCAGCACCGGCGCCTCGGCGCGACCAAGAGCGGCACCAGTAACGACGTTTACCTCACCGGACAGGGCTTCGACGTCACCAGGGGTAGCTTCTGCACGCGTACTAACAACTGCTTCGGAAGTACGCACTTAGGCGACTTGACCGGCATCTAAATCCAAATGCGCCCTGCTCCGCCTGCATCTGCTCGATGCCGGTGCGCCCAGGAGGGAAGAGGGGCGCCGGCGTACGACACTCTTCTGGGCACGGACACGCTTTATGCGCCGGGCCGGACGGAGAGGGAGAAGGGAAGGAAGCGAGGAGTTTCTGTTCGAAGGAAGGGAGGGTGGGTGTTTACTACGGGCATCTTGATCTTTGAGGCCGTCTGGGTACACGTATCTCGATCTATGGAGGGGGTATCTACAATGTGCGTGGATGCAAGATCTTGCTTGATTTGTTTATATTTTTACTGCAATATTACTTACAGGGGGGAGGGCACCACTGCCGTATTCCATACATCTATAGGTGTACAATGATGCCATTGAGTCGACACTACAATGTGCGTGGATGCAAGATCTTGCTTGATTTGTTTATATTTTTACGACAATATTACAGGGGGAAGGGCACTACTGCCGTATTCCATACATCTATAAGTGTACAATGATACCACTGAGTCGACAAAGTGGCTCTGGGATTCGAATTCCATGATCCACGCACTTTCTTTCGTTCAATGGAAGACTAGCACTCATCTTCACCCTGCCGATTCGCTCGTATTCCTTTCCGTCAGAAATCTGTGGCTTCCTCTGGTATGCACCTTTTTCTTTGTCGAGTTCTTGTATCTTCAGCTCATTTCAGTGCAACGCAGAATCTCTAATTCAGTCACTGTATGTTTTCTAGCCTTGTACGTAATCATAATCTTCCTCAGCGGCAGACTTGGAATCCCTTTGCGGACGTGAATGAGATGGGCGAAGCGACAGGGCACGCGTACTTTGCTTAAGACTCCATCGTTTCTGTTTGACTGTGCCTATGGGCAGCCCCAGTATCCCGTCAACATAAGTAGCCTGCCACTTCAATACACGACTTCATATCTGTCCGGCTGTCCGCCGTAGTAACCCCGTTCCTTCGGATTCCATTTGATTCCTCTCTCTGTCTCACTTTAACAGAATCTCCTCCTGTGCTTCATCACGCTACGTGTAAGTATGTACCTTTTTCTTGGTGGAGAATATTGATCTCCATTTCTCGGCGTTGAATCGAGGTACGGATAACAAAAGAAGCAAAGAATGAAACTTGAAGATATGCTAGTCTGTTTCATCATTGTCCATTCTTTGGGCTGTTGGATACTTCGGCGGCTTTGAGTTTCTGGAACGGGTCCGTTTTAGGATAAATATTATTTTCCATTCACGCCGCATTCATTCAGTATTCGCAACCTACTTTCCTAGCACGTAATGCAATTGCGGGTGATGCGAGGGTGCAGGTTGCGGCCGAGAATGTAACTTCATCCACGCGACACGTGTAATTAGTTGATGGATCATTCTTGAAACACAACTTGAAGGCTTTCATGATTCCGAGTTAACATGTCATTTGTTTGTCCACCATTTATCCTTCGGTCGTCTTTGAGATGACAGTTAGTAGAATTTTTAACATCTCAGCTCACACTTATGCCGGAGCGAAGCGAAGGCCTGTCTTGTTCACCGCAAACTGATGGAATCCGACCGTGAAATTCCCACGGTTGAGAATCATACGGCGACTGATGCGTCCACTTGCACACACACCCGCTAACCGTCGAGGACGCACAGTGTGCTATCGACTGATCGATGGTGTGATTAATTATCGCTGACGCCACCACCCGAACTGCTGCTATCGACGAGTCCACGCCATTTTCGTCACTTCGTTACTTCGCTTAAGTGTGTGAGTTTGATGGGAACCTGTGAAAGTTCGTCACTTGGCGTGTTTTTGGGAAAGTTCGTGAGTTGTTTGTTACACGGCAACTTCTCAGCGTATCACGGAGTGATAGGTATCAGCCGTGTGCCGAGCGTGGCCGGTTAGGTAGGGTTAATAGCGGTTAGAGGTTATTAGCGGTTAGAGGTTAGTGGTTAGCGGTTAGCGTTGGGGTAAGGATCTATATGAAAAAACAAGGAGGGACGTGAGATGGCAGCAAATGATGGCCGCATTGATGTTTTCGATTTGAATACTCACGAACTTTCCCAGAAACTCACCGAAGTCACGACCTTTCACAATTTTCTATCAAAGTCACGAAGATCCCCGAGCTTAAGCGAACTTAAGCGAAGTAACGAAGTAACGAAGGTGGGTAGCGCTTGCCGCCGCCGCCGCACATTAACTAACCTTCATCTTGCTTTACCAACTCGGTGATCACCATGAACAAGTTTTCTGCTGCATGGTTGTAGCTAGTCATCCCTACTACGCACTTTCCCCCTGTCGACGCTGCCGTATAAGCTATTCATTCACTTCATACTTTATACAATCGAGCAATTCCATGACCACAAACACCACCACCGCGCCCTGGACGCTATCTCTATTTCCGGCGCCGGTTGGCCACTGCATTCTATATGTCAGCCTTAGCCTTCAGTCGGCGAGGCCATATGAATGCTCCTGACAGCCACACTGCTCGCGAATGTCACGTCCTCCTGGGTTCAATGTCAGCCTGAACAGTCGCAAAAACAGTTAGATAAACCATTCGCCTACCGTCATCTCGATTTAGGCGGGGCGGCTATCATCACCAAAGCTTTTAGCACGCTGCATTCTGTGTGTCGGCGCTATGTCACTGAGGGCAAATAAATGCTCCTTACACTGCTGTTCGTTAATGTCACGTCCTCTTGAAGATTAATGTCAACCTGAAAAGTCGCAAAAAAAATCAGATGGTCATACAAAGCTCGAAGAAGGCGTAGATGGGCATGGACTCACCGTGGGGTGGAAATCTGTTTTACAAATTCAGCCCCTCGAACGGAATGAACTGAACGGACAACGCACGACTGCCGAAGTCGTCGGTGGCAATGGAGGGGATGGTTAGGGTGGCAAGGCCCGCAGCACCACCATTTTCCAGGGACGTTGTGGTAGACCTACCCGACCTCCGCACATTGAGATTCGCGAGCTAAAGAACGGTGAATCACATTCCCGCCGATCCGGACTCAGAACCACCGCACCATGCAGAGTACGTACACGCGCCCAAGCGTGTACGCAATACCCACGGAGACTGTCAAATGCAAATGGGCCCGACGCGCAACACTAAACGAACTCGGATGACAGACCATTGTTCTCGTCGTTCAACAGAAACCTAAAATTGGCAACCACGGTTCGTGTAAGTTGGTGACGAATCTTAGCAGCGGATGGGACCGACGCAATCAAAGTCGCCACCGCAAGCGTGGCCGTCGCTGTCCCACTCTGGATTGTCAATGCCACCAGTCGGTCAAGAACACTATTGTTTTCATGGCCACGATGATAAGCCATATGTTTCTTCGATCAGTGCCACGGTATTCCGCACCTCCGCGTCTCCACCAAAATGGGTCTGGCCTTCTTTAACTGCCAGAGCAGCGCTGCGGCGATGCTGAGGTCCGCCACAGCTTCGGCCACCAGCCAGATCCTGATAAAACGAAGGAAAATAAATACATGAACAGCAGAGTTTCATGGCCGTGGCCACAGTGAGGCACGCACGTTACCGGAATCTTGACCTTCTCGCGCTCCTTGAATGCGGGGAATATCGCGATCATCACGCCACAGGTTAATGAGCCTCCAAACTGTGCACGACGGACAGTAAGTACGGTGCGGTGCACAAGGGGACAACGCCAACGCACTGCGACAATGATCAAGAAGGAATTGAAAAGAGTGATGAAGACGTTTCTGGTGCTAAATCGATACGTTTGAGAGAGGTCGGACGGTAAGAAGAAACACGCACAACCACCAGTATCGGAGGACTAGAAAGCTCTGGACCATGACAGCAATGAAGGCGGTGGTGAAAAGGTATAGCGGGATGGGCTGGAATGTTTCAGTTATTCCACGTCTGAGGTTCCTGGTACTTGACGTACCCAGTGCTGATCAGCAAGATACACAGGATCGCCTGCATATAAACCGTAGGTGGTCGCTCATTCACGCCGCTGATAATCTGAGACGTACCAGCATGAGTTATTGCGTACTATTAAGGCGTTTAGCCTGAGCTTGCAAAGCGTAGAATGTGAACGCTCACGAGATATACGCAGGCATAGTCCCCCACGAGGGATACAGTGTCGACTAAGAAAACGACCAACACAAGCGTCTGTTAAAATAAATGAGTCCCGGAGAAACTAGGTTCAACTTGAAGCCGACCTTCAACTTCCAATCGTCGTGCTTGAAGTGTCTAAAGTAGTACCTGGCCTGTCCAAGTTCGGCCATATACAAAAACTACGCCAAACTTGAGGTCCCGCTGGTTCAATACAATCTAGTGCTCACGCAGTTTGTCCAGGTCCCAATGAGAAGTGCCCTGAAAGTCAAAATGACCACATCAAATCAAGAAGCTAGGAGGGCGCAGAAAGTTGTACCCAGTAATGGTGTCAAGGCCGGAGAGAGACATTGCGAGAGGGCTGAAGCAACCAGCATGCTTCCAGTCTTCCACTTGCCATGGCTTAAGTACGGCCTGTCAGTCGTTGACAACGATCGATTGCCGGTGCTGACACACACTGGCAGCTCACTCTGGGAAATCCGTTCTGAGGCCCAAAAAATATTCACAACTCATTGTTTTGGGAACGTTAACGATTTCGGAGTGTCGAACACCATTGGTTTCTGGCTTCCCAACACTTCCGAGCACCATTCGGTCGGTGGGGTTGAGGATGCGAGAACCCTATTGTTCCCGCTTCTCCGAAAACATTGGGTTTTAGGAACGTTTTTCGGGACCTGACTCCTCGGAACAACGGCTTGCCAGCCAAATGATTACAGCATCTAATAAATTCAACTCAAAAAGTGACATTGACACTTGCTCCACTTATCTCACGAAGAAGCCACAAACAATAAACCGGCGGACAACTCTATCCCTATTGGGAAGCCCGGATTCCAAGACAAACCTCTTGCAAACCCAGCCTGGAACATACTGTTATTTGGAAACCCAGGCTCTTAACAGTGTTGAGAGTGCCCTCGGGTAGCTATTTCTCTCCACGATCTCAAAACTCTTGTGCCCACTCTATTGGAGCTGTCCGATGCGGCGGTGGCGCATCAGAAGCGATGCGCCACTTGCGAACAAACGCGTTTTCAGCCCGGAATCGTCGATCGAGTGCGAAATATGACGAAATATGACGTGGGGTGGCGGACGGCGAAGGAACTCCGAGGGTTTTGAGCTGATCGTATCTAGTAACGCACGGACCCTATTGCTGCTTGCACACACGTGACCCTGTACAGCAAGGGCTCGATGCTAGATACACGGGAGCTCCGGATACATTGAGCTCGAGTCTGGTGCAAAAACAGCTAGATCAGAACCCGGTGTGCGACTCGCAGAAGAGTAGGAATTGCACCGGATGCATGCGGGCCGCCATTTCTTCCCGAATGATTTTTTCGACTAGTGGAGCTCCTGAAACTCTGCGAGGGACTTATCAGCTCTGGTTTCACCTAGCTGTTTACAGATCCGGATTCGACGCTTCCTGCGTTCCTTTCAAAAACAAAAAAAGCTAATTCAGCGCCTTGCTCTGACACTTGAGAACCTTTTGGCGCCGAATCCATTTAAGTCTATTCCCCCATCTCGACATATTTGGCACATGAGCGTGATCGACGTGCTCCCTGCCCGCACTTACATGATTAATGGTGCTAGCCTAAGCCCGTAAATTACCGACTTTATGTCATGTCCTAAGTTTTAAACTCCGCTTTGGGGTATTCCGCTTACATGGTTGGCCGCGGTCATGTGGAAGCGTTCTCACACCCCCCCAAACACTCGCATTTGGTGTGTCGCATTGGGGTGTGCCGCTCGAAACGAATTAACCATCAGATAGAGACTTCACCGGCGGTCGGGGGCTCAGCTAAAAAAGAAGGAAAAACGAAGAAGAAAAAAAGCTGCCACATAAGTACCCTCCGATATTATTTGCATTTGTATTGCGGACACTGGTACGGGTCGACTGCCCCAGTGAAAGGCAAGAACGGGAAGGAGGTGAAATCTTCACCTCCAGCTCCATGCAGCAAAGACATCCCCCGCCCTCGTCTGTGTCAATTCTGCCCTCATATCGCTCCCCTTGCGAAGCGCGGCGAACGGTCGTCTGAAACCTGGAAAAGAATTAGTCAGCCTGCAGCAAAAGGAACGAACGTAAAGCTTAATCTTCACCTCCATCCAGCACAGACATCTATCTCCCGCCCTCGCCTGCCTGCGGCGATTCTGATACTACCGACCTACCTGGGTAGGACCCTGATCTGCGCGTGGTGTGTCGCGCTTGAGGCGTGCCGAAACGAATTAATTATGTACCAAATATAATTAGCGACGCACCGGCGTGGCGGCAGCTTGGCACAAGAAGGCCGCCACATAAGTACCACCCAATAATTATGATACTATTGCGGGCACGGGTACTGGTGGAGTGCCCTCATATTCATATCCCTCCCTCTGTGAACCGCAGCGAACGCGCCGTTCGAAAAGAATCAGTCAGCGCGCAGTGAAAGAAAAGAACGGGGAGGTAAGGTGCCGATAGACATCTCCATCTTCAGCTTTAGCTCCATCCAGCACATCCATCCATCTCCCACCCTCACCTGCCTGCGCCAATTCGCGATCGAACATTGTCCTACAGACTTGAGTATCCAAAACAAATCGAGCCTACCCACGCACATCGCAGTAGACACATATGTCCCTTCCCTCTCTCCAAAATCCAAAATCGACACATATCACCCCTTGCCCATGTAAACCCATGTAGATAGAGAGGCCTTGGACATCGAACAGGAACCCCTCCGCGCGCGCGTCCCCCTCACCTGCTCCCCGTGTCGAAGCCCATCGATCAAATCATACGCTGGCGGTCCCTCGCCCGTCGGCTCATGTACAGGCGTGGGGTCGCGTTGTCGTCGGGGCAGTAGATGTAGACAAGGCAGCCTTCGGTCGAGGACGCGATAGTGGTAGTGGTGCGGCCCGTGGACGTCTTCACCGTCAGTCGCCGTCGCTGCGGGTCTCGTCGTTGTTCCCGCTCTCGACGTCGACGCTAGCACGCGTGCTCCAGGCTGCGTCGTTGCGGCGCGGCCCGTCGGTACCGCCAGTCGCGACTTAGTGGTGGCAGGCGCGTTGGCAGATATACGTGCGGGCGGTGCGGGACGAGTCGTTGCTCGTGCTCCGGGTCGGGGAACCGCCGTCATCGTTCGTGCTCGACTCCCAGTCGTGCGTGCGATGCCTACCGGAGCACTGGCGGTATGAACGCGTCGCAGAGGCTCTTGCTCTCGTCGAGCCTGGTGCGCTCACCAGCAGACGGCACGTCCGTGCGGCCGTGGTCGCCGACGGAGGAGAAATCAGGCGCCTCAATTGGCGCGTGTCGTTTCGCCGTGCTCTCAAGTGCGTGCGCGCAGAACTCGGGCGCGGGGCGCTCGCCGGCGTAACTCCACCGCTAGGCTCTGTTTTCGCATCGAGGACGAGCTCTGCGAGCTTGTGTTCTCGCGATTCGGAAAAGGCGTCTTGTCGCCGAATGGACGCGTCTTCAAGTGGGTTGTGGAGGGTTCCTCGGTAGCAGGGAGGAGATGCACCGAGCAAAGACGACCATCGAGGATTCAATCGAGCGCAAACAGTCACGCACGTAGGCTCCTCGACTTTTTGGGAAAGAGCTCTGAGCGGAAGGTAGCCTTGAGTTCACTCCCTCTCATTGGCGATCAATATCGCGGGTGCGCACGAAATCCGAGTCAAGCAAGATTCATGGAGGTCGTTGTGAGGAAAGGAGGGAACGCCATGATGGTGTGCCGTAATATGTATCCTGATCCGCCGCTTTTGTCCGAGATCGTCGACAAATGCCGCGATTGCAAAAATGGCGTCTGGACAGGCGCAGCATAAAGAGATGGAGAAATTTTTCTTCGGGCTTGTAGCTGCCGGCGCTCACCCCGAACTGGTCAAGGCGGTCCGGGCCTTGATGGACTTTGCGTATTTAGCTTCACTTCCATCTTACACGACAACGACTCTTCTCGCGTAGTACTTACGCCGCCGGCCCTTGACGACTTCCACGCCCACAAGAATATATTCATCGAACTCGGTGGACGCAAGGAACACTTCAATATCCCCAGATTCTATTCGTTGGAGCATTACGAGCCGTCCTTTCGCCTTTTCGGGAGTGCCAATGAATTTAACACTGCCGAATCTCCGGAGCGCCTCCACATCAACTAAGCCAAAAATGCTTATCGGCCAGCAACCGAAAAGATTACCCCGTACAGATGACGCTCTGGCTTCAACGGCAGGAGTCTGTTGCTCGGTTCAACGCCTTCGGTGAATGGATATCCACACCGACACTGAGCTCGACACCAATTCCACCAATAATTCCTTCGCCCGCCAACCCTGCTGCTTCAGCGTCAACTTCAGACGACACCGATACTCTCATCCATTACATTTATTCCATTTCCAAGCTGCCGCCTGCCGCAACACATTCTGTTGCGGCGACTCGGATTATCTCCCCACTGGCCATAATGCCGTTCGTTTCCTCCCAGCTCTCTCTCAGTTTCTTCGGTCCCAAGATTCAACATGTATCCCTTATTCATACGACGTTTTTCCTATTTGGAAAAGGCTGAAATTCACCCTGCCTAATATCCCGGAGGGCGGTAACCTTGTCAGGGCGACCGCACCGGTAGTTCCACCGGGTGAGGCTGCATATCGAGCTATTGAGCCTGCGTACCATGATTTCGAGCTGGTAAAGACTGCGGAAAGGAATGCAGTTACGGACGGCACTGCTCTTCACGGTTGGTCTTCGAGATTGAGTGCCCTCAAATTTTCAGGTTAAATTACACCGATCGTTTGCCTGTGTAATAAATCTATTTCATCTTTGAAGGGCCACTGGCGGGTGCTCGAGTGCTTGTATTGATTGTTTGATAACACAAAGAACTCAAAGTTTGATCATTGCAAAACACGTCCATTGAGGTTGAGATGAACTGGACTCCTAAACGGTTCTCCGTGCGGCAAATTTGGTTAATTGGCGGTATCTGCCACGGAGCTTTGTGGTAGCAGTGGAGAGACGGCGTATCTGGTTGAGAATGCGGCGGGCTTTGTGAAATCCCGATTTTTGGCTTGACCCAAGGCACGACATACAGGCCTAAGAGCTTGAAGAGCTTAACTCGAATCATTTCTTCGTAGGATCTCCGAGCTCCCATCCATCTCCTCCAAGAGGGGTAAAGTTCGAAAGCGCTTCCTGTCCATCCTCTTTTCTCAAATCACTTAGTCAATAGAGCGGTACCAAAATCCATCATCTCGGCTTTCCATATGCTGTGGGTTCTTGAACCCCCGATTTGGCATGCAAACGGCGTGCCAGTATCTCTTCCTTTTTGTCAAGTCACTAGAGCAGCGTCCTTAAAACCCCGGTGAAACGTGTGCTGGCGGTCTATGGGTGAAATCCACTACAATTGCAAATCCGACGGGCTGAATGCAATGAAGAAGTGCGCTCTAGTTCAGGATTCACAAATCCCTAAAACAACAACCAACCAAACTCCACTAGTGATTCCAGCTGCAATCCCAGAGAGTGCGACTGAGTACGGGTCTTTGTGTACCGATAGAAGATACACGGGAACAGTTGTTTAATATTTGCAGATCGCAGCAAGTAAATCCAGGATCGTCTGCAGACAATGGTTCAATTTATAGTTTTGCAACTCTGGGTCACCCACTCTAACCTTGTAAGACAGGAGCAGTGAACCAATTTGACACACAACACGCAACAAATCCGGAACACACGTAGGACACGCAAAACACGTAGGACACACACAAGCAACACGCAGAACACGCAGGACACGTACATGTACACGCAGGATCACACAGAACACACATACACGCACACACAGAACACGCAAGGGAATATCCCGAAAAAGCTGATAGATTGATAATAACTCGAAAATACAAGCACGCCCCCAAGGACAGCCTCGATGAAGCAAGCCGGTGGTTCCGCCCTTCTGTACTCGCTGGAGCAGACCGCTAGTCTCTCCGCTTTACGTTTCCGGGTAGGAGTCCGTGCCTTCTCCCTACAAGCTGCCCACCTTGTATACTGTACATCTAAAAATAACTTTACAAGCATAATACATTAATCATTGGTGTAACCATGTCCGTGACTCGAGAATATGAAATAACAATTGCCAAGCTTGCTGAGATTATTTTAGATCCTGAAAATGTTAGTTCTGGATTAGTCCCTCAAGACATTGTGGTTGGATTGGATAGCCCTTCAAAATGCCTCTTTATAGACACCCTGAACTTGTGTATAGCCCAAGAGCTACCCTAGACCGTCTACCCGTCGAGGTGGAACATGGTTGAGCAGGCTCCCTATTTGTCTGATTTATTTCTGACGCAATCGGAGCCCTGACTTGGCACCCTAGCGGTCCTAGTATTCTGGATTTCTTGGGTGCACTACTTGTGCCCCTCGAAGGATTCTTGGAAATCCGGAACCTTGGGTCTTTTGCCTACAATTAGACACCCTGGTCCCCTTCATAGCTCAAGTAAGGACCTTCTTCCTAATTTGGGTTTGAACTCGGTTGCCATATTAAGCCGATTGATATTTGATGGGTGTATAACACCACATCCGGATCTGGCCTGTTCCGGTCTGAAAGGTTCTGGGTCATCACGTGATCGAACACGTCGCCTCATTGATACAAGCATGGACAAACAATGTTGAAACTCATTCAAGATGAACTTGCTTTGAGTTCCACAAATAGGCACAGAATAGATATTTTATTCCCCAATGTTCATTCAGACTATCTGCAACCTCCTGCCCATAGTACGACAGTAGGATCCAGAACCAGCGGCATATTAGTCGGAGGCACCCAGTATGTGTGTTTTCTGGATACTCATCCGCAACCAGTTCCGGATTTGGTTTCTAGCATGTAGTTCCAGGTCTATTGACTTGGGACTCGTCATAGACCCAGATGCACGTGTATCCGCAATGGAAATCCAGAAAACATTAATTTTCAGGTGTTGGCGAATTCACGGCTTATCACCGGGTCCCAGAATCGGCATGAGTTCCTTGCTGCTCTGGGCACCAACACTGAATTCTTTCGACATGGGCTGATAAGAAAGAAGAGCACAGAGGACTTCCCCGTCGCATGCAGTGATGCTATCCTGCTTGCTTTGCGATCTCGAAGCGGGGTGGAAGTGGTCGGAGAAGCTTTAAGTGTTCGATCACAAGCAGTTTCAGGCATCACTCAACTTCCACGAACGGGGAATAGCTTCTCGATTCTTGCCGCTATTGAGGCTAGCGCTGAAATAAAGCGCAAGCATCTGCAATCGAACGCGTCAAAGTTTTCAATGGAAGGATAGCTAATTTCAGGAGAATTTGAACTCGAAGGTGAGTTTATGCTATGTTCCAGATCCCGAATAACTAAGCCAAGGTTTGGGTGAATTTTCCAAGGTGTGGGAACGAATTAGCCCTAAGCGGAGTCTGAGGGCTTCAGACAGACCTAATTTGGGCCCAAATACATAAAGAGTAGCAAACTGGGGTAATACCAGTGGCGTTTCTCCGGCAGGGTTGCCAACCACCAAAATAATCATGATCAACTAAACTTCACGAGTCCATCGCAGACTCCACCAAATTTAAATGCCCAATGTTTCGCCTTCCGCGCTTCTTCAGAAAAAGTATTCGCCGAGCAACCCGCACTCAAAACACATTGCGCACGACGCACACTCTCCTCGTGGTCTGTGTGTGCATCGATGAGTTACATAGCTACAATGTGATGCTTGAGGAGGAGCAGGGGAAGCAGAGCGGCAAAGATGTTATGCGTGGCGGGACGGGATCTTGAATTTTCTATGCAGCGGCTAACCACCAGCGTGGGTCGATGAGGGTTGGACAATCGTGGGTCGTGATCCATTAATTTTCGGAGGCCAAAAATAAATAAGGTAACTCAAATTGGACGGTTGAGTGTTGATCTAAAAAAGAGCGTGTGGGGCATAGGAAGATGAGGCACTTGAGGAGGGAGATCAGGAGCAGGAGGAGGAGGAGGTACAATTTTTCTTTCATTTTTTCTAATGACAAGTGTTCTGCTTCGGGCGTGAGAGGAACTTAACCCAGTATCTTATATTACCGTCGAATTGCACCCATTGCTTCTCGCGCAGCACCGTGTTTTGCTGCGCGATGTTCGGGTGTTCCGGTTTTAATAATATCAATGGTGCGGAAGTCTTATCAGCTGAGTTCACAGAAAGGCTTGACCCTGGCGAGGATATGCGTTTGTCCTTGAAATTCAAGGTAATGGTGAAGTTTCAAGTTCAGGTTCGGAGAGGTAGGCAGCTGACGCAAGGGTTCAGCTCAGGAACGACGGAATCCAATTCGAACCAACGGCATGCTGTCATGGTTGAGAGAAGATCTTCAAGGATTCTGATAACAACCGGCATGCGCTCATTGAATTCAATAATGGATAGAATTTGGCCCTACGCCAGATATTTAAACGTCTCCTCCCGTTAGCGAACATATCTGCGTTTTCTGGCCTCCCCCACCCCCTCCGATGGGGCTACTCCCTGGGACGCAGGAATTATACATCGGGTACGGCTTGCCTTATCGACATTTTCTTTGTGCGCAGAGAATAACAAAGCCAAGGGTATTACTCGAAAATATCATCTATGGTGAGGCTACCCCAGCTACTCCTCACCATGCCATGACTGACTTTTACTTCAAAGGTGTTTACTTGTCGGTGTTTGCAAAGTGTTGTGTTGTCTTCTACAAGAGGAAGAGGGCTCGAGAGACGGTGCGCGTATACCTCCTCGTTACCACCGGCCTGCGTTTCATTCTTATTACCATGGTGTGTTCCCCTACTGGGTGGCTGGAGTTCGTATTGAAATGTGCTCCCTGGCAGCGCAGCGTTGCTTCATCGACACCTACCGTTGCATTATTACTCTCAGTGAATGCTATCTTGTCCTGAAGTCCCCACTTTACATGCTCATTACACATGGATAGATGATGTCGACTTGGACCCTGGACCGCCGAATTCTTTCCTGGGGGTTCTAGAAACTTCTTGCTGGATCCTCATAACTATGACCGCCGACGTGTTCATTGTACGTATCACGGTGTTCAGGTTTCTGTGAATAAGTCTGGGATGTCATCGAATTCATAGGTCTTCCGCGCGTTGGTGGTTTGGAATCGACGCTGGCTCATCTCAATCATACCGTCACTCCTTGTCCTTGCAAACTCAGGTCCGTATCGGCTATCTATGTCCCGACCTTTGAATAATACTCAATATTGTGTTATAGTCATCGCCGTCTTCGCAATAGTGTTTTTTATTTCCCCAAGCACGACCTGGTGGAGTCCTGTTGATTGGATGAATGCCTTCATTTCCCTCACGCTGTGTATTAACGTCATCTGTACCGGTCAGTCTTCCTTCAAGGCGTTTATTAGCCTCTTTGATGCCATTTCTTCCATATAGGTCTTATCGCATTTCGCATTATCCAAGTTCATCGTCAAGTAGCTTGGATTATCTCCAGGACATCGGTCCGACCTGCGAATATACGAATCCTGTCAGTCGTCGTCGAGTCCGGTCGGTTCCACATCCAATGAACTGCTTAACACGACGTCCGTGCTAATTTCAATTTTGAAAGCGGCAATATACACCGCGGTGCTCGTGGCGACACTAGTGATGGCTCGGCTTAGAGGCTTCGCAATCATTGTCTTGATGGATTGCGTGAGATGATTTCTCCGTTCCAGTGTTTCTGGGTGAGCTGATTCGCCGGCTCGCAGTTGTCACCCACAATTGTGCGTAACTTACCCCTCCATTCTTTGCGTCACCTTGAGAAACGGAACGAAATTCTAAAAATTCAGGGACTCATTGTGAGTGCCTTCAGTTGAACGCCCTGCCAGTCTCGCTGACAGCCGGTAGTTCTCGTCCATTATTATCCGCATAGGCCGTGGGACCTCGTACGAGAGCACAATGGATGGACCTCCTACAATCCTGAACCAGCATCGGGCAAATGTTAGCAGTTTGGAATTTGCACAACTGCATACCGGGATCAGCGACTTTCAGATCACGCTGGAACGGACAACCCGGGTACCTGTAAAGATGACGAGCTCCTTGACAAGTGACGAGGTGGACGGCCCCGAAATCCCGTGCCGCTTAAGTAGGGGTGCATTTCTGATGAACTGAAATGGAAATCTGGATAGTTTTTCGAATACAAACACTGACCTCAGTCACCTACATACCACTCAACTGTGCTGAATTGATTTCGTCGCTGTTCGGCGATCTCGGGGATGTTGAATTCGGCGATTTGATGGCAGCGATATTCGTACTTCGGTCTTCACTACCAAACCATAAGTAACACAGTTACGTCTCCCCACCCTCAGACTTGATCCCGCCGTTGCGCAACTCCGACCAGTTTACTGGGTAAAGTTTGCCTATCTTTCAACTAAGTACTGCTACATCGTGCAGGTTCGACTTCTGTGCCTCAGGGTCACATAGTTTTGCTTATGAGAATTTCCCGGTTCCGAGAAGCTACGGGCGATTTGGGCCCCCTGTGCGTATCCTTCTTATAGCCTGCGGTCTAAATTATTATCCTCGTTGATACAGCCGACACCTCACCTGGTACTGCACAAGCTCTCACTGACTCACAACTTTCGGGTGTCTCCCTGGCTGTCCTCGTGAGCCTCCCCTCATGCAGGTGTGCCACACACAGATCTCGGGCACGCACATGTCCTCGTCTTTGTTCTCGACACCGCGACCTCGGAACGCTTCTCCGAGGCCAAGGAAGAGCTTTCGAGGCAATGCAGCGGTGGACATTCTGGACTCCTTTTATGTCGTTTTGGACGCCAAATCTCCACCGAGTCCTACGACGACATCAACACCTGCAGGAAGGTCTTCGACGTCGCCTGCGGCTGTCTTGGGACGATTTTTTTGTGCGCACTATTGTGAATGTAAAATTCTCGTATTACTTTGCAAATCAACTTGGTACTGTACAATATATCTCGTGGATCTGGTCTAGTCTATATTTCTACCACACTGGAGAAGGAAAGTCGCGACAACTGCAGCCTCAAGGAGTCCGAGATGAATCGCCTCCCCGGTCAGCTCCAAAATCACTGTGTTCTGGCTCCTTGAGATCCGGCCAAGCAACTCCGGCTGCGAAGTGGCGGAATAAATCTATTTTCCCAGTTAGATATATGCCTGGGTTTGGAACTACGATAATACCCAAATAAAATTGTCCCGTGGAGTAAACGTGAATGTTGCGCCATTCACAGTCATTCGTCGAGAGCTGAGATAGGATTTCAGCTAAATATTGAGCCTCAAAAACGAAGCATACTAACGTTTGGTCGCGAGACAACAATAACATGTCCGATACCCGCTGTCTTTCTACGATATTACGCAGTTCGACTTCGGGATGTCGGTGCCATTGAACCAGGGCGATGTTTTGACCGTTCGAATTTTGAAAGACGGAAACACCTGGCATGGGAGTGTCTGTGGTGATTCGAAAGTACGGCCGCGATTTTGGGCCGATAACGTTGCAGTTCAATATGGACGGGTTGGATGAGGTGAAACGAAATGAGAAGAATGTGGGCAAAGCATTTGGCGAGGTAAATGGCAGAGCGCCAAAAATCGACGGCCCACCCTGAGGGGATCCCGAGCCTTGCAAATCTCGTGAGTATGGGTTGAACATGGTGTCTTGTGTGAGTTGGTGGTTTCTTGTTCTTCAACCTAACCGTCTCAATGTTAAATACTTTTTCGGCTCAAGATGCAATGGGATATCGGCCTCAGAATTATTAGGAGGCAAATCCAATGTTTTCAACTGAGTGGAGAGCTCACGTTTCTAGTCCGAATATTCCTTCCGGTTGCGAATGTTCCTCGCAGCAAGCGGGAAGAGATTGCAGTCGGGCCAATCCCAAGTCCGCTCATGGTCAGCATCCAGGTTCCGTTCTCGAACATGGATTGTCGCTAATCGTGATCGGAGCGAGGGTCACTGTGGATCCCGGAGATCCCGGGGTGTGGTTGTGTGGTTGCAGATGCGGTGCAGTGTAAGCGATATGCGGAATCCATGTGAGAAAGCGCTTTTAATTAGACGGCATGGGACCCATACCTACTATCCAGGCCGCTGAATATTTCCCCCGACGGCTGGCAATTCGTCGTCTTGTGACTCGTCCGAACCAGCCTTTCCTCCATATCCAATGGCCCGAACACGCGGGCTCCACGCCGGGCTCATCGTGATCCTTTCATGTGGATATGTCTCTCGCAACTCGCAGCTGAGTTCGGCCACGGTTCCCCTTTGCGGGAACACCCAGTACCTTGCAAGGAGCTTGCAAAAAGCCCAGAGTCCAAGCCCGCCGGACTCTGGCAGTCTGACACTCAAATTTGCGGTGATGTTACAAAAATCACCTAGCGAGGGGCTACGCCTTCGAGCAACCGTCCTTTTCCCTCAGTCAAACTTCAAGGGGACGCATAACCATAACTTAAGCTTGAGTGGAAGTCGATGAAAATTCAAAGTCCGAGTTGGCCGGTGGCAATCAATTTTCGGATTCGGAACACCGCAGCTTCGTTTTATTTTGATGGTTGGATTGCATGCTGCGTGGTAGGTAAGTAGGTAGGCAAGTAGGTAGTACTATACGAATTTGTAAACAAGGGGTCGCTGAGCATTCCGCCGTTTACTAATTCCCCTCCAGACATTTATTTTGAGTTTAATAATGCGTACAATTTGCAAATGGGGTTTTTCCTGATGAAGGCGCAAACACTTCATCAAGGGGATGGCATCCTTGCCAGTGGCTCAGATGTTTGCTTCTGGGGTTCACCGAACCGAAAGAAAAGCAGTTGAACCCGTATATCAACGCGAAAGTCGCTACAGTATGCTAACTATTCCGGACATTTATCTCCCTCTCATTTGTTTCCCAAGCTATACAACATAACCCGATGCTCGAAAGTATCCCCATGCTTTGTCTGGAGTGATATTGTGTCAGGCGCGATCAGTAAGACTCAGGCACGAGTCCTTCCAGTGACGGCGAAGAAGGGCTTTGATCGATGCGAAAGCTTGCTCGATGGGATTGAGGTCGGGAGAGTAGGGGGGCAGGAACACCAGCTTGCATACTTTTAACAGTCAGTAACTACAAGAGTGCACAATGAGAGACGTACATGCTTGATCCTCAACAAGCGCTCGGACTTCCTCGGCATGGTGGATGCTGCAGTTGTCGAGGACGAGAACGCTTCGTGGTCCAGGGTAGGGGTTTGTGAGAGGTATCTGTGATAGATTAGCAAGGATATGGAAGTATAGATGAAGCAGTACTCACCCCATACTCCTCAAGAAACTTGACGAAGCGTGTTTATTGACGGAATCTTCAACAATATCATGTGCCACAATGCCGTCCAGACTCCAGTGTGATGACCGGAAGGATGGAGTAGCGCTTCCCACGTAAGAAGACTCGCCGCTGAATGCACCTCTGGCCTCTCAAGGACCAACCTTTCGGCCGTCCAGTTGTGCGGTCATTCTTTGCCGCCTCGTCGATAAACATCAACATGTTATGATCAGGCACGAGGTCCGCCATGCGGTTCATGTACGCGAACTGCTCGAAGTCATTGCGCTCCAATGCGCGTACAGAAACACATTTCCGCGTCAGTTCCAGCCGGCGCATGGTGCGTAGAAGGTTCGTGATTGACACGGAAACGTTCCGCTGCATCAGGAGTTTTTCCTGGATCTCGTCGATGTAGATGGTATGGCACTGCTCTAAGTATAAGGGCAAGTATGAACTTGATATCTGTGGCATCGAGGATGCGCGAGCGCCCAGAACGATTGGCCGCTGGATTGTACGATGTCCCATGGATAGTGTAGTCTCTCTTGACAGACCGAAACTCGTACTACCTCGTTTCCTGAGTGTAGTAGTTGAGGGTTTTATACACAAGACTCTTCTTTACTCCAAGTACGTCACATATTTTCTGCACGGGGAAGTGCTTGTCAAAGAAGAGCACGGGGATCCGGTCTTTCAGGTCGCGAGAGATGGTGCGCGAAGGCATGCTGAACAAGCGGTTCCGGGGTCCGGTACAAACAAGGCCAAGCAAGTCAAAAACGATTTTGCGTTTTCCGCATCAATCTGAATAGAGCTGTAACCTCTCTTCCTTGATATTGTGATCAATACACTATATAGCTATACCACATCGCAATATGCTTGTCTTGTGAGGTCGCCATCGAGCCGGCGAGCCGTCGAGTCTCACATTCGAGCGCACTGGACAGCGCTTCATGTTCCGCCTGGCATTGGTGCTGCCCTCACGCAAGAATTTAATCTCATTCCGCTTTCTGAACTCGTTATACCCTACCCTCCCCCGGCTCTGATCTTTGGACTCGCGCTCACACTGGATGTATTCTGGTTCTGCGATCGCTGCCATCGTGGATACGGCACGCGTGAAATCTTGCGCTCTCATCGAAACTCACATAATATTTGTCCCCACACTGCCGGACAAGTCAATACTTGGACTACCGGTCTGGCCCAAATATTCAGGCGCGGCCGCACCAAATGTTACTTCCAAGTTGATGTAACACTCCTCCGCCCCAGTAATGCTGCTGACTCTGACCCCGAGAACTTTCTCCGTGTATTTCGTACAACACATCCGGCTCCATTTAACTAGTATTCCAAAATCCGAGCTGGCCCGACCCGCCGTGAACAAGATACCAATATTTTCTCAAGCGCACATGCTGGATGATTCACATTGAAGTCTTCACTGGCGAGGAGCTCATTCTGTTCTGTCCCATCTCTCACCAATATTTTCTCAAGCGCACATGCTGGATGATTCACATTGAAGTCTTCACTGGCGAGGAGCTCATTCTGTTCTGTCCCATCTCCATCAGCCATTTGACAAAAATCTTGCGGTCTTTCGGGCCTTGTGACCTTGTGGCACAGCCACCACACAAGCTCACAAGGTCGAAGTGCAAGAAAATCTAAACAAAAGCTTTTGAAAAATGTAGCAATAAGAGACAAGAGGGCTGTGAGAGTTGTGAGGAGTCCTCTAAAAAATTATAACAACCGTGTGATGCCCACAAGCTTTTCAATTTTCAAAATTAAAGCCTCCAGCCAGAGTCGAACGAGTGATCTTGTGAAAACCATCTCTGGATTTGCGGTCTTGCGATCTTGCTGCAAGATCGCAAGTTGCAGTACTTTGGCTGTGTCTTGCAGTCTTGTTGGGTCTTGTGAGGTCTTGTACAAGATCAAAGATTTTTGTCAAAAGTCTGATGGAGCTGCGCGATGGTCCTTTCCACACGCTCGGGAAGCTTGTCATCAAATATATTGAGAGAATCCAGGACGAGATTGTGCATCAGGCGGGCTTCGGCATGCAAAAGCTCATCGCTGAGGTCGGAATGTAAACCTGCATCTTCCTTAGGACTGCACGCCGTGCCCGTCGCACCGGTTCTACGGGTCCCGTACAACGGGTAGCTGACCCGTTCCGCCAAGGGTTTTAGAAGTTTTTCGACGGGACAGCACCGGGACGGCTTTTCAAGACGACGGCCGTCAAAATCACGGCCGTCGCCGGAGGTCGACGGGCGATGTGGTCTTTGCACAGCAAAGTGACAAATCTCATATATTTCGAGCATTTCTCATGTGTGATACACTTGCATTGACCTTCTACAG
The DNA here is from genome assembly GCA_014925785.1 of Mycena galopus ATCC 62051. Taxonomy (NCBI): domain Eukaryota; kingdom Fungi; phylum Basidiomycota; class Agaricomycetes; order Agaricales; family Mycenaceae; genus Mycena; species Mycena galopus. Next base: position 281,527 of record WIQG01000151.1, read on the forward strand.
TGATTTGTACTGATATGAATCACTCACGATAGCATTCCTACTCCTCAAGTAAACCCAAGTCTTGAGTACATATCTTTCCATGTATCCCGCTCAACAAATCTTTCTTATCAGAATCCAGTTCGTCCCTCAGCAAGAGAATAGAGAAGCACCCAACGAGCTTAGAGAAGTCTTATATAAATCACAGTTGAGTGCAGGACTGCTTGTTAATGCCTTTGAAGGTGTGTTTCAGCACGAATTGCCCACCAATTCTTCAACTTACCAAAAAGGTATGTCAAGAGGATAAAATACCCCATATTTTGCAATGAGAATGGCCAGGTTTGTGTATTATCTCTGAATAAAACGGTAAGATTTTCATTGAGGCTCTATTGGATGCCGGTAAATGCTAATTTTGCTCGCAGTTGAACCAGCAACTTCTGTTCACCGTTGACGGCCGTCCCGTCACCCGTCCCACGCCGTAGACACTTTTTTAACTCACACGGCGGACCGTTGGGTGATGGGCCGTGCCCGTTGTACACCCGTCGAAACGACGGCCGTGCCCGTGACGGGCACGGTGTGCAGCCCTAATCTTCCTCGCCTATCTTCGCCTCCTAATCACCGTTCCAGATAGTTGACATCCAACGCCGCTTTTGGAACTATCAACAAAGAATCCTGCAACAACTACGGTCGCTACCTTTGGAAACTCATCTTCAATCTGCTGCACCAGCTCAGAGACGAGGGCGGCTCATACAAATACCCTCTCACCGCACCAAACGGCATGTCTAACCGAGCTCTCCTCTCTCACCGACCGCGAGGTTCCCGCCGATATCCAAGAACAGACTTGCGACAATGCTATCTGCGCGCTCTTTTCTCACAAAAAGGAAAAGAACCGGGAATCAAAGTATTTTAATGTCATGATCTGCTTTTCAGTTATATTGAGTTTCAAGGCGACCTTGGAGCTACATCCTGCTTCACAGATCTCCTCAAATTTCATAAATCTGATCTACGCGAACCAGACCCGTCAGCTCTTGGAGATACGTCACATTCTCGAAGCAGACGACTCAGTATCAATCCACAAGTTTGTCATTTTGCTGTCTGTTTGCCATCGGTTATTAAAACAACCAGCGCCTATGAACGTGTCAAGGATTTTCTACAGGATTCACAAGAAACTCCCATGAGCCATATTTGAAACTTGTACAACCTTATCAAGCTGATAAAATGTGATGAAGCCATTGACGAATCCGGCGAGTGGCTCGATGTCGAGGGCACCGCGCTCCACTACCAGAACAGTACTATCCACGTACACAAGTGACAAATTCAAGGACATATATCTCGATTTTGTCACATCAGGAAAACCCAAAATTTCTATGACGTCTATGAAACTCAGAGGGGGGTGGGTACCTTTCTATGGTGGGCTATGGTGGTCTATGAGACACACTATAGACACTCATAGTACTCATAGCATCAATGGCTATGAAGGATTATCATAGCTATGAGGGTCTACGGGGTGTCCCATAGACCACTACTCGTCACCATCAAAAGTCATCGTCTTTCCCAGTTTTAAACAAGCAGCACGCCGATTTGTACATTGTAACAGCACAAATACATTCAATAACGAGTATGTCCTCTGTTTGCATCAATAACCGCCGCAACAACCTCCGGCATCCGCTCGATAAAGCGATCAAAATCTGCGGGGGTGATTTCTGTCCAAATCTCCAAGATTGCGGCTCGCAGCTGCTCCTCATTGGACGGGCGCGGCTGGTAATCACGGAGACGGTGCTTGAGGACGTGCCAAAGAGGCTCAATAGGGGAGACATCGGGAGAAGTGGGTGGGTGGGGGAAAATGGGGATGTGGTGTTCTTGCAGCCAGCTGAGAGTTTTCTTGGCTCGGTGTGATGCTGCACCATCTTGCTGGAAACAAAATCCTGGGCGTCGGCACTTCTGGTGGTGGAAGAAGTTCAAGAGGGGTCCCTCGAGAACCTGTTCAATGTATCTGCTGGCCGTCATGCCGCCGCCCTGTCCCCCAGGGTACTCGAGAATCACGAGCAGCCCTTTTGCGTCATGCATGATAATCCCCCATACCATGACCCGAATTGCACTCTGTGGGACTTGGGGAACGCAGCATTCATCGCGGTAGACCTCCTCCGGCCGACGCGTAACCCAAACCCGGCCCTTTTTGTCGTCAAGACAGATGTACGCCTCGTCTGACCACGCGACATCCCTCCAATCATCCGTCGACATCGATTCCTGCCGCTCACACGCCCAACGGAGTCGTTTCTCCTTGGTGACAGGTTTGAGCAGCGGCACCTTGTGTGCGACACGCCTCCCATAGCCGTACTCTGCCAGAATCCACCGAACCGTGCTCTCGCTCGCGTGGGGAGAGATCTCGTTGCCGATGTCACGGAATGGCTTCCGGCGTTCCTGGACGGCGTAACCGACGATGAGGGCCTTCTCAGGTGTTGGAGGGAGGGGTGTCCAGAGCGAGGTTGGTTGTCTGTTGATCCGGTCTCCTTGTAGCGTTTCCAGAGGCTTTTGGCCGTGGATGGATGGATGTCAAGATCGCGCGCAGATTGCGTGATCTTTCCCGTTGATTTAATGGCGCCAACAAGTTGGTTTCGCTGAGCTGGACTCAGCTCGCGACGCAGGGCCTTCTGAGGCATAGTTTGGTAGTTGGTGGTTGGGAGTAGAGCACGTGTTATGACGCCACGCGTCGAAAGACGATGACTTTTGATGGTGACGAGTATAGAAAGGTACCCATCCCTTTCGGAGTTTCATAGATCTCATAGCAATTTTGGGTTTTCCTGATGCACTAAATGCAGCGCCATCCTCGCAGAACATATTTTTATGAGCTTCGAGATACCTCCCTTTGTTGCCGAGTTTGACCTTGACCCTGCCCTCATGTACGAAGACCTCCGAGAGCATGCACCAGGACACTGCTTTCTCAATAACTTGCGCAATCCCTCGCGCATGTGGACAAATGTCTTCATTGAGTGGCTCCTCTCAAACGATGAGCTGCGCGCTCGCTTGGCATACACCCATAGCGGAAAGCTAATCTGGTCCCCCAGGCCCACGCTACAGCTCTTACGCGCCATAGACTGAGGGAGCGACCAACTCGCTGGTGCCTCCATTGTCGGCTCTGCTGCTGGCATGCGGGGGACAGAACTCGCAAACGAAAACCTCTGCAACTCCCCTGGAGTTACGCTTCGCAATGCGCTGTTACTGCACAATACCCTACTGTTGACATTGCCCTTGCCCTCGCAGTACATGAAGGGCAGAAAAGTGTAGTATTTGCTGGGGAGGGACACACTCGGCCATTACTGGATTTTTTCTTTCAAACCAACAGTGGGCGTGATGCGTGACCGATTTTATCTATTCAATATTTCGACACAACCCGGATTTTGGTGTGACACCTCTAAAAATTCCGACATTTCTCACTGAAATTTTCACTTTTTTGCGTCTTTCTGCCAATTTGAGGCTCAGTGTGACGCTCGAGAGGTTCGACAGAGGCCCACGTGATGTGTGACCATGACCAAATCTCGGGATCAACACAGGGGTGCGTGACACGTGACTGTTGATTTGAAGGAAAAAATCTAGTAGTCGAAGGTTGCAAACATGGCGACAAGTAAGGGAAATGATAAGATCAAAGTCAGCTGTGGAATTACTATTTTCGGCACAAAAAGGAGGACAAGCAGGGGAACGAAGAATGAGCATTTTTGTGAAAATGGCCTTGCAAGTTCATTTTCACGAAAATGCTCATTTTTGTATTCCTCTTTGGAATATGAAAATGAAAATGGGAAAAAAAAATGAGATGAAAATGGCAAGTTTGAACGACGCTATTAGCTGCCTCTTCAGATTGTGTGCCGTCGCCACCCATTCAATGAAATAATTTCTTCTTGAGACACGGATTACGATAAATCCGATACTATAATAAAAGGTCCATGAAATTAATAGGTTAGCGGCTAGCCCGGCCCATACTCCTCACCCTAACCCTCAGTTCCTCAGCCGCTTTTTTTGAAGCATGCCAGGCAACCAAATATCGGAATAAGTAGAAATTGTGATGATGCAAGTACTGTGTCTATATGTAGGGGAGCAACGGTCACGGTAACGGAGAGCCCATTGCATTGCCTAACGGTGGGGCTGGTTGCTTGAAAAAATCGTGACATTGAAAAAAATCGCAAAAAATTGTAAAAAATTGTAAAAAAATATCCTCACCCCTACTCGTCCACAATTCCCCTTGAGGATTATATGCCCAGATGTCCTCTCAACTGGGCCACAGAGGTATATACAGATGACCTGTTGCTTAGGGAGGCAACAGTCACGATCACAGTACACCCCGTTGCCTGAAAAAAAGGCAACGGGCATATCACGGTCCCCCGAGCGTTGCTCCCCTATACATAGGCACAGTAAGGATCAAGATAGAAGGACTTGCATTGATCCAAGACAGTGTTGGAGGCCCAGGAATATACATTGTCATTTCGAATGGGCCAGTATTGTCATAGAATACATAAAACTCCACCCTAGACCAGAGTGCTCGCTAAAACCAACACACCACCCCAAATAGCCAGCGAAGACAACTCTTTTTTCGCCCTACTTGCGTTGTTCGAACTGGACGATCCCCCTCTTGCACTAGAGGGATCACTCGAGCCCGAGGTAGCTGATGTGCCCCCGGTGCTTTTAAACACTGAATTGCTGGTAGTTATTGCCGGGTCCTCGGTATTGCCGGCGAGCGCGAAAGTACTAGCGACGATTGTCTGCGGCGCAATTGTGCCCGTGACTGCAAAGACCTGGTTGTTGCACTCGAACACGATATCTACATGTGTATTAAGTCAGGACGCCGCAGCATTGTGAGTGAGACTGGTAGCGGTACGCACTACTGAGGATGTCCTGTAGCTGATCTGTCCCTGACGCTTCTGCTTGACAATTGAAGCAGGCATCGATTATATTGAAGTTATCGTCCGTATATTCACATTGCTCGAAATTCTCCATCTCCGTCTTCTCGCAGGTCTACAGGTGCGTCAGTATAAATGTGTTCATCGGCATAAATCTAGCAGGCTCACCCCGACCAGGGTGTCGTATGTATGTCAGGGGAACCGCCCGTCCGTCCGTCCGCCCGGCTCCGGCCCATCGCACTGCCCCGCTGCCTCGTCCGATCCTTCGTCCAACGCCTACTCAGTGTCCGGCCTTGCCCGTCCGTTCCGCCTCACCCGAATGTCCGCCCTCGCCCGGAACGTCGTCCTCCGTCCCTCCGGACTCCATTCCCCTTCGTCCCCCTTCGTCCGGCCGCTCGCACTGGAATGTACTATGCGATCAAGCTCGGGATCACTGCCGATCACTTTGGACACGTGCTACTGGCTAGCACCTATAAAAACCTCGCCTAGCGTGTGAATCCTCATCCTTTCTTCTCTTCGGATTCTCCCGCTAGGTGCGTATTCTAGAACTCTGTATTTAGTACCATGAATTGAGTTTACTTCGGATTCTCCCGCTAGTTTCCGCGCTCACGCACCGAGCTGAGGTTGCCCTTACAATGTATCGCAGAGGGCTTGGCACTGAGGGATAATGTCTGTGATGTTTCCTGCGGAACTCAAAGTGAGTGGGTTCCATCCTGGGGTGTCACGATGAAATACTTACCGCTAGTACTTATTTGAAAGGTATATGCGGGCGTGATGAGGAGCGCGAAACCGACGAATAGGGTGAAGGGAGTGGGGTACATATGTTTTATGTTTTGAAGATAGGGTGTGTAAGAGGGTGTTGGGTATTTCAAGTGGAGCTTTCAAGGTTGTTTTAAGGCTAAAAATATTCTTCCTGAGGGCGGGTTCAATAGATATTTTGCCGTGTAATGCTACCTACCTACCTACCTACCTTGGTAACCATCCACCGCCCAGCGGACTCCGCCTAGACGCTGCCGGTACACCCGGAACGTCGGATGCTAGCGGTCGAGTTTCAGATCCCAGTTGTGAAGATTCTCGCGCCAGGCTGGGTTGCTCGGGGTTCACCACACATACTCGGGGGCTATGACATGTATAACAGCGCGCAGAAACTCCGAAGATTCCGATGGGGATACATTACAAGCAAGATGGCTCTTGGATGGCCGGTCATGCTGTGTTGTGGAGAATTTCGCACAGCGCCTGCACGCTGCCCGGAGAGCTCTGGGACACCATTCATTCCCGCAAGGATAATTCTGTGTTTAGTTTCTGTTTCCGAAATGATCTCGCGGCACGGACGGGATGTCATATGCCATGAGAATAATAAATATGCAGATCAAGGCGCTGATCCTAGGATTCCATCCGGAGTGTGCCTTTTACCGATTCACTTGGCCGTGGGAGAGATTTTCTCACCAGAGAATTCGGGTACCGACCAGAAGGAGTCATAGATCAGCCACTCTTTTAGAGACACTCGCTCATCATTGGGGTAAGGATACTGCGGGAGACATAGGGCTATGCGCCGTGCCCATGGCACCGGTTGGACGAGTTCCGTCAACGGGTAGCCGACCCGTTCCATCAAGCCCGGGGCGACGGGACGGTTTAGTGAGCCGACGGCCGTTAAATGACGGCCGTGACGGCACGATGGGCAGCGTTAGCAACTCAGTGATGTATGTAATTTAACCCACTGATTGCTGAATGTTGTACATACTATTTGCGGAAGCAATTCACCGCGGCAATCAAGGCGGCAATCCAGCCTTTCCCTTCACGCCTTATACGTTAGCCACACATCTCGATGTGTCAATGGACCGACGAGTTGAACACTTTCAAACTTGGACATTAGAGTATCTCTACTGACTGACGTTCTGTACCTCGGGCTGCTGGTATTCAGGCCCACAACACGGGCACCTTACGTCGCGACACAGCGGTGTACTAGTGCCTGCAGGGTGGACGGAAATTACCCAGTGCTGAACTCGTAAATTTTCTCTTTTTCCTTGCAGCTATACTCAGGTACAATTAATTATCCATTTTGTGATATTCTCGTAGACCAGGCCTGGAACCGATTACGAGCCATAAAAGCTGTGGAAGCATCCAGCCGTTTTCGCCATCTCCTTCCGACGACATCTGACCAGTGTGCCCTCGCCGCCAAAGGGAACCTCAAAGACGCTTCTGAAATTGAGTTCTACCAGTCCGAGTCCGATGCCAAGGCCCTCCCCGCAAAATCGACCGGTCAATATTCAGGGTATTATTCCCTTTTGTCAGTGGAATTTGGAAAACTAGTAACATATGTTGCCTGAATTTCGTCGAGAACACCTCCCCGTCGCCCGTGACGGCCATCCCGTCACCCGACCCGTACCGTAGAGAGTTCTCTAGGCTCCATGACGGGACGGGCCTGCCCTTCACTCTCCTATCAAAACGACGACCGTGCCTAGTCTCCCTAGTCAGACCATTAAACTAGACTATTTTTCTTTTTTGGAGGAGTGGGAAAAATTTGGTGTTTATGTAATGGTCTGATTTTACGTGCACATCAATAGCCGTGTATGCTGTTCCAAACGTCACATTATTCCTTTTGGGAATTTTTTTTTTGGGAGGTGAATTTTTTTTTTGACCAGGTCTCAGATCACCTTTATACTACATACCTACATACTAGGGGAGTACAGTATGCTCAACCTCATAGGAATTGAGTATCAAGTGCATGGATCAGGCTCAGAAAGCAACTTCGGCCCAACCGGCTGACTGTGCACAGCCACTCGGTCCTGTCCGAAACCTCTTTTGCTTTCAATTCAACACCTTTTAATTGCCCTGCTCAGACAGGTAGATGCAAGTAGCAGGGAGGACCAGAGATCAATATTAATACCCATAGACAAAGATGAGAGCTGTGACTTTTTTTTTTTTTTTTTTTTTTTTTTGGTAGTGCATATATCAGCAGCTGCAGAGACCTTAGGCCCAGTGAGAAACCCGTCTTGGGATATCTTGGGATATCTTGGCCTGTAGTGATCTCAGCAGAATCCAAGATATCCCGGCACCAGCCACCAGGAATATGGCACTTTTCCTTGGGATATCTTGGGTTTTGGTGGGCCACCATTTATGTGTGCAAAATTGATTTCAATGTTATTTTATTTGCAGTAATAATACATCCACTGCCCCGCCGTGACCCGCGCGTGCGCCAGCCGTCTGCGCGTCCTCCAATGCCGTGACCCGACCATCCGATATCTCGCGAACATGAAAAGGCACCCGTTGCGTTTTCTCCCGCGCACCTGCCGCTGCACATCCACGATCGACGAGCTTAGACGCACGCGCCCTCGTCATCCGACAGAAGGGTCGTCGCGCAGCGCGGGGTTGTCGATTTCGTATACATACGCAAAGGCCCGTCTGCACCAAATCAGTATAAGTTACTTCCACGGAAGCAAATAAAAAAGCGCGACTCACCAAACCTAGCTGGATGTACCGCTGACATGGGCATTTCCTGTCGCACTAAGTCGACGTGTCAGTTGACGTGCAATGAAAATAAAAGGGACGCACCTTGCGCTTGGAGGTATGGCAGTTGAGACAGGACTGCATCGTCCTGTTGCGTCTCCGTTTCCTGCAGTGCACACATAAGTTTGGGACAAGGGGAATGAGCGGGAGGGCGCACCGGTGGTCAGGTCGGACTCGAGCTCCACGGAGCACATGGGAAAAATCGCGAGGAGCTTCTCTGTTACTGTGGGGTGCAGATGAGTAAAGAGAATAGGAGGAAAGGAGGTAAGAAAGATATAGAGGAAAGAGGGGCCGCTACGCGCACGCACATGTGGATGTCCGGTAGTACCTGCCCAGCTGCGCGGCTCCTGCGTCGCGTTCCCATCTCGTCGCATCCCCTGCGCTATCCACATTCACGCGTCGTTCGCACAAGCATACGCTCCGCATGCACACACGCGATTGCCCAAGACACACCTACTGTCCGCAAGGCCCTTGCGCAGGGCTGGTATCTCGCGCCCGGGAATCGTACCCTGCCTGTATTCTCCGCCCCAATCGACACGGTCGGTCGCCTTCACATCACCACGGCAAGGGCATATCAAGGAATGGCGTGTGGTTTGAGATCTTGAAGCTTTGAGATCGTAAACGACATCGTTTTGAATAGCGAGCGCGCAAGCTTTTCATGAATGCTCAGATGCTTGACACAGGAAGTTTTTGAGGTCTTGTCATTGTTTTTTGGGGTTCTTGCAGTTAAGACGTCGATGTACGATGAGATGATACGGCAGCTTCATGCCACCAACGAGCTAGTACTGATGTCGCCCGATTTGCGTACAATTGTGGCCGATAAGACAGGTCAGACGACAGAGAGGTAGGGTAGATATTGTTGTTCTTGCTGCAGCTCTCGGCGTTGGCGAGAAGGCACCGGTAAGAATCTGAGATGTGTAACCAGAGGACAGGTGACGTGGCCAGCCGAAGATGCAGCCAAACAGAGGCATCAACGGACTTGGTGAGGAATTGGCTTTGTCTGACGTCATTAATATTTCATTGTCTGCAGCTAAAAATTGACTTGATCGAAAATTGACTTGATCAAGATATCCCAAGATGGTTTTTTTGGCACCCAGCATAACTCAAGATTTCCCAGGATGTCCCAAGATATCCCAAGACGGGTTTCTCACTGGGCCTTAGGGCTGACAATAGCAGCCAAGAGTTCAGGTGTTGTAGTAATTGAGGGTATACATCATCCTTAATACTGAACTTTGGCATTTCTGTAAGGATGTCAGAAATCCGATAAGATAGGAGCGTCATTGTCACGGCACACGGGGGTGTGACCGTACGTGGTCAAAAACTCACCACAGTGGTGTGTTTTTGGCCACGTACAGTCACACCTCATGTGCCATGACAGTGATGCTCCTATCGCTTAGCCGGTTGGGCCGAAGTTGCTTTCTGAGCCTGATCCATGCACTTGACACTCAATTCCTATGAAATTGAGCATACTGTACTCTCCTAGTATGTAGGTATGTAGTATAAAGGTGATCTGAGACTTGGCCAAAAAAATTTTTCACCTCCCAAAAAAAAAAATCCCAAAAGAAATAATGTGACGTTTGGAACAGCATAGCCGTGAGTCCCCATTCCGGATAAGGAAATCACCAAAAGGGAAATTTTCTGTTGAGGCTTCAGCGCACCAGGAGCTCCGTATCAAGACCTTCTTGGACCAGATTTGGGCGGCTATACTTCAAAATAAGTATTCTGCTCTTTAAAACTCTCGAACCGAAAGTCTAGGTATTTAGACATGTTTTTTCGTCGCCGTTAAAGTGCTAAGTCGCACGCTACTCGTCCTCAAGAATTTCATTTATGAAGGAACAACTGCATGGAAAATGCCTCTCGCGGCAGCACCCGAAGATTCAGACGAATAAATGGAGGTCTGGTTCGTAAACTGTAGTGTAAACTGGGATTCGATGATTCAGAATGCCCGCTAACTCGGAATTGATCGGCATCCCGCTGGTTTCGCCTCTCCGAAGAGTTGAATATGTAACTTACGTCGGTTGTTAATTCCAACAAGGAAGCAATTGAGGAAATTGGAATATGTACGTCGGCATTCCATAATTCCATCAACGGACCTCGGAATAAGTAATGCACGGGGGATACAAAACCCCGCAAACATAATGCGGCGAGGCCCTGGTCGTGCGCCAGGTTAGGGGGTCCTCTTTTTCTCCTCCGCTTTCGTGCTGCATTTCCAATAAAATCTACACCCTGGGGCACACACTCTTAGTAGGTCTAGATGGTAAAAATTTGTGATGAGACGGGTTTGAAATTTTCAAGCTTCGCGAATTTTATGACCACACTCAGCTCAGCTTTGACTAGAGCCTAGCCCAATACACGTGGAATTCAAATTTTGAACCTTCCGTTCAGCCACCGCGAGCCGTTATTAGGTTGCCATAACACGCCTGAAACTATCCGCCTCTGTGATCCGTCGCCATAGAAGGTGGTGAGCCTGTGGCTTGAATCCCAGTGAAAACGGCGCCTCGGGAGGCATCGCCGGGTATCCCTGCTGGGCTCGTCAAGGATCACGAGGCCATGTTTTTGACTCCGTCCTCAATTTCACATGCTCGGAATCCTCTTACTCTTCCTACTGATGTCATGAAATTGGTCTTCAAATTTTTAAAAGTTATTTCGACCAACCTTCGACTTTGCGCATTCGACAGTCGCCGCGGAAGTCGGAACCGAAGAGTCTTTGAGTCACTGTGACGTGGCGCTCTCTTCCGCTTACCACCACAGCCATCTCCTTCCACTGGTCTGCTGAGACGCGTATCTGGTTCTCTTTGCTGGCAGTCGCTGGGCTGGATAGTACTCTCTGAGACTAGGACCTCTGCTGGTTCTCTCTGGGGCTCTGGGTGTGTCACTCTGTGGCTGGTTCTCCTGGCTCTTGTGCTATCTTGTCGCGCGCTGTCTGCTTGTTTTTGATACCGAGAAGTATGTTTTCTCCAACATTCCCTGATCTGCGCCCTGATACATTCTATCTAGCATGATTCCAACGCCTAACGGAACACGAATGATACGCCGACATCCGCGGGAGCCCGGAGATGGGTGGGCGACAGGCGATGGCCGCGGATTGGCGATGCGTGCGCGCGGGTGAGGAGAGGGAGCGCGGCCAAGTGGCGGGACAAGCAGGTGGGCATGCGGAGGCCCCGGGAATGGGAATAAAACCATATTATTATTATTCCTGTATTCCGTGCTATTGCAATACTACACGATACCTCCCGATCCATATTATCTGAAGACATCTGAGGTGTCCGGAAATAGCTGCGTGTAGCAGCATCTGGCATCGGCGAGTATCGCGGGGCATCCGAAGAGTTGAAACTTGCTATGGCGATGCGGTCCGAGCCTCTGCGAGGCCTAGCCGATACCCGGTGATGCCTCCCGAGGCACCGTTTTCATTGGGCTTGAATGCTTGGCTCGTTCTGATACCTCATCTTCGTCAATGTGGACTAATTTGTTCATCTCTGTGGAACCCTGAAATTATTTGGGCCAGAACGGCTTAATTTGCTCCATGTATTTGTATGTCTGAACAGCCCAAGCTCTGTTTGGGTCTGGACAGAACCAAAAGTATGTCTTTAGATCTCGATTAGTTCTGGGAGAGTTGCTTCGTTAGGGCGTCGGAAATGATGAGTGTTCAGAGTTCTGGACATGCCAGGAATCACTCTGGCACTCAACAATCCCAGACGATGGACATTTGGGGGGTTCCACCGTGATATTGGGTCGGAAATATGCATGCTGGTGCCCAAGACCTATATCGAGTCGGATCACCGTGAATGTTTGGTGAATGTCCGGCGCTGAGCTGCCGGGGTGCCTAAAGCAACAGTACAGGAGGCAATGAGTACGCAGCAGACGCGGTCCGATCAAGTCTCGATTAAAGTCAATACATTGCTGGACGAACCGAAACTAGAACTTTGAAATGAGGGCAGCCTTATACAACAATTAATGGGGCGTGATCCCCACATAGTATGGCGGGCTCAAAGACGGCTCAACTAACACTAGCGGTGGTTGATTTATTATGCGGAAGTCCTATAAAAGCTGAGGGAATGAGGATAGGAAGTCAAGTCGTTCATCGTTTTCTACTTGCATTCCCAGGTTCCAAGTTCCAACCATGAAGTTCTCCAGTGCATTCATCGCCTTTGCTCCTCTTGTGGCGGCGCTCCCGTCCCTCAGTACCGTCGGTGCCAGGGACAACACGCCACGCACTCCAGGCAATCTGTGCGTTACTCTCGCCCTACAACAATCTTTGTCCATCCTAATGTCCAAATTCCCAGGTTTGTCTGCACGGAGGCAGGGTTCACGGGCCTCTGCCAGGTATTCTCAGTCATCAACGACCAGTGCTTCAACTTCCCGCCCAATTTCATGTTCGACATCTCTGCAGTCGGACCCGATCAGGGGCAGAGCTGTTTCTTCTTCATGCAAGTGGCAGTGTGGGGCGCAAAATTCATCTTCTTATGTCCTTGTCTTGTCTAGTAACGCGAACTGTGTGGGTCCCCCTATCCTTGGACCCATTGCGTTCCCCGGGATTTCCGACCTCAGTACCCAGACCGACCCCCCCTTCGACAACCTCATCGAGTCAACCACGTAAGTGATCCACATACACCCCTAGGAGAGATCGCCTTACAGTTCTATTCCAGCCGCATCTTTGACTGAACGAAGGGTCTGCGGCCGCAGTCGAGGAGGGACACTAGCGGAATCGAGTAGAGCACGATCATACCTTCTTGATTCCTTTACTTTGCGCGGCGAGCACACTGAAAGTTGTTAGGATCAGGATTGATGGTATTCACAGTTTTTTTGAAGTACATGTACATTGCTATTCTACAAATCTGCTTTTTGGTTCGGTATGGATGGCAACGGCATTGCTCCTCGCTGAAATTCAAGTGGGGATTCCCAAGCCCACCACTCGGAACCGGGATAAGGGACCGTGGGTGGAATAGAAAATATCTCCTTGAAAAATACCCAGTAATAGTGCTCGTCCGGACACACTCAACCTGAAAACCTTAGCACCGTGATCTCACCTCTCGCGCACCCCATGGCATTATTTTCTGGACTTTGCGTTGCGAGAACGAGCTTCTATACACCCTGCAGTCTCTTCAACTTCCGCCGCCGGAATATTTTCGTTATTTTACTACATACTTCAACTCCGAGGGGATCCCAAAAATATTATTATGAATGTATAATCTCGTCCAGTGCATTCAACTCCCTCGTTCCCCTCATCCCATGCAGGAAAGGTCCAACTCCCGAATCAAATTCAACAGAATGGCTCGTAGGATCTGCTACACTATTACTTGTGAGCACCTCAACCATAATTAATCGAGGAAATTACGCAGACCCACAGCTGAGGGTTTTGCACAGAATTAAAAGTGCATTAAGAACGCATACTTATGAGATCAGTTTCGCCAGATAATCTCAAAGACGAAGGAAAGCTAGCGTGAATTGCTGAAACGAGACAACAAGTCTTGCGCGCCAGATTTCCATGATACGTGCATTGAGTCTCGAGCATTGACTCCGCTCCGAGCATAGGCGTTGCCACGAGGGAGCGAGAATCGGCCGTGAAAGGAGGGGAAGATTTGGATACCAAGACAATCAATCCTACTTGCGGTGTGTAGAATGCCGCAGAAGTTATTGGGATGATTCAAGTTCAAACTCTAGAATTCGACGGGAAGAATGAGGGACCGTAGCCGTGTGATGAAACGCGTTGTGCCGGTCGTTCCTGGGAATACCGCTGGAAACGACATGCAGATTAGCAACAAATATAGTATGGTAAGCACGATATGTACCTCAAGCGCTTTATGTCGGCTCTGAATGGCGTTCCACACACGGAGTCAACTAGTGTTGCCGCGACTCGCGACTCCACCTGTCGAAGTCGACTTGTGGTCGGCGACTTAGGTCGAGTCGAGTCGAGTCACGCGCTCGACTTCAACCGACTTCTGAGTCGACAGCAAGTCGACTCAAGTCGACTCAGGTCGACTTCAGTCGGTCTATTTTGTAGGTCAGTGCTCTCAGCCCAGCTGAACATCCTACCTAACTGGCAGTGCGTATTTCGGCTGACTTAACTGTCTACCTGTCTACCAAATCAAAAGGAGAGATCGTACATGGGGTCCACAGCTGATTTGCGATGTTCCATAAAATAAATCTCAATCAATCAGTAACAACCCATACAAGCTGGTATGGAAAAGCGATAGAAATATTAAAGCAAAAAACACGTCACAGTTCATGTAGCTACTAGTATTTACCAGCGGCTAGTGGTGGGATTATATAGTAGCGACCAGCCTATCAATTCATCTCCGAAGTGCTGTATTATGTTGAATAGATGGACGGGCACTCAACTAAATTCCGGTGAAGGTCAGATTCATATAGCGGCGGCAGAAGAGAGCTGTTTTCACACAATTCGTACTGTGTAAACACAGATAAACAATGTTTGCAGTCAAGTCTTCAGGCGCTACTCTGGCTGGATATAGTTGGTGGGAGGATACCAAAGAAGTATCAAGACGATGATTTGATTTTTCATGATGAATCTGGCATTGATAATGTGTGAAACCCCGATACACCAATCTGAACACCATTTCTCCAGTCTCCAGATCGGTCACTGTCATGCTCACAATTTTCAGCTGTGCACATGAAATTAATACCACAGGAAGGAGACTCGAGAAAGGTTCACAGCACACATACATTGAACCCGGAGATTATGCAGATGGGCAATGCATCTTGTCTGTGAGGTCCAACAAGTAGGAGAGACTGAACCACTGGCTCTGAAGACCTCTTGGGCGATCGACTCATTCGTAGCATTGTCTCTGGTAGGGAATTACTTTCTGAATCACACGGGGCAGGGAAAGAAGCCAAGTTTACATGCACCACGGGACACTGAATATGAATAATGATTCAAGTGATCTGCACAAGATGATGCATGAAAGGCATAGGTCATGACTTGTTCACTGCGTACATAGAAGATCCCGCCATTCGGGGTCCAAGGATCACTCCGGAAACTTATTGGTGGACTGGACAATGGCCGAGGAATATTCTGGTGACGAACAAGACCATTGGAGCAAGGGTCTGTTTGAGACATTGTTGCATGGAATCTTTGTGCAAGTTTATTAAATGCTACGTCTGGCCAAAGAACCCACTCTCGGTCAATAAAGGCGGTGTGAACTGCGAAGGACATTGCTCAGAACAACATTCTAAATATAGTGGTCAACATTTTTTGAACACCGGCATGGCCGAGATGATTACTGAGCGAACTGGTTATGAGGTTCTTGGACTATTATAGCTCTATATCTCTTTAACGGCCATTGTTTATGAAGTCCAGAATCCTTTTTCCGCATGGCACACATTGCTGAATGATTAATATAACAGTTCATATCATAGCAAGAAACATTCATTATCTCCCAAAGGCCTTCTCAAGTTCATTTCGTCTGTGATATTCTCAAGCCCTTAATATCTCTTCAGGAACCATCGCAGCTGTCTTCTGGCAACAATTAATATGGGACAGACCATCAAGAGGCGATGCAGGTACTCGCTGAAGCGTTTCAAACAGCAGACTTTGTTCCAGGTTGCATGCCGGAGGACGAGATGGGCATGTAGTTGGTGGAATTGCAATTGCATCAATGAAATATGCTGCCACTATGTAATTATGCACAATATGAATAGTGCCTCATGTTCTTTCCATTGATCTTAGAATGTCTCAAAAATACTCCGACTTCACCGACTCGAGTCGACTTGAGTCGACTTCGAGTGACTCAACCCGGCCAAGTCGAGTCGAGTCGAGTCGAACACTATTTTAAGTCGACTTGTTAAGTCGCGACTCGACTTTTCGAGTCATGGCAACACTAGAGTCAACCACTGCTACGCATTGTATGAGAATGAATCTCATACCCTCAATTTCGGCATGTAAGACAAATATCGCCGTGTAGTCGAGCGCTTGAATAAGACCATCCATAGAGTTATTTTGAAGCCACCGATGCATTATAGATGGGCTGCAGGGACTAATGAGTCAAGGGCAGTCAGCGCAACATTTGATATTTGACGAGACTCTTCAGAAATATCTGGCTTGCGCCGCATTCAACCCATTTGCTGAGAGTAACCGCTTGCGGGGTGAGGGATCCACGACGAGGGTACTACGATGAAAAGAGGACGAAAAGTTTAGCGCCGGAGGTGTCAAAATTCACCAAGAAACAGATTGCTCAGGAAACAAAAAAAGACGCAAATAAGTATTAGCCTCAATGCATGCATCTGAAGCGCACATTCGCCGACACCATGACATGCACCATGGGAATAGCAAAGGAAGTCTTGAGCGCAGGATGCGGGTGAGCCCAGATATCAGAGTAGGAGCAAAGTAGGAGGCAGATGGCGTGGCGTAGCTCAAGACAAGCTCAAGAGTCAAGATTCGGTCCTTCGGACTCCAACTGGTTTGTGAGGTTCAAAAAATACGTCCGAAAGGCGGCCCGCACCGGACGGCGACGTTGTACCAGCAAGCACCGAGGACATGACCGAAGCTGGGTAAGTACGGATAGGAGCTATGACCCGTGTGACAGTGTCATCAGCAAATCCTGGGTCGCTACGTAGTGAAGGCCGTATTGCCGCTAGAACTAGCAACAGATTCCAATTTTCGAGACGTTCGCCGCAGATTTCTCGATATCCCTGCCAGTATTCAACAAATTCGAGGGGATTGGGAAGATCACCGAGAATCGAACACGAGGACAAAAATCTGGAACTAATAGTCGAGTATATTTTGAGTTGCCTCGCAATCCAGACAGGCCGAGAAAGAGGGCGACAGGAAAGCCGCAAGCAGCAGAACGAGTTTGGTGCTCGGAGGACCGGATAAAGGGAAGAAATTGGGCACCAAAATCTAGGGCTGAAGGAAGACGCCGCCGTGTAGACTGGGTGGAGGGGTGGAAGCAAGAGGACGCGACCGTTTTCTTCCGAGCACCGCCACACTGTCTTTTCTCTTCCACGCCCATGTCGCTTGCTCGGACCAATCTTTCAAAGATGCTACTCTGGATACCCGCTTTTCGCCTTGAATATTGAATTCGCATCACTTCTCGGTGGATATGGAAATGGGCCATAATGGGTTTCGCTCGACCTGAAGGACTAGGATGAGTACCGCGCGTGTGTGGGTGCTCCGCCATGTGTGATGCGTGGTTAACGGTGCGTCTCTTCTCTATCTCGCGTCTCACATACCTCTGCCTCTCCGTTGTGGGGTGCTCCGGGAGCTCGTGACAGCATGTCCGCACGCGCCGCTGTGCCCTATTCCGTCGTTATTGGCGACCAGCGGACCCCAGTCCTATCAAGACCAGACACTGGGGTGGCGTCGTTCTCCTCGATGCGCGCTCCTCGTGCACCTCAATTAATCGTCAAACTCATACTCTTTGCCAGTGCGAGTGCGCTTCTTGTGCCGCTCGTCTACAGTCGGGCTCCCTGTTCCAGCACACCCGTGTGCGGACCTTTCGACCATGGAGCCGTCCGTCGCGCTTGCGGACAACAATGTGCCTGCGGAGCTCGGGCGATGCTGCCCAACTCATACCTACTCTCCTTCCCTTCCTTGTCCTTCCTTATTCCCCTTCTCTCCTCGTTACACTATGTACTGACACCGCCCGAAGCCGTCGCCATCGCTCTCGATTCTACTCTATTCTCGAGTCCACGCTCCTCCACCGCCTCCAAACCTTGCGCCGATCCAGGATCTCTCTTCGACTGGACACGTACATGGACACGGACACGCTCCCCACCTCCGGCGTACATGGGTTCTATCTCTTCGAAGCCGAAGGCTTGGGTGATCGTGCTGTTCGGTTTTTCCATCCACATGTACATACTCAGAGTCTAGCTCGTGCTTGATTCGGAGAAGGGAGGTGGAGAGGGGGCGGGGCACGGCACGGCACGGCACTGCGGGACTTGCTTAGTTTCCGCCTCAAACGTAAGCACCAAATCGGGAAAGTTTTTTCGGCACATCGGCACACTTGAAGTTTGCCGTTGATGACGCACTTATCATTTTGAGACGCGAACAACGACGCAGAATAAGTATTCATTGCTTTCACACATGTAGAGATACAGATTCAAAGGATAAGAGGACAAAATTACAGTGTGGAAGGGGGAAAAGAGACGCGGAGGTCATTCATTATTCACGGCATTAGGGGAAATGAGAAGGAAAGTCTGGGATAGTGGAGATGACATGTGCGTGCTCAAACCAGTAGAAGATAATAAAGTGAGGGAGGGAAGAGGAGAGATTGTATTTGTGGAGATGCTGAGGGATAAATGACGACAGAGCAGAGGAATCCCGCAGCAGCGGCATCAGGCCCTACATGTAAAGGAAAATGGAAAAAATCTGGGGAGGAGTTAGGTTAGTGACGTCAACAGCAATGAAGGCGGACGACGTACTGAGACAGGCCCAGGAGGGTCGTACTATAGGAGGGAAAATCAGCCACGGAGTTAGCGGCGCCACATCAATAGGAAAGGCAAGGGCGTACAAAGGAAGATCTGACTTTGATAATCATCACAGAATTGCTACCATCCGGCATCTAAACTGACGAGCCAAACAGTGAGAAAGGCGCGGGGAACATGGCGAGCGCAGCATACCTGTATTACATCCCCACTGGTGCCCCGGATGGTGTTGGTGACGTTCACAAGCATGGTGGTCGCAGCGATGATGAGGATGGGTGCGGTCAATAATGCAAGCAACCAGGCTGGGCGACGTGACAGCGACGGTGCGAACGACGATGGGAACAGCTGCAGGACAATGAGCGAGGAGAATAGGGCGTGCAATAATCGAGCTGGATGGTACTCGCTCAGGGCGAGACGCGGGCTGAGCCTTACGCGCGCGCGCGGGTGTCGACGTTGGGGGTGCTGTCCAGGCCTTCTTCGAGCTCGGTGCGACATCTTTTGGGTGACATAGACATGAGCGTAATGACCACGACGCAATCACGGACAGGATTGCTCGGTGTTGACATCGAGAGACAGCCAAGGGGCTCAAACCCGAAGACATCGCTGCCAGTGGGCTGGAGCGACAGCGCCGCAAGCCCGGAGTCCAGGACATCAGCATCTAGAGCGTCGCTGCCCGTGGATTGAAGCGACATGCCGGCGGGCCACGGCGCGAGGATGTCGATCGGGTCGAGCCCTCCCCGGATATCAAGCGAGGGCGGCGAAGACAGTGGGGTTGAAGGACAGACAAATGAGGGATGGGCATACGGAGTAAACACCGACACTGCGCGGGCGCAAGCTTGACGCGCTTGTGAAGGGCGGGATTATAGTACTGAAAATAATCATTGACAGGTGTTCCATACTGGGCGAGACACTGAAACACACCTTGCAATAATCAGGACCTCAATTTATGCCAGTCTGAGAAGTTTTCTGCTGTGGACGTCGTGTACAATCAGGCTTGGGCCATCATACAGTGCGAGCATTGACACTGGGGGAGACAATCCATGGGCCGCATAGTAGCAAGGTGGCATACTTGACGAGAATGGGTCAATGAAAAGAGCAGGCGAGCGAGCAGGCGAAACACGAGAGTGGCAAGATGGTGGGAGGAAGGCACGTCGGCAGTTGTTTGCGCCACACAATTTACGCAAACAGGCGACTCCGGCAATGGGCCTAGGTGACAGATGGTCCGCTGTTATATCACGTACAGACTTGCGCTATAAATGAGTTCAGCCCGCGGAATGATGTGACCGATGGCGGAGAGATCTCACAGCCAGTCACCGGTGGTGAGTTCCTACGGCCAAGTACACCCACCCAATCTCTCTACATGGCCCGGCGGTCATATCTGACTGCAACCCACAGTCTACGGTTAGATCCACCTGCCACGCACACATCGTCCTCTCCCAGTTCTCGCAGTGGTATTCACCTGCCGCGCACACACTGAATTCTCGCGGTCAGATGTACCCGCCGCATTCGCTTTATGTTCTTGCAGTCGAATCCACCCGCCACGCCATTCTGTGTTCTCGCGGTCAGATGTACCCGCCGCGTTCGCTTTCTGCTCTTGCAGTCCAATCCACCCGCCACGCCATTCTGTGTTCTCGCGGTCAGATATACCCGCCGCGTTCGCTTTGTGCTCTCGCAGTCAGATCCGCCCGCCACGCCATTTTCTGTTTCAGCAGTCAGATCCACCCGCCGCGCTCGCTTTGTGCTCTCGCGGTCAAATCCACCAGCTACTGCACTTTCGGTTTCCACAGTCAGATCCACCCGCCGCGCTCGTTTTGTAGTCTCGCAGTCAGATCCACCCGCCACGCCATTCCGTGTTTTCGCGGTCAGATGTAGCCGCCGTGCACGCTTCGTGCTCTCGCGGTAGAATCCAACCGCCACGCCACTTTCTGTTTCGGCAGTCAGATCCACCCGCCCAGGTCGTTTTTTGTTCTCGCAGTCAAATCCACCTGCCGTGTCGCTCCGTGTGTTCTTGCGGTCGGCGGTCAGCTGCAGTCAGATCTTACTGCTACCTCCGACTATACAGTTTCATTCGTGACTTCTTTCACTTCCAACGTCTCCATCTCTCTACGTCCCCATCTCCCCACGTCCCCTTCTCCAACATTCCCTATGTCCTTCGGGGACTCTTATGCCGAACTTGCCAATCGCCTTATCTTGCAAGCCAAATCCAGCTTAGATTTGGGGACGCTTTTACCATACGACGGCCCTCTTGTCCGCCTCGTGATACAAGAGCAATACGAGCTGGAGAAGAGAATTCGGGCTTTGGAGGACGATGGGGTTACCACTGCGACGCACGAGCGCTGGCCTACGCTCGTCATTCTGGTCAGAGTGGTCCATCAAAACAAATGCTGCCTTCTGGCATACCACTCCCAGCACCTTTCCGCTATCCGAACCGCATGCTGGGCAGCTGACGGAGCTGCCGCCCATGTCATTGCACAGTTGCGGAACGACATGTCCCAGGACGAGATTGTCTACCTTCGCAGCTACCACGACTCCGTGGTGCAATACTGCCAAACTCTTTCGCCCGCCAATGTGTTGGACCTCGCTATGGGGATTGAAGATCCCCCAGGGGAATCCCCTTTCATTATGGTTGAGGCTGTCCTTCCTCTGGGTGGGCCTATCCATACGGAATCCGGATTATTAGATTTTCAGATTGGGCATTGCTACGTGCTTCAGAAGCGTGATATCGAGCATCTAATCTTACAAGGGTACTTGTGAGAGGTTTAGTTAGATAAAAATTTTGTACACTACAAAAATTGTACTTCGCCCCATCTCATTATCGCTCATCATCGCAAAGCAGCCGAGAGCCGTCAAATATTCAGTAACGAGTTCATGATATCCCAGTAACGAGTTCATGATTTCCCAGTAACAAGTTCGTAGGCTCATAGGAGAATCCTGAAGTTAGGCACCAGATAGGGTGCCTATTGGCAAAGATTTTCAAAAATTGATATGATCCACATGGATACTTGTCTGGGCTTATATTCTCCCTTCATGTTGTCTGCTCCGTTGACCCCGCTGCTGGAAGAACGCCTTGAGGAAGGTAAATGACAAAATTCCGAGACTGTGTTGTTCTCATCTATTTCTTCAGATCTCGATGACGCTCGACAACAGCTTTCCAAAGCTGAGAATAAATTGGAGAAAGCCCAGATCGCCCACAAAAAGACCGAAAAATCCCGAGCAACAGAAGGTGTCTTTTTATAAATGAATATATACCTCACACAACGTCTGATACAATATTCTTCCAGCCCGTAAAGAAACCGTTCGTCTGAAGTATGAATCCGCGCAACACGTGCATCAGGAGGCTCTGGCCACGGTTCGCGCTGCCGAGATGGCACTGGCAGTGTACCATGCTAGCCTACCCTCTGCCTTACAGATACAGGAAGCCCTTGAGGGCCTTGTCCCCCATGGAGGCCAACCCAATGTCGATGAGGCGGAGGTGGACGCCAAGGCGCAGGAGAAAGCCGCCGAGGCGCAGGCGAAAGCCGCCGAGGCGCAGGCGAAGGTGGACGCCGAGGCGCAGGAGAAAGCCGCTGAGGCGCAGGCTAAAGCCGCCGAGGCGCAGGCGAAAGCTGCCAAGGCGCAGGCGAAGGTGGATGCCGAGGCGCAGGAGAAAGCCGCTGAGGCGCAGGCGAAAGCCCCCGAGGCGCAGGCGAAGGAAGACGCCGAGGCGCAGGAGAAAGTCGCCAAGGCGCAGGCGAAAGCTGCCGGGGCGCAGGCGAAAACTGCCGAGGCGCAGGCGAAGGAGGACGCCCAGGCGCAGGTGAAGGTTGCTGAGGCGAAGGCTAAGGAGAAGGTGAAGGGAAAGGACAAGGCAAAGGCGCCAGTGAAAAAAAGGCCCGCTAAAAAGACAAAGATTCAGACTGGCGGAGATGGTGAGGGAATCTTGCTCCTCCGCACTGGCTATCCTGCTCACCTCTTGAGTAGGTTCGGGGGAAGAGCAAATTGCGCAAAGTTTGCAGGATCTCGCTAGGGCAGACTCTGATGGGTCTGACGCTGACTCCGCTGTGTCGGCGAAGGCTGGGAAGAAGCGTAAATGCAAGGACATACAGAAGATCGAAGGAGAGACTCACTGGGAGGAGCTTATCGCAGAGGCAGCCCATCAAATGCAGCATAACAACAATTTGTCCGAGACGACGTTGAAGGAATTGATCAAGACCAAGGAACACGCAGAGGAGCAGCTTGAGCTACTCAAGGCCAGGACGCGGGATGACGACGGTGAGACATAATCGTATTCTCTGCTGAGTATACGTATACTGAGTTGGTGTATATAGACAGCGGTGCGGACAGTGACAATGATAAGATAGATGTTGAGGTCAGATGGGCGCAGTCCTTTTCAGCAGACGACGGCGGCGAGAGCAGGCACTTCCCCAATGGTGGCCAATTCTGGCGGGACACTATGCTCGGTAAGTTTGGGATTTGTCGCTGTGACTTGGTACCCACCTCTCGTTCGCAGAGAAGGCCGAGAAGGCTGTCGACAATTTCCTCGAGAATCCCGCTCGCAAGACCAAGAAGATCCCTCCCAAGCTGAGGAGGCTTATGCGACTGGTGGCCGAGGTGGTTCCCCGCTGCGTGACTACGTCTAAGCAATTAGCCCTACACATTCTCACCACACAGCAAGGCAAGATCCATTGTCGCTTTCACGATCTCAAACGCGGCACTAAGGGTGCAAAGGAGTCGGATGGACCCGGTGCCATTGTCGGGGTAGCGTACAGTAAAGCTGTGGTGCCCACCCAAGACGGGTTTTTGCACTGCGGCTGTGATGAGCAGGCGGCGCTGTGGGAGTTCTTCTGGTTTAAAACCTGGACCGTGACCTCGACACACCCCAAAATCAAAGGTTTCGACAGGCTGGGGCCCGATGCGAACGACGTCCTCACTGCTCGCCAGCGAGCCTTCTTCAGTCAGGCGTACAGTGCTGGAACCTTGCTGCAAATTGACGACATGTATTCTGCCGATCCTCCATACGGCTCTGAGGAGCAGTTTATACATCTTCGGATGATTCAGTTGGAGAGGATGCTCTTCACATTAAATCAGTCGCTACCGGAGGATTCCAAATGGGAGTATGCGCTGGCGAAAAAGACCAAGAATGTAGACGAAGACGTACCTATGATTAACTGACTTGGCCGTTGGTAGGCATAGAATATCACACTAGTTTGTGGGTGTATGAGGACGAGAAGAATGACAGCTGGGAGATCTCACCGCCACTCACCTGTGGCTTGACTCGTGACTGTTCGGATTTACCTGCTACGCTCCCTTTGTCCCTCTCGCAGTGAAATCCACCCGCTGTACTCACTTTCTGCTCCGGCGGTCGAATCCACCTGCCCAGCTCGTTTCATGTTCTCAGTCAACGGTCAAATCCACCCGCCATGCTCATTGTCCTCACGGCCAGATGTGCCCGCCACGCTCGCTTTGTGTTCTCGTGGTGAAATCCACCCGCCTCGCCACTTTCTGTTTCAGCAGTCAAATCCACCTGCCCAGCTCATTTCGTGTTCTCGCAGTCAAATCCACCTGCCTCTGTTCCAGCAGTCAGATCCACCCGCCGAGCTCACTTGTGTTATGTGCTACAATTCTTTCTGGCGGTTGGATCTGCCTGCGAGATAATGTAGGATCTGGCTGGTGACTCTCCCCGCCATTACGTCTTCGTCTTTTTCTTTCTCATTCAAATACCATGAATCCTATGAACACCATCATTTCCTTCTTCCATCGCTGCCTCCCGTGTTTTCCGGAGCACCTCTCGTCAAGGCCAGCCTCTCCACTGCCGGCGCCGGTGCCAGCGCCTCCACTGCCGGCGCCAGCACCAGCGGCCAGCACCAGCCTCTCCGTTGCCTCTATATCCCACGCCGAGCTACATCTTCATCGAGACCTTGGGGGAGGCCAACCACCACCTCCAATCGATCTTGGATGGCGAGGTTGTAGGGTTGGATCTTGAATCTGTCGATAACCCAAACCGCCCCAAGCTGTCGAAGGAGGAGAAAAAGCAGAAGCGCAAGGACGACATCAGAGATGCCCCCACGTTCACTATTGATTGGGGCCAGGTAGAAGTTTGCGTCGCCCAGATTGCGACGGTTGGTGGTGCAGTATATGTTATCCACCTTCACAAAATCACTGGTACGCGTTCTATGCCTCTGCATTGTGGGTCGCTGATCAACGCACGCACAGCATTACCTGTCGAGTTCGTTCGGATCTGCGAGAGTCCTCGTATTTTAAAGGTTGCGGCGGGTATATTCTGTGAGTTTGCTGCCGCTGCGGGTCATATATATATCTGACATATCTGACCTCATTGTCTAATAAGCCGATGGACAACGCCTCTGGGACAACTTTCGCCTTAACCTATACTGTGTCGCCTCACTGGGACTTGCCTCTGTCCTCGCCTACCCCATGGACCTTAACCCCGACCTACATTATGGGAACGAGCCAGGCCTGGCTATCATTGTCCGACATGTGCTTCATTATGATCTCAACAAGGATTTGCAGATCTCTCTGTGGAACTCCATCCCACTCTCGGAGGAACAGCAGAATTGTACGTCTCACTCATAGTTATACTTGTGCGCCTATCCTCCCGCTAATGGAAATTATAGACGCCGCGGCGGATGTTCATGCCACCTTGGCATCGTACCGTGCTATACAGTTGGTGCTTGCAGGGTGCGGGTCTGTGGTAGACCCGAAATGGTATCGGTATGACATTGTCAAACGTGTTCGAGTCAAGAAAGGGACGGACCCGGAGCAAGCCTGGAGACCAAGGTGCCCGTGGTGGTCTGCCGAGGGAATCTACACGGGACGTACATAGAATTCTATTTGCTGTCTCCCGAGTTAGGCTCCGAGTGTCTGCCACACTGAAAATAACAAATCTCGTATTCCAAACTCGGATCTCGACGCTTATAAGAACCGAAATTGGAGCAAATACCTTCTGCTAAGGATTGTCGACGAACAGGATGTAGGTGGAGGTGGTTTCGAGCGGTGGACGGAATATGGTGTCTAGCACCATTCCAAACCCTCTGTTTCTTCGTTCATTCAGACTGTTGAGTAGTAATATAGATAGGCAACACTCATGGACACAAAAAATCTATATAACTCTTGCATAAACACTGGAAATCCGTCAAAAGCATAGGTCACAAACTCGTTACAGTCTCATTGCGAACTCGTTACGGCCCTATCTCTACAACTTTCCTCTTGGTACTCACTGAACTATTTAATTTTTGGTGTTCTGGTGCGCAGGTCATATATTTGGTATGATTAGCTATACTCTTAAATATTTCCAGTATTTTGGGACCGATGTATATTTTACACCTCGCGTCCCAATCTGGAGCGAAAGATGGTCCGTGTTTACATAGTGTTTCTTGAACTCAACCACTACCATTGAAACTCAAACCGTTCTTCTTCCTCAAATTCCACTTCAATACGACAGGTAAAGCATCTTAGAACTTGTTTCAGTGCAGTTTCACTGGACATTGGCTCCAGAAAACATGGGAGGCACTGATAATTCGGCTGCGGCACGGGGTCTTGTCAAGTACAAAACAGAAGCACATTGTCGTTCTGCGGCTGAATATCGCTGGAGGCTGGTATTGATACTATAGGCTTGGGACCTCGCTCTTATTCACTCTCAGAAACGAGGAGGAACTCTGGGAAAAGGCTCAAATCCGAATGGCTGCGTATGAAGGCGGTGCTTTCTTTATTCACGTTTGCTAAGTGTCTCTAGGCATCGCCAGCGGCTCAAGAAGGAAAACACTGAGTTCGAAAGTCGAAAAGAACGTGCTCGTGAAGCTGACCGCAAGTATCGTCAAAAGTATGGACCGTTTTTTTTTGCAACTACATGAAAGTGATAAACTTTTTATCTTAGACATGCCGAGCATCTCACGTGGAAGCAGCGCGTACGTCGCCAAAAGTAAGACAGAAGATCCTTTTGGGTTGTCAAGCTGACCTCGTCCTTTCCTTAGCACGTACATCGAGAAGCATGGCATGGAGGCTCACATAGCTCGGCTCGTTCGAGAGCAGAACAGCCGGGAAGCGAAGGCTGAAGCCATTGCCAAGGAAATGACTGAAGGCGAAGCTCGGACGAAGCACAAACGAGAGGCCTGAGCCCGTGCCCGCACTCACGAGGCCCAGGAAGCGGAGGCCGCTCGAAACTGTGTCCTGGCTCTTGATGAACTTAGACAGGCAGGCGTTGTATAAAACGGAGATTAATAAAGTATTTTGGACTTTGGAATGTACGACAATGTACACTAATGAGAAGCAGCGTTCTTTTTCTGAGTTAACTCAAGCCTAGCCTTCAACGCTTGGAGCTCTAAACGCTGCGCCATCAACTCCTCATTCTGCAGATCCATCTCCCGCTGGGCGGCCTCAGCCCGCAAACGAGTGTTACGCTCAGCTTCCTGCGCCGCCTGCTTGTCCCCCTCCGCCGACAAAAGGTGTCTATGCATTTCCTTGCTTTCTTCATTGCGTGCAGCTATCAGGTTGGCGTAGACTCGGCTGGCATGATTGATAATTTGCTCGGCGTCTTTCTTGGCTTCCCTGAGAAACCGAGGTGACGTGTAGTGTAGGAATGCACCGTGAGCGAATAGATGTTGCGCACTGAAGTGCAACCAACATCCAGTTTCTTGCGAAAGGCGTTCACACTGTGGGGAACTATGAGACTGAAGTCGGTACATAACGCGCAAAATTCGTACCCGTTCAATGATGTCCGATGCAGATCGCAGAAAACGTGCACTGGCACGGGCCTGGTCAGCGATAGCAGGGCGCAATTCTTGCATGCGAACGATGTCTATGGCGGGTCAAGATGTTGACACGGAACGCATAGCGCGGCAGAGCACGTACCAAACACTTTATTACCTCGCATCGCCCCCTCAACCCGACCGTGCAGAGCATTCTTCCGGGTGACTCAGATTTGGCGTTGTTGATTGGAACCTGACGGTCGGGATGTCTCCTGTTGAACATCGCTATCATCGGAACTATGAGCATCTCCGGTGTTTGACAGTGGATCTGGGGTCGTTGGAGGAAAGGGAATGAACTGGCTTGGCACCGGCATCGGTGGCATTGCATTCTGAAATAGGGGGGGGTTGATTTGCTGCTGGGTGTCATTTTTTAGTCGATATACACGGTGCTTATCAACATACCATGGGTACCATGGGTTGAGTTGGGATTCCAGGCATCCCGTATGGCGCTACAAGACCACTCCAGTGATTATAAGGAGTGGGGTTGCTCGAGCCCTTTGACGGCGACCAGTAATCGAACCATGCTGGTCGGGAGGTTGAAGGTTCAGGCGTCTGTAGGAGCAAAGGTCAGCGGAGAAAAAACTAGAATATAAACAGTACACTCTGGCGCAATTCTCTCATTTGCTTAAGATACTCCCGGCCTTCTGGCGTGTGGGGGCATTGAGAGCGCAACATTTGGGTTGGGCATTGGCGGCAGGTCTCCTCGAGTCCGTGTGGATTGTCGTCTTGCGGCATCTGGGACAGATGAGTGCACTGTACAGCATCACCTGTGGCTTGCCATTGGGCGGGAGGATATTACTGTGCAGCACGGTTGGATCTCGCTGCCAGAGGGCGAAATTTGTCACTCACTGATGGATCCCGACGTGCCCTACATCACATTCAGAACCCCGCCTCCGTCACCTGGACCTCAGATTCTGCTTGGAGAGACAACACCTACGCCAACGTTGTCCCATTCTTCAATAACCCCAACTCGAAAACGCCGCTTGGGAAATGGTCGTCTAAAAAAAAAGAAACAGAAACGCGAAACAGTTGTTGACAATGACAACATACAAGAACAGGCCCCTTCATGGG
Source organism: Mycena galopus ATCC 62051 (assembly GCA_014925785.1). Lineage (NCBI taxonomy): Eukaryota > Fungi > Basidiomycota > Agaricomycetes > Agaricales > Mycenaceae > Mycena > Mycena galopus. The sequence continues at coordinate 310,091 of WIQG01000151.1, forward strand.
ATTCTGCAGGTGCAGACTTGGACATGGGGAGTGAACCGGGTTGGAGTAGTCCAGAACGGCCACCGAGAGACGTACCCGAAGACCTCCATGGAGCGGGATACTCCGAGTATTGCGAGAATATTCAAGATGAAGGAGGCGCCCTCTACCAGATTGGACCAGACCTATTCGTTGTGAACGGATGGGACCCACAAAAGAAGATATCAAAAGTGCGTTGACTTTATAATCATCTCCCACCAACCGTCTAATTGTGGACACGCAGTCCTCCTGGCACCACCTTCAGCGAACTACGATTGGCGACTCCTTGGTTACTGTCTGCCAATGTCCCTTGAGTCGCCCCGATGAAATCTGCGTTCACCAACAGTTTCTTACTGACTACGGCGAGGAATTGTTTCCTCTCGACGCGACATTCATGAATGGTAGGTCTGATATTTCAAGGTCAATCTCAATTTAAGATTATTCTTACCAGACGGGAGCCGAGACACTGAGGCGGTCTTGTTTTCGCGACAGGAGTTGCAAGACGACGTGTATCTGAACCACTTTTCCTCCACATCGCCCAACTCTCGTTCTCTGGCAGGATGAGTCATAGTCGAATATACTGGGGATGATACGGGGTCTGGCCGGTGGGTCTGTGCGAAGGACTCTGGCAACCACGCGTGTCCCCACATCAACAAATGTCAAAACCTGCTACAAAGGCTAGTTCACATGGATCCTTCTGCGACAGACCAGACGGTCAGGGATAGTGCAATTGTTGATTATTTGGGTGCGTGTTACACTCTGCTACAAAGTCTGGCCCTGACCAGGAGATAGTTCCTCGAGGTCGGCGGGCGGCATTAGAGAGAGGAGCGGTGTCATATCTCCCTATCTCCCCTCCGTTGTGGGCGACTCTCGAGTCGGATCCACAGTTCTATGAACGTTCCCCAGCCATAGAAAACATGCCAGATCCTCTACGGCTGACTGAGACGTCGTCGTGCTGCTGCTCAGAACCTCGGCAGCTGTACAATATCTCTCGCCCTGTCCGGCGGATGGAGTGCGTAGTGTATGGGCTTTACCGTGCATGGGATACGTCCATCGAGGTCCAGGCTTGCCCCAACAATAGATGTCGCCACAGATTCATCGGCCCCGTTGGCCGGGAACATGGGATTTTCAATTATAACAATCGAAAATTGTTCTCGCATGATATACTCGACGAATACACCTCAGCTTATACCTCATCAGAAACCCCCTTCTCGGCCTGGGTCTCTGTCGTTTCTCGGCGTTACAAAGTCCACAGCGGGGCTCATTCTTTCGTGACCGCCGAAGCTTTCCGAGGCATGTGGTTTGCGTACGTCAAACTGCAGTATCTGGAAGGAAGCATGATGTGTCCCCGTTGTGGGCCCTCCCCGGAAAATACGATCTGGGATGGTGTGACTCTGGCGTTCAACCGCAAGCACTTACTGCCGACGTTGGAGCCGCCCACCGTCATGCAGCCCGAGTCGGTTGAGCGAATGACGACTCGGTACATTTCAAACCAGCAACTACTTGTGGATCGAAAGGTCAGGCGGCTAGTCCGGCGTGTTATCACCGGGACGCCGTTGACAATGGAAGCACTGAAGAATGGTGTACAGCCTAGGGTTGGACGAGAAGCAGATGAGGACGGGGAAGACGCGGAAGATGAAGACGAAGACGAGCAGACGGAGGATGGTTCAGCAACTCAGAGTGTGTCCCGCTCTGAACGAGCGGCAGCCAGAGTTCAGGCGGAAATGGTGGAGCGCCTAAACGCCATTCCGATTGTAATTCAGGGACTGAATAGAGTGTGTGCACCACTTGCGGTCTTATTTGACGCCAAGTTTGGAGAGCTTGCAGTGGCGTCAAACACCGTGACTCCAGACGTGTACTGGTGTTTTTTCGTTGTGGTCAGTCAGCTGTTTTTTGAAACTGTAAAGTCACTGATAGAGGAAAGACGTTAGATAAGTGCAGAAGAGTCGGTGCTGCAGATGACCACAAAGCCTGCCCTAGATGCATTAGAAGCTTTCGTGACAGCACCGACGCCTCGAAATGCGTCCGTGCTCATGGAAATTCCAGCTGTTCACGAGCTTCTGAGTTACGAGAAGGGTTTGGGGCACACTTTCCCACAGATTACGGTGGACGTGTGCCGATGGATTTTGAACCGCGGTAGATTCGTTCTGGATTCTCTGACCAAAGGGCCTGAGCCACCGAAAATGCCAGACCGTGGCGTAGAAAAACCTTGGCAGGAGGTATGTTTTGGGAAGACGTGTATGTGCCGCTGAAGCTGAATTCTACGATTAGACAGGCTGCTGCTACGGCTTGCCCAAGATCAGAGAGCGGCCAAGGTATCCCAAATTGAAACATGATGTCAAAATTGACGGCGGGGGAAAATGGGGGGCAAAGTGTTCCAAGTTCTACTCACAGTACGGAGAACGACGCTTGACAGGAGGTATCATGTGCGTATGGTGCACCCATAGCATTTGCTATGGGTTCCACTGCATTCCACGAGGCGAGGGACGGAACGATGTCTTCTCTGCTCTCATCACTCGATGGGAGAAGGCACCGAAGCGCGTAATCTACGATTTTGCGTGCGCCCTGGGGCCGTATTGCATGACTCGGGAACCGGCCTTTTTCCGCGACACGCAATTCCTCATTGACGATTTCCACTCTGTTGGACACACAAAATGTTCCCCTGCTGCTTTTCTCAAGTCGCACTGCAATGTGGATCCTCGGCTAGCATATATCAACTCCAGTGCGGGCGAATGTGGTAACAGTGGGCTGGGTCGTATTAGGAAATCTGTAAGTTACATGTCGCAGGCTCGAGCTATTTTATACTCCAGGGTATTTTTATGTATCTGGAATCGGCAACGTATGCAGGGGTTGAAAAAGCAATGAAATGTTGTTTATTGAGGCAGGGTGATATGGCTGCGAAAAGGAATCTGGCGGCCAGATAAACAAGTCGGCGCTGCGGGTGGGTTTCGCTGCGCGAACACCAAGTGAGCGTGGCGGGCACATCTGACCGCGGGAGCACAAAGGTGTGGGGGCGGTTAGATCTCGCTGCGCGACCACAAAGTGAGCGTGGCAGGTGGACTTGGCTGCAGGAACAAACAACGAGCTGGGCAGGTGGGTCTCGCCGCAAGAAGACCAAGTGAGCGCGGTGGGTATATTTGCCCGCGAGGACTCACAAGTGAGGCGGCGGGTGGATTTCACTGCGTGAACACAAGTGAGGCGGCAGGTGGATTTCACTGTGTGAACACAAAGTGAGTGTGGCAGGTGGATCTGACTGCGACGACTCACATGTGAGGCGGCGGGTGGTTTTGACTGCGAGAACACAAAGGCAGCGCAGCGGGTATATCTGGCCGCGAGAACACGGAATGGCGTGGCGGGTGGATTTCACTGCGCGAACACAAGGTGAGCCTGGCAGGTGGATCTGACTGCGACGACTCACATGTGAGGCGGCGGGTGGATTTGACTGCGAGAACACAAAGGCAGCGCGGCAGGTGTATTTGACTGCTGAAACAGAAAGTGGCGTGCGGCAGGCACATCTAGACATAGAATGAGCATGGCGGGTATATCTGACTGCGAGGACTCACAAGTGAGGCGGCGGGTGGATTTGACTGCGAGAACACAAAGCGAGCGCGGCGGGTGGATTTGACTGCTGAAACAGGAGGTGGCGACGCGGGTGGATTTGACTGCGAGAAGACAAAGCGAGCGCGGCGGGTACATCTGACCGCGGGAATTCAGAGTGTGGGCGGCGGGTGAATACCGCTGCGAGAACTAGGAGACGACGAGTTGTGCGTGGCGGATGGATCTGACCGTGGACTGCGGGCTGCAGTCAGATATGACCGCCGGGCCATGTCGAGAGGGTGGGCGGGTGTACGTGGCGGTAGGAACTCACCGCCAGTGACTGGGCTGTGAGATCTGTCCGCCATCGGTCCCATCATTTCGCGGGCTGAACTTATTGCGCAAGTCCGTACGTGATATAACAGCGGGCCATCTCACACTTATCTGCGGCAATGTGTCGGCAGAAAGACCGGGATGCCGAAGTGCCGAAAAAACCTTCCTAATTCGGTGCTTACGTTTGAGGCGGAAAGTCAGGAGTGCACTGCGGCTGAGTCGATCGGATGGAGACCTGCGCGATCGAGTGCTGTACGCCTGTCGTACCGTCCGTGCGCTTGGACGTACTTTTGATGTTTTCGTTTGGCTGGAGACGGGGATGGGGAGGGTGCGCGTTGGGTGCGCGCACGCTGGCTGACGCCGTTCGGCCCTGTTTCGCCGCTGCGTTCGTCCAGGGAGGACGAGACCGGCGCGCAGATCTGGCGAGCAGCTGCGCCCGCGGGTGGGTCGATGCATGGCGCCCGCGGGTGGGTCGATGCATGGCGCCCACCTGGCTTGGCTTGATCGGCGGGTGGGGATAGGGGTGCGTTCGGGGCGGGTCGCTTCTTCCCATCTTACCCGCGCCCGGCGGTACGGTCCAGCTTCACCCAGCGTGCGGCGGGCGGAGGGCGCTAACCCTGCAAAATATCACGTCCTGCCTTTGGCATGAGGGAATCCCGGTGCTTTGCGCCTATCTTGATAGGCGGTCAGGGCCCATACATAAGTATTCTGAACCTCTCGCTGGGCCCGGTTTCTGCCCTCTGGACGCTTTCGACGCTCGTTTCGAGCTGCGGCTGGCGAGTTGCGGGTCTGTAGTGTGGTCGATACTAGCATCCGCAGCTGGTTCGCTGCGCTCTTCCTCCCCGTCCCCGCACCTCCTGCGCGCGTTTTCCTTGCCTGTCATCCGTGGATGGCTCGATTTCAGCACTTGGTGCGCTCGAATGGAATGGACGGATTTCCTTTTTGGACAACGCACCTCCGCCGCTTTTCTTCAGCTGGAGGACGTCAAGTGCGATGCGAACGCTGCCGTTCTATGTCTTTCTTTCTTTCTTTTTTCATTTGCCCGCGTGTGTGTGCGTTTCCTTCCTCTCCCGTTTCTTTAGTGGACGCTGACTGGGACTTATATTGGCAGATCGACATCTCGTTGTACGGCGGGGGCGAGCGATGCTTGTGCGGCGCAGGATACGCACGGGCAGACTCGAGGAGGACGCCCCGAGCGCGGGAGGGAGACTTGCGAGTGTAGGTAGAGCCCCGAGACGGTCCTCTGCGAATGCGCGCATGGTGGGCGGGACGGGGGGTGATAATAGGTACGAGGCTTGGCGGTGTGCACGGTGTGCGCGGCGCTGATGCGCGGTGGGCACGATCTCCTTGTGTTTGTTATCAGCAACTGGAGGTGAAATGTCTGTGGGCGAGAAGATCCACACCTTGCACATTACTTTGCTCCTCACTAGGTCGCTTTCTTTCTTTATCTTGCACTCCATTTTATCGAACATTGATACCTACGAGTATAAATAGCTGCTTGTAGGCACTCCATTTCTGTAAAGTTTACGAATGGGAGTATTCTTTTCGCGGCACTTGAGAGCAAGTAGTTTCAATCGGTCCGCTTTCTGAAGGCCGAAATTACCAAGAGGCGTCCTATTTATGTGTCTGCTCCTCTATACTCACCGACTTGTTTAGACTCTGAGCTTCCCTTGGATGCTACTGGTGTAAGTCTGTTCGTGAAGCCGTCTCTGTTTCGCTGCAACCAATTACTGGAAATCTGACTATACTCGCTTTCACAGGTATGTCTCCTCCGACTGATTTATCTCAAGTCAGTTGGATTAGCATTCAAGTTGAATTCAGGCTCGGCTCTGTGCAAGTAATGTTTGTGTTGTTATACTGATGGAGCAGAATAGGTCTGAAACCATCTACTGCAGAGAGTCAGTGTTGCGAGTGAGATCTAGGAAGCGAGAACACGCCGGCACACGAATCTTACTTGTCATTAGCCGAATTCAACCAAATTCTGGGTCTGTAGAGCGAGATTGCCACATATAGAGGCAGGGGGTCAGAATATGAACCTGGAGTTATCTTTCCTGAAATCTACGCTTAAAAATAGCCCGAATGTCATATAACATCAAGGGATTTGACCGGGTGGTTGTTGAGATCCATAAAGGGCGGACAGGAAGTTCATGGTGAGCGGACCGGAAAGAATTGCCGAACGGACCGCAATTTAATATCTCCGGCACAGAATATTGATGACTTGTGGACAGAAACGTCTTGGTGGGCAGACCAAAAGTTATTTACAGCGGGACACCAAATGTACAGAAGGGATACAAAAAGGTCTTATTGAGCGAACATAATATTTTTGTGTGGGGACATTAGGGGGTTTCAAAGTTAAGATTTGGGCTCCAACTTGTGCCCCAACTTTGGCCTCAACTTGAGACAAGTTGAGGCACAAGTTGGGGCACGAAGTTGGGGTTTTGATGCAAGTCGTGCTCAAGACCACGACTTGACATCCCAACTTTGACCCCAACTTCGGCTAATCTCGTGTTTCGAGCCTTCGCGTATCACTGCGTGCCTCAACTTTTGAAAGTTGAGGCACAAACAAGCGCGCAGGTGTTTCAAAGTTAGAGTCCCAACTTGAGCCTCAACCTGGCTCAAGTTGGGGTCAAGTTGAGGCATAAGTTGGGGCACAAGTTGGGGCCAAAATTTTAACTTTGAAACACCCTATTATCGGCTTGTCTGACTGATGCACACAAATGTTATAGCCAGGACAGAAATGTTGATCCAAGATAGCCGACCCCTTCCGATCACGGCCTCCCGCGTCTTGCTTCCTACCACCACCTCGCCACGCAGCATTGCCCCCACCGAATCCGACTTGTATGCCGTTGTTGTCGCTCCCCGCTTCCGCATCTATCCACTGAGCAAAGTTGGACCACTCGGATTCTTGTGATTTTCGCACTTCTAATTCCTGAGTGATGCACCAGACGGCGCTCCTTAGTAGCTCCTCACACTGTGACAGGGATGGAGCCTCAAACCTGCTTCTATACGTTTTTCGAAGCGGTTCTGTTAGGGTAGCGACAGAAAGTACCTAAATATGGATGGACAGATTGCCTTCTCATACTTGGACGGGTCTTCGTTCAGACCCATTATCCACTGGATTGACCTTCTGAAGTCCCCTTCCTTTCTCCGGCTCTGCGCTACCCAGCGAGCCTCCGTCGGTTCAAACCAATTCAGAAACTTGCTCTTCGTGGCCTCCCGCAGTCATTCATTCGTTTCACTGATCCATCATTTCGAACCTCCAGGCACATACGTCGAACATTCAAACATTGATATGTATACGGAAAACGAGCCTCGTGGCGGCTCAATTACACTTTCGGTGCGCCCTCAGTTGCCCTTGCTTGCGCGTTCCTGAGGAGGCAAGTCAACTGGCCGCCGTCGAGCGACATTCTCTAAATGATCCATCATTTCGAACCAAGTAGAATGTGCATATAAATACGAGAGCAGTAGGTGGTGTTCTGTATGCCAAGCATGTTCTCGGCGATCCGCTCTTCGCACTTTCTCATTCTTGCAACGTTTGTCTCTACTGCCCTTGCACAGTGCTCGCTGTGAGTCGTCGGAAGCTTGCTTCATGTAGATTCACTCCATTGACTGCACCCATCGATAGTGCCGGTTATCTCGGAGCGTTCAGCGCCACGAATGGGACCGTCATTGGCGCAGTGGTAAGTTGTGACGAGCCTGCTTGCGATTCACGTGTGCTCATCGGAATGTAGGCGCGGAACTTGCCTTTCCAGGGCATTCTCAGTGAGTATTCTCAGCGAACCAATTCCGAATGTCTGCCTCATACTTGCTTGCGCAGCTCTGGATCAGACAGGCGTCCGGTCCAACTACCTAGGCGTGATTGGATTCTCCACCTCCACCAATGAAGGAGACGTCGTCCTTCTCCAGTACGTTCCGTTTAATCGCGAAACGGACAAAAGTTCTCCCCCATTCTAAAAGACAATAAACCGACCAGAATCTTGAGCCCCGTCGACCCTTCCGCCCCCTACGTCTCGATCGTTATCAGCGAAACCAGCTGCGGTGCTCTCCCCATCCCTAACGGGGACGCCGGCTGGATTGCGCAGCTCGTACCAGCCGACGGGTTCCCTCGTCAGTTCCCGTTCGCCCTCTCCCATTATCCCTAATAGTGAACTAACTATGCGCATAATAATCAGTGGGCCCGTTCCCGCTCCCCGCCCCCACTAGGTCGACTCTTCTTGGAGGCTACGGCGACCTTACGACGTTCTGTGGTGAACCCATGGCGTTTGCCATTCGAAGCAACCTCGGGCGCGACACTCTCGCGCCGGTTTGGAGTGCGTCTGGCTTGTTCACTATCATCTATTCTTGCCAATAATAGACATCTTCAGCCGACCAGAACGGCAGTGAGTAGATACACCGAATCTTTCCTATGTACTGGAATTCACCAAACCGTACAGATCAACACTCACTCATCGTTGTTCACGATATCACCAACAATCGCGGTGCGTCATCTCAATTTTCAAGCAACTTCAACTCATCATACTCACCTGCACACCAGTCGCCGTTTCCCCAAGCCTTGCGTCCTATGCCGCTGGTGCCTCAGGCCCTGTCACGATTGAAGAAGTTGTAAGTGGTGTGGTCACTGGCCACTTTTCATTTTGACCAACAAAACTTCCAAATCTTAAGTTTTTCGCCTTTGTTACCTGAGTTTAGTATGGTTAGACGGGCGGCGGAGTCGCGACACACTATTAGTCTTCCTGTATTCCGTGAGGAGTATTGGACATTGCTATTTTTTTTCCTGGCGGTTTTTCCTGATGAGGGCTTGATCCTTCGTCGGCTTTCCCCGACCTGGAATTTTCGCCGGGATTCCTTCTAACTAGTTTTCGGGCGACTATAAGGTAGAATAACAACTGCTCAGAGGGATACCTTGGGGATACCTTGGGGATACCTCCATTTACCGACCTTTGCGAGGCCATTTTAGATTGGCGCGAAATATTGGATATTTTACCGCCACCCGTTGAGCCGTCGACGGCGAAAAACGGCTTATGACCAACAGCCCTACGTGGAATCTCGTTATCGCAATGCCTTAGAATGCTGAATGTCCTTAGCCCTTGGGTACACTAACTCTGATGTTCGAAAACAGACCTTTTTTTCTCCCTCAATTTTGCTCTAACCTTATTCTTCCACCATTTGGCTAACTAAATGGTGGCTATGCTCAGACCTGAGTGCGCGGCAATCCGGAAACACGACACGGACGTCCCTTCTCCATTCCGGCGCGTGGCGCCAGCGCATACTATGTGAAAGCGCCAAGATGAGAAGATCGAGAAGATGTAATCGATTGCCATCGTCCTCTTAACATCGAGGAGTCATTCGAAGCCGTCCAGACCTATTTGGTGGTTGAACTCAGGGGGATCCATACAGAACACCATGAAACTATGGCTACGGTTCCCCATCCCTGGCCTGCAGTATAAGTCATTGCCGAGCTTGTCAAGAAGTCATCTGGATATTTCATTTATGCATCCATCATCATCAAATTCATAGACGATAAATATTTCCGTCCGACAGAGCGTCTCGAGATTATCATGGGCACTTCTGAACCCGATTTCGAATCCTCGTTTAGTGCTCTGGACCAGCTGTACGCCCAAATTCTTGTTAATGTTCCTCGAACCATCTGGCCTCGACTTCTCCGAATCCTAACTGTTATTGCGGTAAAATTCAATCTGGTGGTTCCCGATATCAAAAAGCTATTCGAGCTAAAACCAGGCGATGTACAGCTAGCACTGTGTGGTCTTCACTCTGTAGTCAAGATGGATGGACTGAGGACTCAGGCCTATCATAGTACATCATGCTTCATTCCTCGATTTTCTCGACAGTCCCACAAGATCTGGCATGTTTTATGTTACTCCCCAGCCGCGCACGGATTTAGCCTGCCAAATCCTGAAGACACTGTTGTACAGAAATGATGATGATCCATTCATAAACAGTAGTGGCGCTGTTGCCTTGTGAGTTAGATGAAATTGATCAGCGGAATTTAACTCAATTTCAGCTATAGCGAATTAAGTGCCACTGCGCTCAGATATAACTTCAGTTCAGCCCTCTCCACAACTTTTGTCTCTGCTGTATTCCCTGAACCCTGATTTTCTTCTTCGTTATTCGAATTATGACTCTTCCCGAGTGCTTGATGTCCTCGTTTGGTTGAAAGTATGTGCTTTACCTCAGCTACGATCATGATCTTTAACTGGGTTTAGGAAATCCAGCCGCGTCCGCAGGATTTAATCAACCTCTGGGAGGACTACCGTTTCATGGGTGATTATCTTCTAGTGGTGGCTCGGCTCAGAGGCTTCGCAATCTTTGTCTTGATTGATTGTGTGAGATAATTTCTCCATGCCAGTGTCTCTGTGTGGGCTGATTCGCTGGCCCGCAGTTGTCACCGATAATTGTGCGTAACTTACCCCTTCATTCTTTGTCACCTTGAAAAACGGAACGAAATTCTAAAAATTCAGGGACTCGTCGTGAGTGCCTTCAGTTGAAAACCGTGCCAGTCTCGCTGACAGCCGGTAGTTCTTGTCCATAATTGTCCGCATAGGCCGTGGGACCTCGTACGAGAGCACAATGGATGGACCTCTCACAGTCCTGAACCAGCATCGGGAAAATGTTAGCGGTTTGGAATTTGCACAAGTGCATACCGGGATCAGCGACTTTCAGATCACGCTGGAACGAATAACGCGGATACCTGTGAAGACGATGAGCGCCTTGACAAGTGACGAGGTGGCCGGCCCCGAAATCCCGTGCCGCTTAAGTAGGGGTGCATTTCTGATGAACTAAAATGGAAACCTGGGTAGTTTTTGGAATATAAACACTGGCCTCAGTCACCTACATCCCACCCAACTGTGCTGAATTGATTTCGTTGCTGCTCGGCGATCTCGGGGATGTTGAATTCGGCGATTTGATGGCAGCAAGATTCGTACTTCGTTATTCAGCACCAAACCATAAGTAACACAGTGGCGTCTCCACACCCTCCGACTCGATCCCGCCGTTGCGCAACTCCGACCAGTTTACACTGCATTTTGATGGTTCCTAGGACCTAGCCTGGAACCCATCAGCCCAGGTATGCCGAGCCTTTGCCGAGGTGTCTCAGGGTGTCTCGGCTAAGCTAGACACAGCCGCTTGGCAGCTCGGCAAAGCAGGGCAAAGCCTCGGCATACCTGGGCTAAGGTGGGTCCAGAACCTGTCAAAATGCAGTGTTAGTGGGTAAAGTTTGCCTATCGTTCAACTAAGTACTGCTACATCGTGCAGGTTCGTATCCTTCTTATCGCGTGCGGTCTAAATTATTATCCTCGTTGATACAGCCGACACCTCACTTGGTACTGCACAAGCTCTAACTGACTCACAACTCTCAGATGTCCCCCTGGCTGTCCTCTAGAGCCTCCCCTCATGCAGGTGTGCCACACACAGGTCTTGGGCACGCATATGTCGTCGGAGAATTTCCCGGTTCCGAGAAGCTACGGGCGATTTGGGCCCCCTGTGCGTATCCTTCTTATAGCCTGCGGTCTAAATTATTATCCTCGTTGATACAGCCGACACCTCACCTGGTACTGCACAAGCTCTCACTGACTCACAACTTTCGGGTGTCTCCCTGGCTGTCCTCTTGAGCCTCCCCTCATGCAGGTGTGCCACACACAGATCTCGGGCACGCACATGTCCTCGTCTTTGTTCTCGACACCGCGACCTAGGAACGCTTCTCCGAGGCCAAGGAAGAGCTTTCGAGGCAATGCAGCGGTGGACATTCTGGACTCCTTTTATGTCGTTTTGGACGCCAAATCTCCACCGAGTCCTACGACGACATCAACACCTGCAGGAAGGTCTTCGACGTCGCCTGCGGCTGTCTTGGGACGATTTTTTTGTGCGCACTATTGTGAATGTAAAATTCTCGTATTACTTTGCAAATCAACTTGGTACTGTACAATATATCTCGTGGATCTGGTCTAGTCTATATTTCTACCACACTGGAGAAGGAAAGTCGCGACAACTGCAGCCTCAAGGAGTCCGAGATGAATCGCCTCCCCGGTCAGCTCCAAAATCACTGTGTTCTGGCTCCTTGAGATCCGGCCAAGCAACTCCGGCTGCGAAGTGGCGGAATAAATCTATTTTCCCAGTTAGATATATGCCTGGGTTTGGAACTACGATAATACCCAAATAAAATTGTCCCGTGGAGTAAACGTGAATGTTGCGCCATTCACAGTCATTCGTCGAGAGCTGAGATAGGATTTCAGCTAAATATTGAGCCTCAAAAACGAAGCATACTAACGTTTGGTCGCGAGACAACAATAACATGTCCGATACCCGCTGTCTTTCTACGATATTACGCAGTTCGACTTCGGGATGTCGGTGCCATTGAACCAGGGCGATGTTTTGACCGTTCGAATTTTGAAAGACGGAAACACCTGGCATGGGAGTGTCTGTGGTGATTCGAAAGTACGGCCGCGATTTTGGGCCGATAACGTTGCAGTTCAATATGGACGGGTTGGATGAGGTGAAACGAAATGAGAAGAATGTGGGCAAAGCATTTGGCGAGGTAAATGGCAGAGCGCCAAAAATCGACGGCCCACCCTGAGGGGATCCCGAGCCTTGCAAATCTCGTGAGTATGGGTTGAACATGGTGTCTTGTGTGAGTTGGTGGTTTCTTGTTCTTCAACCTAACCGTCTCAATGTTAAATACTTTTTCGGCTCAAGATGCAATGGGATATCGGCCTCAGAATTATTAGGAGGCAAATCCAATGTTTTCAACTGAGTGGAGAGCTCACGTTTCTAGTCCGAATATTCCTTCCGGTTGCGAATGTTCCTCGCAGCAAGCGGGAAGAGATTGCAGTCGGGCCAATCCCAAGTCCGCTCATGGTCAGCATCCAGGTTCCGTTCTCGAACATGGATTGTCGCTAATCGTGATCGGAGCGAGGGTCACTGTGGATCCCGGAGATCCCGGGGTGTGGTTGTGTGGTTGCAGATGCGGTGCAGTGTAAGCGATATGCGGAATCCATGTGAGAAAGCGCTTTTAATTAGACGGCATGGGACCCATACCTACTATCCAGGCCGCTGAATATTTCCCCCGACGGCTGGCAATTCGTCGTCTTGTGACTCGTCCGAACCAGCCTTTCCTCCATATCCAATGGCCCGAACACGCGGGCTCCACGCCGGGCTCATCGTGATCCTTTCATGTGGATATGTCTCTCGCAACTCGCAGCTGAGTTCGGCCACGGTTCCCCTTTGCGGGAACACCCAGTACCTTGCAAGGAGCTTGCAAAAAGCCCAGAGTCCAAGCCCGCCGGACTCTGGCAGTCTGACACTCAAATTTGCGGTGATGTTACAAAAATCACCTAGCGAGGGGCTACGCCTTCGAGCAACCGTCCTTTTCCCTCAGTCAAACTTCAAGGGGACGCATAACCATAACTTAAGCTTGAGTGGAAGTCGATGAAAATTCAAAGTCCGAGTTGGCCGGTGGCAATCAATTTTCGGATTCGGAACACCGCAGCTTCGTTTTATTTTGATGGTTGGATTGCATGCTGCGTGGTAGGTAAGTAGGTAGGCAAGTAGGTAGTACTATACGAATTTGTAAACAAGGGGTCGCTGAGCATTCCGCCGTTTACTAATTCCCTTCCAGATATTTACTTCGAATTTAATAGATTTACGTGGATCGGCAGTTTCGGCGTCTGCGGAACGCTCTCGAGGTAATGTCATGAGAGTCAGGCAGAGTCAGATATCGCAGTGATTGAATTGAGGTGTCTTATAGATGCAACTCTACGATGCTGCACGGGTCAGAGCCCCAAGGAAGAGCCCCGAGAAGATCGGAACGGATTTATTACCAGGCATCGATATCACCTAAAAGCAAGTAACTTTGAGATTCGCGAGTTTCAATTGAATTAACTGCAAGTTATATTTCCCCGGTGGACGGAGACCTTTGTGCAATGGACTCCAGTACCGGACGGGATACTGCTCACGCATCCACTCGCCCAGTCGCAATACCGTTCGTTATTTATATGAGAGCTAATACTGTGGGGTAGACTCGGAATATTCGTGCCAACGACGCGGCGGAAGATTCTGGTGTCGATGCCAGAAGAACAGTATCCAAATTGCTCCCGTTGAATCCGTCCCGCTAGAACCCCTCGAAAGGAACCTTTCAGTCGAGCGCATGTGAGTTAGGCTAGGAGCGGGGGGTATTGGTTACTGACTAGTGGTGCAATTTCTCCGAAACTGTCTGCTACACCATTTCCGGCACAATGTCGGGATGCGGTGCCCGCTCTGCCCCGATGCATTGCGTTAATTGGGCTTCACGTGCATGTGGACCTGTCAGCGCGCAGGGACGCAGGTGCCCCAAATTTGTCAGTTAAAAGCGGGTTCCTTGAGGGTGAAGGCTCTATGGTCCACACGACGGAGCTTTGCCCCCACAATTTTCCGATGAACTGAACCATAGATCATAACTGAGGTTCAACTTGTTTATTTCGGCTTATCGGACACATAGTCGATAATCCGACAATTGCATGGAGAACTTGAAAACCAAGTTGGACGCTATACGCGGGCGTTCGTCAGGGGGAAAAAAAGCCAGGCGCGAGGCGCGCAGTGAACGGGACTTCAACTAACAATGAAAAACAGAAACCCCCAAAATACTTAGTTTCAAACCCATTAGTACCCTTGTTCTCATTGTCCTCGTTTTTGTTCAATGCCAGGGGGGACCCGGTCGTCCTGTCCAATCGAGGCAAGCATGAAACAGCACATTATAACTGTTCCATATTCCCAATTCTTTACGTCAATCAACGGTATCATTCATCCCGCCGCGCTGACGGAACAGAAATGAAACCTAATTCGCCCCACCTAAACGCGGCGCCCAGATTTCGCACTCTTCCCTGTTGCTCATTTGCAGTGTGGCACCGAGACTGGGTAAATACCAAAGTACCAAAGTTGTGGTATATCTTGCTCCAGGTTGATCCAAATTCAGAGTTTGTATGATGGAACGTGGAAATGCCCTCACAGTACGATCTAACTCAGGACGATCATGATCATCAAGACACGAGCTGATTCTAACACCAACAAGTCAAGAAGGAATACCCTGAGGAAGGAACAAAATTCAGTTGCAAAAGTGTGAATATTCACAGTAATTCTTGATGTACCAGACCGAGAGACAAGCGAAAGGGAAGGGGCGCACACACGATCTGTGCTTCCCTCGAATAGAAATTTTCGATAAACATACCGGAATGCCTGCATTTGTTGCTTTGTTTTGTTATCTGGTCTGGACTACCGTTGACCGCTGAGAGCAGGAAACTGAAGAGACGTACCGTGATGGGAATCGAAAATAATCTGTAGGAGGGGGAAGAATCAACGGGAGGTCATACCGAAATGCTGCTGGTGCGCGGCCCGTCATTGTCCACGGCCGCGTCGACGCACCATGGACTGTAGCGGAGGTGGAGGCTGTGTCCACTACTGGCACGAGTGCCGCGGGTCGCGGGTCGTGGTGACGCAGTCGCTGTAACGGATGGACGTCTGCATCCGACAATGTTCAAACTCCGCACCTTCGGCGCCATCATTTCTTTTTTAGTTACTTCCCCCCTATTCTTGATCTTCTCGAGTTCTATCAGTCACGACGTGCTATTATGAAGGTACTAATATCCCACAGTGCACGATGTGCTATTATAGAGGGGTAAGTATCCCACATAGGTAGTATTTAGGTAGCTTGTAGATACGTAGATAGTCAGTTTTCTTGAATCCGACACTTCATCCACTCAGTCTTGCGTGAACTACTTGGATTCTTGACAGCTCTAGCGGGGTCCTTACCTCACGGAATTACCGGGACCTCACAGTCGCCGGCACGCGTGCTCCTGGTCGGGTGGTGGCTTTTACTGGGCACATGGTGGCCCGAGGTCGCGTCGGCGCAACACGCACTTCGGGTGTCAAGGAAAACAGTTGTGTCGACATTGTTGCCTCTGGTGGCACGCAGCCCGTAGGAGATGCGCATGACCAGCTTCGCAGTACCAGTGGTGCGCGTCACGGCGGCGGCTGACTGGCTTTGCAGAGATGACGCTGATGGTCCACTGTCTTGCCCTCGTCCGACAGCGAGCAGCCGCCGCGTCATCGTGCGCATAGCCGCACTGGGAGTGGACGACGGCGAACGGCGAACAAATGGTTCGTGTGAAAAAGAATCCGTCAGCGTGTGAAAGGAAAGAACGAGTGGCGACATCTTCATCTTCATCTCCTACCTACACCTGCCACACCAATTCGCAATCGATCCCCTACTCATTCAAAACAAATCCAATAACCATCCATCCCACCTACCCGTGCACACCGCAGTAGCTACCCTCCCTCGCTCCAAAATTGGTCTCGATATCACTCCTTCCCCATGCCCTTGCCCATGTAGATAGATAGCGAGAAACCTCAGACATCGAACAGAAACTCCGCCCCCTCCGTGTCTGCCTCACTTGCTCCCACATGTAGAACTTGGACTCCATTGACCAAATCATATGTGCGCGGTCCCTTGCTCATCAGTGCAGGTGCATGTCCAGCAGCCGGGAGTCGTCAGGACCCTGTATGGTCAGGGTCCTTAATGCTCTGTGTCTTCGTCCTTGAAACCTGTGCACTGGGTCTCAACTGTAGGATTGCCTCGTGATGTCCTCAGGTGAGTCCCATGATGCTTGGTGTGTCTGTACATGCAAAAAAGTTGGAACCCGGACAATTCATGACACTTTCTGCTGATCTGATCCACCAACCAATTACATCTGCTGACTGCTAGTTGCATTGGTATGTGCTATGCAACCAGGCAGGGACCATTGCCAATCACTTGGGAAATGTGCTACTGGCTAGCTGTGCATAACTATATTTACTAGATAAAGCTGCAGCTAGAATGGGAATCCTTAACCTTTCTTCTCCTCAGATCCAGCTTCACTACACATGTATTTATGATACCTGTATTAGTAACTTTCAGGATTCAGTAGTGCATGTTCAGATTGATCAGCAGTAGTCTGTTGCCTGGTTGCATAACATCCCAATGCAACTAGCCTCAGTGTATTGGTGATCAGCAGATCAGCAAAAGGCAAGAGTTCCCCTGACATTTCAGTAGAATAGAGAGCTTGCGCAAAAGCCGCACGAGCCGCATGCAGCCTTTGGCCATTGCGCAAAATTCCCTGCATTTGGTCTGTCTTTGCTTTCTGGTGAGTTAAATAGGCTCCTCCATACCTGAAAAAGTGTATTGTGTGCACAGAAATCTGTATAAGTCGGGTGCGCGGTTGTGGGAAGGAGCTTTTCCTGTCATCACGGCGGCTCCACGCAAATCTCTCACACTTTTTGTCTTGCACACAGCAATTGAGGTGCAGACAAGGTTTCTTTGATTTCCTAGTGCATGCACTTGGGCCCACCTACCCTTCCACCAACTCAGTTTTTCCCTCCCCTCAGCTTTGGCTTCCGCACGCGGCTTTTGCGCAAGCTCTCTAATATACTAGAACCAGAAGGTTTGTTCAAAAGAACACCAATTGATTGTTGATAGTTACAGACCCCCATTAATATCAGGAAGATAAACATGTGGACCTTCGCCTGTCCCCCCTGTTCCACCGACCTGATTGCCTGACCCACCACTGGCACCACCGTGGGCACTACCACCAGCACCCCCAACTCCACCTGTGCAGTGTTGAACAATAATAAATGTCACTGAAGAATGTTCTCACCGCTGATATTGTATTGTCCGAAAATGATTTGTACTGCACATCCCACATCATGCAAAACTCCATTTAAAATTTCACGTAAAGGAGTTTCAGGAACTGTAGGTTGGCGCCCTGTGACATGCAGTGGTTAGAGACCAACTGGGTCCTTCCATCCTATGCCCCTTACCTGAATTCGACCCCATTCTCACTGCTTCATGGAGCATCAGCCTAAGATAGACGAGCCCCAAGACAAACATCAATGCTGCAGCGGTTTGGGGGCTGTAATCCTTTTTGGGTGGTGAGGTTGAATCATCATCCTTCCCATGGGTGTTGCTAACAAAAGACAGAATGAATAAGATGGGACCCCTGGAGTTCGATCAGTGACATATAAGTCAACATAGACATCTGAATCCCTCACCAGAGAATACACATTGCAGGCAAGGAGACCATGATCCATGGAGTCCAAAAGCGATTTTTGGGTGGATGGGGGACCTGCAATTGAGGGATTCAGATATTTTCCACTTCTATGCACTTGAAGGTACTATATTTGAACGCACCCGGATCCAGTCAAGTCTCTCGGTGTTGATTTTGAGGTTTCCAAAGGTCTGTGACAATACAATGGAATAGATGGCTGCAAAGAATAACAAGACTATTGAAAGGAGCAGCATTATGCGGGGCAGGAGATCATATGATGCACTGGATCTCTGGGTTATGAACAGAATGCTTGATATGGTACATGTCATGCTGCTGTTTTAACACAAATTGAAAAGCTCACAGTAGAAAGGCTGCCCCACCAATTTTGATCCATTGGTTCACCCAACGTGCATATAAGGATTGAGTCCCATCGTTGATCCTGCCCAAGATGGATGGTGCATCCCGAGAATAGTAATATGGAAGTCCGAGCAAGACCAACATGTATAACTTGTAAATAACTTCCAAGGAATAGTTGGCAGGGGTCTGGGTTACAGTGGTTGCTGAATTGTGGGCTGTGGAAATTAAATCTGTCTGCTCATCCACTGCATCATTCTGGAAGGGCTTTCGCCGACGTATGACTTGTACATGACTTGGTACAGACTGTCTATTTTCTGAATTAGAAATGTATGTGAAGTCAAACTAGTTTTTGAAATGCTCACCCAGAAGCCTGGATGGCTGGGGTTACAGGTGGATATGAAAATCTTGGTCCAGGGGTGCCTTCGGAGAGATGCATGTTGATGACCTGTGCTGGCTCTGTAGCATCCTCAGATACAATTGGGGCTTGAGTTTCAGGAGCATCCAAAGGACCACTGTCTGTGGTTCCAGGTAACAGCACACTTGTCACCAATGTCGATCTTGTCAGGCTGACTTCCTCATCTTGGAAAAGAAGAAGAAATCCACACTCAATGCTATTGATGTTCTCAGCAATATTCAAAGGTGGGTTGGGGGGGAGGGAAGCTTACCATTGTTGGTCACTATCTGGAAGAGGATGTGTTACTGGATTTTGTATCATGCAATGTGGACAGGTATCGGTATCATCCCTCAGGACAGCATACAGGTTAAGCACAACATCTGATTCCTTGGGATCTTCATGGAAAAGACTTATCCAGGAATCCCATGTTTCCCTAGATAAGAGGTCTCCCCGGTTTGGGACCCGAAGGCCAAAGTTTTGACTTGTTATGAAATGACTTCCCCTGTCACCTTCTAGGATGATGTTCAGGAATGAAGAGAGATCCTGCATCGTGCAGTGGGTAAGGCAGAAAGACTGCTTGGTATAGAAAGACATACTGTCCATGATCTGCAGAGCACCAGAGGGACATATGCTTGACGCCCATTGAAATCGTTCAACCGAAACCCTGGATGGGCAGAGTGATTCCCAGGTTGCATCTCATCAGCTTCTGTGATCTGCGACGAGTGTCATTGAAGGAATTTCATGCATTGGACAAGGCATACCAGGAATGCTGAATGAATATGCATAGATGCAAGAGTCTGGATTTCTTTGTTGCGGTGAAAATCAGGATTCTCAGCCCCAATTTGTGGCCTTAAGTGCCTAGGAGAGATAAGCCACATTGAGGGAGGAAAAACATGAAAAGACTTGCTGAAGTAGGGTCTGCATATATATTTCCACTCTTGGAGGCAAACTGAGGGAGGCAGAATCATATTTTTCCAATATCCAGCGCAGCGCACGTGCAGGATTTATACCAACATCATCATCTGCTGAGCTACGAGACTGGAGAAGATTTTCGTTAACCACCTATATTGAAAGACAATGGCTGACCAGTAGGTCTTCAATTTCGTTCAGCCATACACGGTGTCTTGCAGTGTTAGTCCCCGTACCCTCTGGTGCGGAATTAAAAGGTGTCGCCTGCGGTGCAGACATGGTTGCCAGATTTATGATGCGGCGGCGGGTTTCCTGTGGCCTCAACTAAATTGGAGGGAGGTCAGTAATACACCATGTGGAAGAGCATGATCACATACACCCTGCAAGTGGGGCCAAGTCAAATGGAGGTCAGCAGCAGGTTATTGCACAATGAGGCCATTACATACGGTCTGGGAGCAGGGCAGAGTTGAGGGCATGTAGATCAGCAGCAGGTCATGACCGAAAATTTCAATGACATACCGGCTGGGTGTGGGGCAAAGTCAGGTCAGTAGCAGGCAATGAGAGAAGAACATTAATGTGATTACATACCGCCTGCAAGCGGAGCAAGGTTGTAGTGAGGTCAGCAGTGAGTATGGAGGAAGCAGGTGATCACATACCGGCTGCGTGTGGCGCAAAATCATGGGGGGTCAGTAGACAACTTGTGGTAGTAGAAGACCATCACATACTGGCTGCAGTAGCAGGGCAAAATCAAAGGGTGGTCAGCAGCAGATCATGGAAGGCAACACAATCACATACCACCTGCAAACAGGGCAAAGTCCAAAGGGGGTCAGCAGGACTTGGCAAAAAAATACCATCACGTACCGGCTGTGGGCGGGGCAAAATTGAAGGGAGGTCAGCAGCAGGTCATGGCAGAAAAAGACCTTCAGAGTCACATACATCCTGCAGGCCAGGCAAAGTTGAAGGGAAGTCAGGAGAAAGGCATGGCGGCAAAAGGCGAGCACATACGTCCTGCGGGCCATGCAAAATCATAAGGAGGTCAGCAGCAGGTCATGGCAGAAAAATGCGATCACATACAGGCTGAGGGAGGGCAAAGTCAGGTCAGTAGCAGGTCACGGTTGAACAAGGTGATCACATACCACCTGCAGGAAAGGCAGGGTTGAAGACAAGTCAGCAGCAGGTTATATTAGGGGAAGAAGGTGATTGATGCCATACATCCTATGCATCGGGAAAGTTGAAGGCAGGTCAGCCGCAGCGTCATCACGGACAAAGGCGATCACATACATACTGTAGGGGGGGACTAAGTCAATGTGAAGTCAGCAGAGGATTATATTGCAAGACCACGATCACATACATACTGCACGCGAGACAAAGTCCAAGTGAGGCAGTTGATTGCACAAGAAAGTTATCACCCACATTCTGCATGCGGAGGAAATCAAAGCGAGGTCAGTAGACAATTCATGACACAGGGAGGCCACCACTTACTGGCTGCAAGCGGAGTAAAGGCAAAGGGTGGTCAGCAACAGATCATGGCGGAAGAACACGATGACATACATGCTGCGAGCAGGGCCAAGTCGAATGGAGGTCAGCAACAGATTATGGTACAAGAAGGCCATCACATACGAACTGCGAGGAGGGCAAAGTCGAAGGCAGGTCAGCCGCAGATCGCGAAAGAACGCAATTACATACGTTCTGCGCGGAGCAAGTCAATGAAGGTGCTCAATAGACAATTCGTGGCAGAGGCAAGCCACCACATACCGGCTACAAGCGGGGCAAAGGCGGCAAAGGCAAAGGGCGATCAGCATGTGATGGCGGAAAGAATACGATCACATACGTTCTGCAAGCGGGGTTAAGTCGAATGGAGGTCAGCAGCAGGTTATGGCACAAAAAGGTCATCGCATACAAACTGCGAGCAGGGCAAGTGGAAGGAAGCTCAGCAACAAGTCATGGTGGGTGGAAATCAACCATCACATACGCTCTGCAGGCCAGGAGGTCAGCAGTAAGTCATCACGAAAGCGACCACTAACCATAATACATACACCAAGACAGTTACGGGAACGAGTCTCGAGAGGAGGGAAAGTTGGGTCAAAGTGCACTTGGTGAAGTGAGTCAATACCCAGGTGACTTTTATACGATGTTCCGTGGGGACGAAACCCTTTGCTCTAGGCAACGGTAACTCGGTGGAAAAAATGCGGCCCACGTCCTATGTCCCCGGAAAAACCGCGGAATTCAAGTTTTGCGAGACGCAAAAAAAAGAGACAGAAAGGGGAGAAAGAGGGACAGATTCAGAATTCCATGTTCTCGGGCCTACAATTTTATTCGGAGTTCAAAGTGGACAAATGCGGCCATTGAGCATTTATGGTTTAAGTGTCCTGAGCCCAAATCAGGTTGTAAGGATCAGCGACATGACAGGATGACAGAATTATGTACACAGCCGCAGTTTCGACGCTCGCAATCTGAGTGGCGGGGGTACTTGTGGACATAGAAAACAAGAGCGGGCGAGTTAAGCGTTACTAGTAGATACAAGAGCGGGCTGAGGCGCTTCGCGTCCCAAGCACTTCGGTTGGAGCGTCTATTTTTGAGCACATGGCCTACTCATTTAGCGCTCATCCGAAAGTCCGGGCTGATTTGACCTAGAGGAGAGTTTAAAAAGGCTTCCGACAGACAGACATAATTTGATAAGGAGAAAAAATATACATACACTCTCCCTCTCTGCAAAATCCAAAATCGATATATATCACTCCTTTTTCTGCCCGTGTAGATAGCAAAAGACCTTAGACATCGAATAGAAACTCCTCCGTTTCCGCATCAGCTGCTCCAGCGTGTAGAAGCCCATCGATCAAATCATACGGTCCCTCGCCCGTCGCCGCGGGTGGTCGCGCGGCCGCGTTGTCTCCGGGGCGGTAGATGCAGACACGGGCTGGGTCCGCATCCCCAAGGACAAGGACGCGGTAGTGGTGGTGGTGCGGCCCGTGGACGTCGCGTCGTCCCCGTCGTCGTTGCTCCTGTCGACCGCATCGTTGCTCCCGCCCTCGACGCCCCCACGCGTGCCCCGGGGTGCGTCATGGCGGCGCGGGACGTCCGAATCGTTACCGCCGGTCGCGAAGTGGTGGCAGACGCGTTTGCGGATATACGTGCGGGTGGTGCGGGCGGTGCGGGACGCGTTGTTGCTCGTGCTCCGGGTCGGGGCGTCGCAGTCGCCGTCCGCGCTCGGCTCCCAGTCGTCCGTGCAATACCTAGTACCGGAGTGCTACGCGTATCCGATGAATATATCGCGGTGCTGGTCGTGGCCGCGCGGGTCGTAGTAGCGGATGAACGCGTTGCCGAGGCTCCTGCTCTCGTCGAGCCAGGTACGCTCGCCAGCAGACGGCGCGTCCGTGCAGCCGACTTTGTCGACGGCGCGACGGAAACACACCCAAACGGGTCGTCCGCGTACGGATCTGCGCGTATCATGGTCAGCAGCACGACAAGCAGAGAGGAATGACGAGAGCCAAGGAGATGCTCACCAAGCTCCGGCAACATCAGCACAGGTATCTCCTCCCAACTAATCGTCTCTGGATCTCCCAGCTTAATCCCAATGCCCACCACCTTCTCATCATCCTCCGCCCATCCCTCCGCGCGCGCCCGCAACGCCTGTCCCACCGCGCCGTAATTCGGCATCCCCCATTCCATCGGCGGCGCCCACCCGTGCGCCTCAGGCTTATGTACTCGATCTCGTCGTAGTCGTCCTCGGGGTCAGGCAGTACAGGAGGGAGAGGTATCGGCGAGGGTGCGAGAGGCGAGACGTCCCAGGGCCGGTCATTCGTTGCGGGGGTTTGGAATGCGTGCGCGTGCGCGGTGTCCGGGTACGGGTAGGCAGTGGAGAGGGATGGAGCAGCGAATGAGGAGGAATCAGGCGCCTCGATCGGCGCGTGTCATCCACAGCTATTCCTTGGTGCGCGCAGAACTCGGGCGCAGGACGCTTGGTGGTGTCGTGCCACCCGCTGCGTTAGGCTACTATTCTCGAGAACCAGCTTGGGGAGCTTGTTTCCGCCAAAGACCGCGGCGATCTCGCGATTCGGAAAAGGCGTCTTGTCGCCCAGTGGCCGTTTCAAGTGACTTGAGGGTTTCTTCTCGGTAGCAGGGAAGATGTGCGGGGCATTGGCTCTGCGTCAATATTATGAGTCCTAACCCGTTATAATAAAATAAAACGCACGACCGGATTGCAGCAAGGGGTGCCGTTTTCCCTTTCCATGCACCGTCATGAGCATCGCCGCCTTGCATTTTCGCGGCACGGAGTCTTCGCGACACCCATATTGAGGCGCATGTTGAGGCGCATTCGGTCGTCCAGGCGCATAGAGAGCATTGTGGTGGTGGCTGGAGTGCACGAGACCGTGACCAACGCGTTCCCGCGTCACGGCGCACCAGCTTTGGAATGAAACCTCGCTTGCGCAGAACCTTGGTATGCACAATTGATCCAGAATCATGATTCATCGGGGGCATCTGGGCCTTGTGTTCGTTGCACAATACCTGGCCACTTTAGAACGAAACCAGTCTCCGAATAAAATTCGTGCGCTGTCCATTCCCGTCTAGGTTCGCCCTGATGTCTCTGTCGCAGAAGGCGTTCGTGGTGTATCGGTAACATTGGGTCTTCCCATGCTCTCAATTGTATATCTTGAAGTATGGCCTAGCACCGGGTTCGACTCCCGGCGGACGCACTCTTTTTGCGTGCCCTGCGTGCGACCCTTCCCTCGTTTCCAGTACTTCTTTAACTTTTTGCGTGCGACCGTTCCCTCGTTTCCAGTACTTCTTTAACTTTTTGCGTGCCCTGCGTGCGACCCTTCCCTCGTTTCCAGTACTTCTTTAACTTGTTTATGTACTCCTGCACAATTCCACAAACCAAGACGACCGACAATACACTTGGTTTATTTAGTATACTAATGAAAATCCAACACCAGTCTCATGGGCGGGATTTTGCCAGTTGTGACGCCTTCTCCTCAGGGTGGCCTGTCCTGATGCTTTCGTCGTGTGCCGGTAACATCTGGTCTTCCCATGACAAACTGGCGCACTCCTCGATGCTAGCTTCGGGCTAGGCTCTAGGGGGATGCATCCACTTCAACTTCATTTCTGTCCTTTTTTGTCAAAAGAAAAAGGGAGAGTCATTTGACAGAACTCGGTCTGCAGATAGGTAAATTCTCTCATCTCACAGGGAAATTCCAGGTAGCAGAATGGTCTTCTACATCCGCGATTCAATAGACAAACAGAACTGAGTGAGCTAGCCTATTTAAGCCATCAATGCCATTTCGACTCAACTCAAAATCGTTGGGTGTTTCAAATCAACCAATCAAACATCTCACCCAGAGATACGCGGCCTGAATCTACATCTCAGCCCAAGCGAGAGAGCCTGGGGATGGAATACTAGTGCACTAGTACTGCAGAAACTTGGCTTTATTGACAGATATTTCGAGCGCTAATCGAGCGCCTAGGGGGGCTGTAGATACCATTGGCGAGTTTGGCGGAAATTCAGACACACCGAACCGCAGTCCCACCCTGTCTGATGTGTAACTCAATGTTGGATCCCTTCCTGGTATTTTTTTCCGTGCGCTGCCCGGCGGCCTTTCAGAGGGCGATCTTTCGTCCCAGTTTTTGATTTTTCAACTATTTCCCCAGTTCAGCTTACAAGACCGATATCCTGTTCAAACCTAAATCTGCATTTCCGCGCAAGGTCTATGCGCGTTTGCTGGCGGCTGTAACAACGCAATAGCTCCTCAAGTCCGAAGAGATGATTCCGCACGTCGTGGTTACATTTTCAATCGCTCCCGCACAGTTAACAACTCCGTTACAATCACTACAACTCCCGTAGACCCGCTCCCACATCGGGTTTCTTACTCTTTCTTAAAAAATAACCGGTCTGCCGTGTACGCCGCAACGGGGACAGTTCGCATTGTGGTCTGCTCCGCTAGAATTCTGAACAGAAAAGACTCGAATCGAGTCTCTCTTCCAAAACGTGAATTGAACTGACTGGCTGCCATTTGTGGTCCAACCCCGCGCGTGAGACCGTAATACCCAACGGGTCGGGTCGTCTTGACAGGCGTTTGGCGCGGAATCGGCTGCTGACTCGTGTCCAATCTAAATATCAATTGTCAGTCTGCGCAGCAGCCACATTACCCATTCTTTGACGAAATAGCACGATTGCAATTACCCCATGTAAACCGATTTCTATTGTTTTTCACCCATTAGCTCAACCACAGACTACGCACGTTTCACAGGAACATCCAAGTGCCCACGCAACGCAAATATCAATCATGGCAGAAGCTCACATTGAACTGCTCTCGGTTCAACATGCTTATTAAAATCCTTAGTCAAGAATCCCGTGCAGCTTAACAGCTGACCTATGCGCAGTTTTTTCTTGACAGCACGCTGTTCATTGCAGTTGCCGCTGCCTGCGGCGCAGTCTAATTCTACGACATTGCGCCGGGGCCATGCAGTAGATCCTGGTTCTCAAACCTACCTGAACTATTTCTACTATCGATGCCAGTAACCATCTCTCAACGCTTCTGCCTGCTACTGGAGTCTCAGGCCGGACCATCTCTTGGAATCTATTGTCACGGGTTTCGATAATCAGCCTCATTTCATCAAGATTTCCTCGCTTTTTGCATCGCCGCGCATACAAGGCAAATATTCTATGCCCACTGTCACCTTTCTTTTGACACGCTTTACAACCGGTTTGTGACACCAATTCCGCGTCCGATTCGCCCAACCGACACTTCTCTATTACTCTTTGCCATCGTTTTCTTCGATCAGCACTATCAATAATATTCAACAATGTGTATTTCTAGGGAATCGCACCGTACGTATGCCTTACGGCCACACGTACCGAAAACCACTTTCGGCGCATGCCGAGGAGCCGTACCACCAACCCGACCGGACAATGACCTGATGTCAGCGGTTGATCTGGTATTGATATGCAATGTCGAGAAAACAATGGGATCAAACATACCTCAGTTTGATGTTAACAGACTGACGTCAAAAACCGCTCACATTTCATATCAGGATTGTGTTCTCTGCATTCCATTTTGAAGTGTTCATACCACATCACATTTTAGTTCTGGCCTGCTGTGCTGAAGTTTGCGGTGAAGTATTATCTCTCTTTATAAAATAACGGGTGTCTGTCTGAAGCCTTTAACGCCCTTCATATGGTCTTTCTGACCCAAATCTATGGATTGTCTCACGCCCGAAAGAGAGAGACAAGCGCTCAGCGCTAATTTTTTTCATGGCGCTTGGGGCCTCAATCGGCGCTAATCTGTCTCTTGCCGCCTTAACTTCCCACGTCTTTTTTCAGCAATGCGGCGATCTTTCAATTAATCTCGAGCCCCACAGATCCAGTGCCTTTAAGTTCCCACCGTATCAAGAGAGACACAAGTCCAGGGATGATGTTCTCATCTAACTTTTTATAAAGTAACGGATGTGTGAAGCGTTTAAACTCCGTTCTGGGTAAATCAACTCCAGCCAGTTATAGAAAGCGCAGAGCAAGCGCAGTTTACACGGTCACCGGATGATGCTTTGACGCTGAGAGGCTGTTAAATTCAGGGAGGGGATGCGAGGCTGCGAAGCTGCGAAGCGGCCGAGCAGCCGCTTGTATATTCTAGGATTGCAAATTCTCCATGTGATTGTTATACAGTAGTATTTTTTGGAGCAAAAATTGGAACTCTGAGGTGAAAGGATTTGAACTTTGTAGCCAAAGCACTTGGGGGAGCACGACGGCGCATAAGAACGGAATCAGACGAGACAATGTGATGATGCGATCATTTAACTACACGATGCCGCGTAGTTGGCGCCATTGTCCCGAAATATATTACGGGTCCGTATCTAGCCGTATTTCGGCAAACTTGCTTAAACTTTGCCATCAGGGGCCAGATCGTTTCAGACTCGCTTCTGCTGAGCCCCAATCTCCTGTGAGTGAGTTCCATCCATATCAACCCTGCCGCAACATGCCATCTGATGATTTGTCCCTCAGAAACCAAACAGGACAGAGTACTGAGGTGGCGAAAAGGCGATAAAGAAGATCAACGGAAACGGGTTAGGATGTGGCAGTACGGGACGTAGGACCGAATTCGGGGAGCTCAGCTCCAGTCGGGCTCCCCGTGAATTTATTCACGGGTATCGACTAATGTATTCAAAATAATAATTCCACAATCCGGTTCCGAGTGCGATCGCCAATTTAGAATCATCAAGCTCTGCCGGTGTAACGTCATTCAGGGATCCTTACCTACCCTGGACATTACCAAGGTCAAGCAAGTTTATTTTATCTCATGAGTTTGAAGCAAGTTCGGCCATCTTGGCAATGTTCGACTCGAAATCCTCCTCGTTTCAAAGCAACATCTCACACCTGGGCGAAGGGCGCCGTGGTTTCTTCAGTAAAGGAAACAGTCAGAGATACATTGAGCGAGAGACCATGGGGATCGAACGCCGTGACTGCGCCGACTGACAGATATTTCTCAACGGGATAAAGCCCCAGGAGTTTCGCTTAATCAATCCCGGTTGAGACACTAATCCTGGATTATATCAGTGATGAATTAATCCGCTGGAGGGATTAAACAGAGATTAATCGTGGTTCACCCAACAAAAAGGACGGGACTTGCAAGGATCGAACACAGAGCCTCGGGAAAATAGGCCATGAACGCGGGCCGTGTTACCAACTGCCCCAAGGAGACCATAACTTGAGGATTAAATTGTGGTATGAGATGTGTACACCTGCGTCTCTATCTTCTGCCTGTTGGAGTTTGTTATTATTCACCACCCCATCAATTTCATCTTAGTTCTACCTTTTATTATTAATGTTGGGCCGATTAAACATTAATCTTTTCATCCGTGATTCATCATTGTTGTGTAGTCAATGACTTTATTGATCTCCTATCCTAGTCTGTTAATCTTTCTCCAAGTTCAGGTAGACCTTTAATCTGAGGTGTTATTAATCTTCTAGGATTCATCTGACCATTAATCCAACTTTATTGGTTCAGGTTATTCAACTGGTTTAAAGCAGTTTAAACACTTCATATCTTTGTGAATTCAACTGATCTGAATTTACAAGAGGAAGATTGCAATAGAATTCCTGAAATCTAGCATGCCCTCCTACCACTATGATTATGATATCTAGTTATGGCTTGGATGGCGGAGTGGTAGTCATGGCTAGATATTCCCTGCCTGACGTGAGTTCGATTCCCAGCAGTGTAGTTCTTTTTTCTATCCACATGCACTGGGGTTCAGATCACTGATTAATTAATCTCTGATTAAATCCGTGATTAGTGTCTCAACAGGGATTGATTAAGCGAAACTCCTAGGGTTACTGCAACGGGGGGCCGCACGTCCACGGATTGTTCGGCAGTATTAACTCTAATAATACATCGCTCAATACTGCGGATTGGCAATGGCGAACAACCCATCTTATTGCCTGTATTGAACCGGTGTGCCGTGCCCTCACGTCACGACGCGGACACTTCACATCGTGGTCTGGTCTCGACCCGAATTCCGAGCAGACAGAAGTCAAACCATGCCTCTCTTCCAGAACGTGAACTGAACTGAATGACTGCTATTTGCCGCTCGGTGGCATTTGGATGCTTCTCATGTTCCGCCGACAAGCTGCAAGCGAGTCTCTCGGCCACCGAACTCACGCAGCATCGACTGTTCTTGGTAGGCACGAGAGTGTTGGTAACTGTGGCCTGCAGTGGCCCATGGACCCCTGTGACCGTGGTGAATTTGAATGTAGTGGATACTTGAATCTAATGCTAGGCGACCGATGGCTCAATTTACAACGATCGCCGGGAATTTCACCCGGTTTTAGGAGGAAAAAATAATATATTGAATACGTAGGATATTAATCTTCGCCCGCTCTTGCTTCGCCTTTCCCGACCACTGGAGCCCACAGACTTTGACCCCGGTCGCTAGCTTGGATCGATATCGGCCTGATACGCAATTGCCGCCTCATCAGCGGAAGTCGCGACGTCCGGAATCTGGTCCGATGCGTCAGGGTCGTGGCGCTTGCGATCCTTCTCCAGGAAGTCAGAGAAGACACTATTAAAGACACCGATGATAAGTGTCAACTTGAGCAGCACTAGGAACCGATTCAGTGCTGAATTTCAACCACGGCTCACGCGCACGGGTTGGGAAACGGCGTATAGGTAGGTCGCCGCCGGGCTGCCCAACGGGCGTTCGGCGTGGAATCGGCGGCCGACCCGTGTCCAACCCCGTGTGTGGGGAGGACGCCATCGTAATACTTACTAACTCCGCGCAGAATGTACGTCTGAACAACCCAATATCATTGTCATCAACCACCAAAATAATCATGATCAACTAAACGTCAGAGTCCATCGCAGACTCCAGCAAATTTAAATGTCCAATGTTTCGCCCTCCGCGCTTCTTCGGCAAAAGGATTCGCCGAGCAACCCGCACCTGCTGCCTACATTCCCTCAAAACACATTACGCACGACGCACACTGTCCTCGTGGTCTGTGTGTGCATCGATGAGGTACATAGCTACAACGGGATGCTTGAGGAGGAGCAGGGGAAGCAGAACGGCGAAGATGTTATGCGTGGCGGGACGGGGTCTTGTTTGATTTGAATTTTCTATGCAGCGGCTAGACAATAGCGGGTGTCTATGAGGGTTGGACAATCGTGGGTTGTGATTCATTAATTTTCGAAGGCCAAAAATAAATAAGGTAATTCAAATTGGACGGTTGAGTGTTGACCCAAGGAAGAGCGCGCGAGACACAGAAAAACGAGGCAGTTGAGGAGGGAGATCAGGAGCAGGAGGAGCTATGATTTTTCTTTGAATTTTTCTAATGACAAGTGTTCTGCTTCGGGCGTGAGGAACTTGACCCAAGTATCTTATGTTACCATCTAATTGCACCCATTGCTTCTCGCGCAGCACGGTGTTTCGCTGCGCAATGTTGTGGTGTTCCGGTTTTAATAATATCAATGATGCGGAAGTCTTATTAGCTGAGTTCAGAGAAAGGCTTGACCCTGGCGAGGATATGCGTTTGTCCTTGAAATTCAAGGTAGCGGTGAAGTTTCAAGTTCAGGTTCGGAGAGGTAGGCAGCTGACGCAAGAGTCAAGCTCAGGAGCGACGGAATCGAATTCGAATCAACGGCATGCTATCATGGTTGAGATCTCCCAGTGAAACCACCGGCAAGCCACAACGAGCCAGATCGAGCCAGATATGACCGCTTTTAGCTGGGCATATCTGGGTCGAAAATTGTCTCAGGGCTCGATGTAGCTCGTCAATAAATCGAGCCAGATCGAACTAGATAGAGCCACAATGAACCACATTAAATTGAAATATTATACATGGCTGTACTACACCACGCCAGGCGCAATACCACTACTGCGCACGCACGCATGCCCCATCCTCCCGGTCCCCAGCCATACAAGTGGGTGTCGGAATGAATAACTGGAGGAGGTGAGATGGCGTTGGCATCGGCTCGCATGCTGCTTTGGAACGCATAGCGGGTGGCGCGACTTCATTTTCATTTCAGTTTCCATTATAGTGCTGCGGGCCCCTTGAGGCCCATGTCGCACTTCTACATAGGGACAACGTGGTGATAATAGCTGGCATATTGGGGAGCGGTGGAGGTGAGGTAGCGCGAGGGGGGAGTGTAGTGGAGGGTCGCTGCATCAGGGAAATCATCCTTTCCTAATTACCCACAAACTTGCCCCTAATTTGGTTCCCGATAAAAAAAGAGGCCAAAGAAGGGCCAATTTGGGATACTGGTGGTAACTTCAGCCATATTTGCAACATCTTCGGGGTATCCTGAGAAAGCGATGGCAAATGAGAATGTATTTAGATGATATTAGTACAATGTAGCATAGATATGACGATCGGAGAGGGAGTTGACAAAGAAAAAAGAACTTTTATCTAAAACATTACTGGATGTCCATTCAGGAGGAGCCACAGGTCCGAATTTTGGGAGCAGGTGAACACTGCGGCGAATATTGGCTACTGGAATGATGCTGGCTATGCGATCTCCATTCTTTAGGGAGCGGTTGATTTTGTACATGAGATGATGGGGCTCGGGCTGGGCTGAGAAAGGGGAGAACCACTCGACATACGCGAGGTAGGGTGGAGGGGAGATGCCGGGGGAGAACAGGGTTTGGATATGTTTTGGTTTCAATGCGAACACAACACGAATCTGGGCAACACGGTAACCTGAAGCAAAGCATTAGCCTGATGCAAACGAGTTGGACAGAGCATTGAGATCACCGTCAATACCCGTCATTTTCCCGGTGCCGTCGTTCACAAGAGCTGTATCAAATCGACCGGGAAGCTCCTTGCCGTTCTTGAGCTGTTTTCCGGGCTGAACGTGGATGGCGTCAATTACCGAGTCCGTAGGTCCACCAGTTGCGTAGGGATCTTCTGTTGTAAATTTGATTCTGTGGAAGACGGCAACGGCATTGAATGGGAGAGCAATGCTCGCTGACTGGGCTTCTACCTGCGCCGAAGATAGAGTTGGATCGTTGAGCCGCACAATGAAACGGGTGAGTGCATCCCGAAAAAACTGTGCGCCGTAATCAGCGACGAGCTGGGTAATCCGGACCGATTTGCGCGTCGGAAATTTAGTCATTTTGAGCTGCCGCTCATACACAATCCCGGGAGGGAGGGTAATGGCCGAAGGGGGAGCTGGGCAGCCATCCAACCGCCACTGGATATATTTCTCGTGGCGAAAGACTTTCTCCTTCCGTTCGAGCCAGAGCGTCATTTGAGGAAACTCATCCTTGAAATTTGTGGACCGGAAGGCATCCTTGGCAAGATCGATGTGGAGGCGTTCGGTGTACTCGGTGTTATAGTTGTCGGTGGTGCCGAATAACTTTATGTACATGATGTAATGGGAACAGGAGTGGAGTTTCGGAAGATTGAAGTCGTTGCGGACCCCAAGATCAACGAAGATACTCTTGTTATCATGGAAGCGCTGCAATGCGTTGGAGAGGTGCGCAAGAGTCTCGCTGGTATGCATAGGGTACTGCGCCTGATAAACGAAATCGAGAATTCCGCGGACAGCGGCGAGAAGTCGGCTTGAAGAGAGGTTATTCGGGAGACGGATGTCAATGATAATTCCGAGGAGGAAGCGGGAGATCTGGTCGTGTTCCTTTCCAGTGACGCGGGAGAGGTTGGAAATACCGCTCATAAAGAGGCGGATATTATGATTTGGTGGAAGACGGCGGCAGCGGGCATCAATCTCCTCCTCTCCACAGCAAGACTTGAGCCAGGAAATGAGGTGCTTGACGATTCCCTGGTAGAGTTGGTGAAGAACGTCGGAGCTGATTGACCTAAAAATATTCGTGTACGGCAGATCCTCCCAGAACGGGTGAAACACGGGTTTAATGCCCGCATCGGCGCATGCCTGGGCATAAATCGTTGGTCCCTGATCCAATGCATCGAGCGCGGAAAGGATACTCTCCAGATCACGCAGAGGATACTTGGTTTCCTCCCCAAGCTCATCCCGCGGCACTTCGCAAGTCGGGCACTCGCCAGCTTTTACTGCCGTCGCCAAGCACTGCTCGGGATAATCTCCGACAAATGTCGCGTATATCGGATGGCCGCGACGCGTCACCCCATCACCACTCGTCAAGGGTATGCCCGTCACTCCCGCCGTCTTTAGTGGGGCGAGGATGTAAGACATGCATGCGTGAAAGACATTCGCCGGGATCCTACGGCGCGCGGCTTTGTTTTTGACATTCTTCATACGCGATGTGGGGAGATAGCCGAGCAGGACGTAACTCCGACGAGATGGCTTGCGTCTGATTTCTTTTGGGATATTGCCGATCGACATGTAAACGGGGTAGGCGGTTTTGTTTCCAAAGACAGTGAGCTGGGTTTTGTCGGAAGAAATGATGATGGGAATAATGGTCGCCCCGGGGTGATCCTTTTCTACCGCTTCCTGCAGACGGCGAATAAGCGAGTCTTCTTGCCATACCAACAAATTTCTAACTGACCTGAGTACTCCACCACCACTTCCCTGTATGCATATTGTGGTACATCCGAATGGTTTTGTCCTTGTCAATATAATGGCACTCGGGCGCAACGAAGAGATATGGTGCAAATGAGGTATCTCCCCAAAGCGCACGGACACATTCAAGAATGTCACGCGAGTACAGCGAAAAGGCCTCGCCGTTCACGACGACCTCCGAAAGTGTGAACTTGGGACGACCGGGAAGCTTTTCATCAATGATTTTATTAAGTTGCACAGAATTTCCGTATGACAGGCCGAGAGTGGAGCGAACCTGCAAGAGAATAGTCAAGAAAATCGTCTAAAACAAGAGTGAAGCACGTACACCCTCGACATTTAGCAAGTCAGAGAACGCCGTGGATCCGGAGCCACGAATCTTGGCCCATTTCGCAACCTCCCAGTCCATTTTAGACGTGAATGGCGCGTAGGGGTTTTCGGCCGTAGTTCCGAGCAAGGAAGACCCATATTCTTCTTCGGCTGTTTTTCCGGGGGGCTGAGCGATTGGCTCGCCGGCGCGAGAGCTGGGATAGTGCTCAATGATAGCTTTATGATGAAATCGATCCTCAGCTGCTTTGCGTGTCTTTCTCGACGGCGCGGCTGTGGCCGGGGGAGAGTCGTCAGAGTCGGACATGTGTATATCGGGTCCGGTGTCCACTGGCGCCCGGGGTGGCTCATATCCGGTCGCAAGCACGTCGTGATAATCCTCGCCATCCTCTCCGTCATCACCCAAAGGAGGAGGATCGTCATCCTCGTCATCGGAGTCTTTATACCCAAAATCCTCCTCGCTGTAATCTCTTGCATCGCCAAAGAAATCACCCTCGAATACAGTGTTCCCCAAAGGGAAGCTGTCGTTATCCGCATCGCCAAACTGAGCATGGGGGGGCTCGTCCGAGTCATCAACAGTGATCGTGCTCGCGAGGCCAGCACCGCTCGAGCGCTCGAAGACAGCTTTACAGAGGGGATTCCGAGTATTGCGCAGGTGAAGGGTATACGATCTGCCAATAAAGTCCTCAGTACAACCTGGACAGCGCGTCATTGTGCACAAGAGAAGCGAAGGTGGCCGGAGGTAGCAAGCGATGTTTCGAGCAAATGTTAGTGACATTGCAAAATGCAGACACAAACATGACCCTCTGAATTTTTCGCTCTCTTGTGCTCTCCACACCATCCACCACTTAGCTGCACTCCATCGACTGTCCTTTCCCTTGCCTTTCCCACCACTCCTTCACTTTTACACTCTCGTTAATCCTCATACCCCCAAAATGGCTGGAACGCTCACCGCTGCGCAAAAAGCTGCCGCCACCCGCGCTGCCCGAATAGAGAAACAGCGACAAGACGACATGGCCTTCATTGCTGCAAACAGTAAGTGAACTGGCCATTCAGCACTCCCTCCCCAAACTCAAGACTTCTTTTGCTCTTCAGTGGGTCGCCGTAATGCAAAGCCAAGTGAAAAAGCCAGTATGTCGAGCAATAGTTCTTGAACAGTTCCAAGCTAATTTTATCAACACCCGCAGAGGAGGCGGCCCAGGCTTCCACCGAGTCGGGCTCCCGCAAGCGCAGCTCATCGACCGTGCAAGCTTCGAAGATCTCCAAGAAGGCCCGGGAGACTGGTGAGACAAGTTTTCTTGAGTTCTTCCTCAGATCTAATTTTTTGTGAATCATAAGCTCCAGATGTTGCCCAGGAAGATGAGCCCCAAGTCAAGTCGAAGTCGGTGAGAAGTAAGTCGAATCAGCCAATGATCACGCACTGGCTGATATGTGACCGTGACATTCCAGAGTACACTGCTCCTCCTATCGACATCGACTCGGAGCCGGAGTCGACGCCTGAAGAGCCCAAGAAAGCACCGATTGGTATGTCCTTTTTACATCTCTTTGATACCATTGACGTGGACCAGTACATATTGACTTCACTAACCTGCCAACAGCCAAAAACAAGAAGGCCGCTCCCAAGGCCAAACCTACAAAGATTGTCAATGTCCCGGGTGCGTCATGCTGTCTGTTCTACATGCGCTGATTCTGACGGTCTCCCAGTCAAGGCCGTGAAGCCCAAGGTGGCGGCAGGAACACGCACCGCAGTCAAAATGGTTGCGGATTCCGAGCCCGAGGACAAGGACGAAGCTGGTTCTGCCGGTTCTGATGGTGAGGACTCCGGCGACGCTGATAACAGTGAGGAGGGTGAAGTTGAGGACGAGGATGAGGCAGGCCCGAACGCGGAGGAATTTGCCAACGAGGTACGTGGTGTTTGATACAGCACAAAGTACATACTTACACAATCATGCTTTAACAGGTCCCGCGCCTTGTTCGCACCAAGGACGCTGCTGTTAATCAAGGCACCGACGATGAGAGCGCAGCGTCTGATGGCTCTCGGGAGATCGACGATGTGGTGAGTTTCTTCTTTTTTCCCGACTTGATCCTGACCCTCCACCAGGACGTTCAAGCAGCTGAAGATCTCTTCGAGTCGGAGGAGGAAGCAGCGGAAGAAGAGGCGGCGGTAAGCACATCAGCTGATCATATCATGCCCATGGGGATTCACCATGTTCTAGTCAGCACCGAAGCGCTCCATTTGGACCGGCGCTCGGGGCCAGGCTGGTGCCACGAGTGACAGCGACGGCGATGTCGAGATGGCTGAGGCCATAGCAGATGAGCTTGTGTCGGTCCCGCTCCACCTTCACAGTCGTCGAAGCTCGACAGGGTCCGGTTGGTCTTCGGGGAGGGATCTTTCGCTCCCAAACACGGATCCCGAAAGTGATGTCGCTTCCGAGTCCGAGTCCGAGGCTCCCCCAGCTCGCGTAAGTCTTTGGCTTTTCGGTGCTATACATTTGTTGATGTATCTTTACCATATAGAAACCGCAGAAGGCTACCGCTGCTCGCCAGCACAAGGCTAACCTCGAGGTATGTGTTAATTCACGGTGTGATTGAAGTACGCTTACATGACACATATAGAAACCGCACATTCGTCCGGCTCCTACCCCGGCTACCGTCGGCAAGGCCAAGTCAGTGCAGGGAGCCAATCGTCTTGAGTCAAGCTGGGATACCTCGGCCCAGCTCGTTCTCCCTGCCCCCAACAAAGATATCGGACTCACTGCCCAGCGCCCCGAGGTCCAGCTCATGCTTCGAGAAACCATCAATGCTGTCAAGATCTTCCTCTGCCTTGTCGAGTTCTACCCTGTGTACGTCTCCCGTGAGGGTTGGATCCGCCCCAGGATGATTGAGGCTGCGACGGGCAAGCCGGCCTTGATTCACGTCCTTGACCGGCTATCGAACGATGCCCAATTCGCTGCCATCTTGTCGCCAATCGTAAGATATCTGTTCTGTTGACTGTCTTATCACTGACTATAATCTACTAGCCTCTCGATCGCATCAATATTACACGCGGCGACATCAAGCGCTGTGCTCTCACTGTCATCCGGGCCATGTACAACTTGACGGGTCTTTCCGCTGTGGAAGTCAAGACGCGCGTTGAGGAGCTTCTCAAGGACCACCGGTATATTTTCCCTGTGAACACAGTGGTGAGTTTTTACGCCCGATATCCGACCGATCATGCTCATCCCATTGACAGGGCCAGATGCAGTTGTCCTTGCCGTTCCACCACGACTCGATCAAGCATGTTCTCAAAGAACAAATGATGACTAGCTCAATCTTCAAAGGGCGCAACTACGAGCGGCTCCCTGCCAGAAACCCGAAGCGCCCGGATGCGCGTGAAATAGCCGATCCCATGGTGGCGGTTGCTGGGACTGCGGTAAGTCTTTCCTCTGCGTAGTGTGCGCTCGTACTCAATCTGTTCAGGTTTATGCATGCCTTTTGGAACTTCGCCTCACCGGAGAGCGCCAGGCTATGGCATTTACCGAGGATGCTTTTGAAGACATATACCGCATTCACATCAAGACCCTTGAAGATACTCGGGCTTCCGCGCCGACTGCCATGCACAAGGTTCTTCATCAATTATTCCGGGATGTTACGTAAGATTTGTTCCTCTGTCGCGTCTTCCCGCCGCTAATAAGTGCTCAGTACCTCTGCCCAAGGAACCCAATCGTCTGCCGGCAGCTCAGCGACGCTCATCAACCTCGTTGATGTGCCTGACTCTGATTAGATTACCAATTATTGCGGGATGTCACGTAAGATTTGTTTCTCTGTCGCGTCTTCCCGCCGCTAATAAGTGTCTGCCGCCGGCTCAGCGTTCGTTTGGAACGATGTCCAATTCTAGCTACAAATATTTTCCTACATCTTTTAGTACATATCTCTTCATCATAGTTCATGTATCGTATTCCTCATTTTAATACAAGCTGCTCGTACCGCTTCTTTTGCTCAAATGGGAAGCTTTTTCTGCTCGAATGAGAAGAAAATACTGGGAAACCTCATACGAAAGTTCACGGAGGCTCGGTGAAGAGCGAGAACTGATGGTAAAAGTGGCCTAAGCTGGACCAAAATTAGTGGTAATTTTATTGGGGGGTTGCTAGAACCCTAATAGAGGAAACTGACCATATCCATCCATATTCAGCTGAATTACCATGAAGTTCAGTCCAA
This sequence comes from Mycena galopus ATCC 62051, assembly GCA_014925785.1. Classification (NCBI taxonomy): domain Eukaryota; kingdom Fungi; phylum Basidiomycota; class Agaricomycetes; order Agaricales; family Mycenaceae; genus Mycena; species Mycena galopus. Next base: position 348,196 of record WIQG01000151.1, read on the forward strand.
TCCGGGGATATTACCATTGGACGGTTTTCCTGATGTGCATGAGGGTTCAGTAAAGAGATATAGGTATCATGGCGGTAATATTTGGCGAGGCTAATTCTATGAGTCTATCTGAGAAGAGAGAGAGAAAGCGAGTAAGTAAAGGTAAAGAAAAAGTGAAAAGAGGTTGATCAATTCAGAGCGCGTAGGACGGGAGGCGGCCGGTGTCTCGCACGAATGCGAGAACGGGGGCGGCGTCGACCTTGGCAGCCAGGAGGGAGCGGAGGGTCAGGCAGGCTGTGCCGGTACGAGCCATTAGGCGGAGGCGGTGGGCGCGGTGGGCGGGGTAGGACAGCAAGAAGTGTGGTACTGATTCGGGGATGGGGCAGTGGGGGTAGTGTGGGGATGGGGCGAGCCTGAAACGGAAGAGGAAAGCATTCAGTCCGATGTGGCCCATGCGTAGTTGGGTGAGAATGCTGCATTGCGGTCGGCTGAGGCCATTGTACATTAGCTGCGTCGTCTTTGAGGGGGTGGGGCTGTCGAACGCGGCTACGCGGGCGTAGCGGGGGGAGCCGCGCCATTCCGCGAGCCACTGGTCCGCAAACGCCTTGCTGCCCGCTGCGATGGTTGCTGCTCGGCTGGCCGGTAGAGGTTTCCCGAATACCGCGATGTGCGTGGCGAGGGGAGAGGACGTGTCTTGGGCGGCCTCCTTGGCGCAGGTGTCCACCGCCTCGTTTCCGGCGATCCCTACGTGCGCAGGAACCCAGTGAAGTCTGACTTTCAAGGTGCGACGTACACGAAGGAGGCGGGCGAGGACAGCGTGGAACGTGGCGAGGAGATACTGTCCGGGCTGGGGTTTGGGGTTCGTAAGCGCGACAATGGTCGCTTGACAGTCCATGAAAACGTCCACGTTGGTGAGGCGCGGCGTGGCCGCAACAATGTCCAGTGCGAGGATGGCGCCGGTGACCTCCGCCTCGAAGACGGTGTGTTCCGTCTCCGTTCCCAGATGTTTCCAGCGACGAGCACCCATCGCATGGTTCTTCATCGCGACCGCCGCTGAGCCCACTCCGCCTTCGAAACCCGAGCCATCCGTTAAGATGCACATATCTCCCTTGGCTAAGATCCGTTCCACCTGCTCCTGCGCCGTCTCCTTCGAGTCTGCGATGGTGGTGCTGAGCGCGCCCGTCGGTACTGGGACGAATCGGCGTTGGGGGTCGATGGTCTCGAAGTCGCGCTTGAAGATTGGGAAGGCGTGGATGAGGTGGTGGATGGGGGAGCGGTGGAAGCGGGGGACTCTTCGGCAGCGGAGGAAAGAGCTACGGACAGGATTAGAGGGTGGCGCGACTTGTTGGCATTCGGCGAGAGGTTGCTGAGAAGAGAGTCGGAAGTAGCTTGAGGAGGGCATAGCTGCACTGAAGAATGAGATCTGTAGAGAACAACGACTGTTAGTGCTTCGGAGAGCAGATACAAAGAGCTCATACTCAACTGAACAGCGCGCCACGAACGGACACTCAAATGTTTGGGCAGAAAGCCGTCCACCAAAACTACCGAGGGGTATGCGATGCGACAAGTGCTCGGAATAGAAACAGTGAGAATGTGCCCACGAGAGAGGAAAATCGGACGCACGAAATGGTAAGATAAACGGCGATGAACAATGAGTTATCCTCCAAACGCGGGTTCACCCCATCGAGATACTGTCCTATTTCGTTCAATTCGTATGTCACGCGTCACACCCGATTTTCAAAAACCCTTGCAATAATTTTTTCTCGATTTTAGCGGATTTTGGAGATTTGTCGGAGAAATTAAAAAGTCACGTGCCATACGAATTGAACGAAATAGGACAGTATTGACCAAAAGCCATTCGGGTGCGTCCAGAGTCAAGAAGATTAAGAAGCACAGAAACATAGATATGGGAACATCCATAATATAGGGCTGGAAGGAAGAGGGCAGCGGGAAAAGCGGCGGGGTGGTGATAAGAGGCAGGATGCAGAGATGTTGTAAGCCGCGGAATCGGACGACTTTTGAGAAATTCGATGCGGGCCAGGTGCGTATGACGTCGACCACCTGCCGAATAGCACCTTGTTTCTTGCGGCTTGCCTGCCTGGTTCTTCAAGTTGTTGGACGCTGAACAGATTTTGGCTCGTTTTGGTTCGACGTGGCTCGAAACGCTCGAGACGGCTCGATCTGGCTTGCCGGCATTTTCACTGGGAACCTTGAGACAAGATCACAACAACCGGCATGCGCTCATTGAATTCAATCAAGGAGAAAATTTGACGGGATATTTAAAACCCAATATCATTGTCATTCTGCGCAGTAATCCCATCACACATCAGGTTCCCAATGCCTTCCTTACCTCATCGCTGAGTATTTAACTGCGATAACCGCCGTCGTTTTCCTTTCACTCTTCTCACCACTTGTTCCCCACCACACAGCAGACACATCCACTTAGATTCACGGGACATTACACGAAGTCCAGCATCTGCACACTCACCCAGAAACGCGCTGGCACTGTCCAGCGTGCACGTCTAAATTCTGGGCTGGTTCCAGATGTTGAGCTTCGTGTACTGTTCCGTGAATCGCGGGTCGGTGTCTGCGCCCTCGTGAGGTGGAGGTGGAGGTGGAAGGTCGGGACGCGACTGTATGTCGCTTCCACTCGTGGTTGAAGGCCCACGCTACGCAGAGTGTCCTCGCCAGTGGTCTTATGCCCGTTTTCATTTGCTGAGCACCGGTCCGTGAGGTCGTGCCGTGCCTCTATTGCTTTGCTTAATACTAATACTAGTAGGCAGTACAGATTTTGGTATTACGACGACATCTTCAACTATGTCCTGTTTGTCTTGGAGGCGCGATCAACTACCTATACATGAATCAAGAAATCCAAGTATCGCCTGCACTGGCGCCAGCAAGGTTCGTGCGGTTGCGAGTCCTACTTAATTGTAACACGTTTATCGCCGCCAGGTCGTTTGGTAGTCGGCGTTCCCACCACTTGAACTCTGTCCATCTCCATTTGGAAACTAGGTCCATTTGGAAACTAGGTTCGTGCGGTTTGCTTCGAATGAGCGTTTCCGGGATCTTTGCAGGTTTTCATCTGAACATTGGACAGAATAATTTTGAACTGCGTCAGAGATGTTGCCGACATTGCCCACTCCGTCGAGACTCGAGTGGATTCTCTAGATCACCACCTTATCAAATACGTCAACAATTTATCTCCATGTGAATACCCAAGTTTCTCTGCATTTCATACCATCATTATATTGATGTAATTTCTTTCAGGTTTTCAAACACAGATTCGCCACGGGGTGAATCAATGAAGAGACAATTGCAACATTCCAGAGATGGCCGAGCTTGGTCAATATACGCCAGTCAACTTACTCTGGGTCAAGACGGTTAGCGCGGTGGGCCGAAGAAATACGGGAACATTTCGGGAGGTAGGCGAAGAGTATTCAGGATTCAGTGTCATCAATTGGAACGAAGTATGATTCAGAGGTAGTTAGTCTTACAATAGATAGTACATTTATTACAAGTTACAGGTTGGTGCTTTTAATAGAGTACGCGAGAATGCGCGATTATGGTTGCAGAAGGTGTATATACGACCTTCCGTGGAACCCCTCAGCACTGACTACCACAGCGGTGTGATGTCACGTTGGGGTGAGGACCCGGAGTAGCTCTTCCGGCGGCACGCGTATAATATACGCTGGTCGGGCGTGGCCGGTGGTAGCACGACCGCAGCGGGGTCCGGGATGTAATGCAGAGTACGCTTGAGCGTGTTCTCGCGCCCGATTATGTACGAGAGGCGGTTGATTTCGGACTGCGGCATGTTGCGGCGTTCGGGGGAAAGGACGAAGGGGGGCGCGGTGCCCGGGTACCGTTGGGATTGGATGAGGGCACGTGCCTCGCTCTTGGTGAGCGGCGACCACTTGGCCGCGGGCTGAGTCCCGGTGGATGGACTCGAGGTCCGAGGGGTTGAGGCGGGGATACAGGTAGGGGTGGAGAAGGTAGACATCTCAATTGTAGATGAGAGGATGAAGAAAGCTAGTTGAGTGTTCGTTGGTAGTGCGTCTGGGTGTTAGTTTTCATGCCAAAAGCACCTTCGTTTTATACGAATCCTGCAGAGGAGAGTCTCATATTCTGAACTCCTGAAGGCGATGGTGAATCGGAGTCGAGGTCTAGCATTCCTTCCGCGCGGAAATAAAAGACCCGCATGTCTCACCTTGATCCCGTGCGGGACTCATTGGGATATACGAATGAGGCGGGATTGACGGTATGAAGTAACAGCCCCTGGTGGCGGCGAACACTGTGGTGCCCCGATATCAAACAAATACAGTACGTAACAGGTCGAGACATGGGGAAGTACTCCGCACCGTTCTGACAGATTACACCGTGCCCACATAATTGCTACATAATGTACAAATCATCATCCCACACAGGGAACCGCCGATAAGTACCTAATCAAGAGTGACGACGATCTCAGAGAGATTTACGTCTTTGTTGAGGTTAGCCCAGAGATCCGGAGGCGCATCGAAGAGGAGGGGCCTAAGAAAATCAGCGTAAGTCCAAAATCCGAATATGCATGAATCAATTCGCACGGTCGGCGCAAAGGGTCCTCGTTCTGACCCTGCTGGAGGGCGAGCACATCATCACGAAGGTTTTCGTAGTCGAACTCGCGCGCGAGCTGTGCGACGATCATATTCGGAGTTATCTCTCTCAGTTCCTCCTTGACCAAGTTCGACATGAAGACGAGGCACAAGTAATGCGCCATAGCCGCCACACAGGCGCGGTCGCCTTCAGTCATCGCGATCTGTCTATGGGCGCGGAAAAATATCTGTGGGTATTGGCCCGCCCCGAAGTCGACGTATACCGGCTCGTTGTTGGCCTTGTAGAGTTGGTAGTCAACATGGGGGTGCAGATTGAGGGCTGTGACTTGGGCGGTAAGCGCCAGCGAGCGTTTGTAGCCGTTTACAGGAGGCCCGATACGCATCTCGGATGTCGGAGCAGAGACAGGATGCTCCACTGGCCGAGAGACGGTCTCAAAATCCAGGGTCTTACCGCATATAGTCTTGTGACGCAGCTTCCAGTGGGCCTTCTGGCATGTTCTGGAGAAAAATCGAGGTAATTCAACCAGCAAACGAGGAGGACACGGAACACGGACCTTGAGCAATATAGAACCTGCCGTTGCATCTGGTCAAAGCATGGCTGACATCGTGAAAATTTCACGGAGCCGTCCGGCGGCTCGGCTTTGGTGCAGCCCATGTAGGAACAGCTATTCAAACGCTGACTGTGCCGAGCTTTCATTCCTGCTATCTCGTCCTTGAACCGGGCCTTTGCAGCCCTGGGACCCAAGAGTGCCGCCATTTCCGAAGGAATCGGCGGACGAGGGCTTTTCTCGATAGATTTATGCTCTTTCTGCACGAAGAGTCGAGGGGGGTCTTCCCTAAAGAAGGATCTAAGCGTGAATTGCACGACGTGACCTAATGATTCTTCAGGGATCAGCACTCCTATTATGAGTAGAATACGATACATACATATCAGCTTCGTTCGGAGTATCAGCATCTCCTCAAGGACGATTTTCTTGACCTCTGAGTCGTTGAGCTTCCTCTGAGCTTCAGCCCAGGAATCCCACCCAGGGTGTGAGACGAATATCGGCTGGCTAGGTATAAACGACGCATCCTCGAGCATCACGGATTTCAGCAGGTTAAGAAACACCTTCCCGTCCAATCGGAGCCGCGTCAGTCCAAGCTCTGGACAGTAGCCCCGCGCCTCGTTCAAGTTCCGGGCCTTGGAGCAAACATCGGCCAGAGCGGCAAGAATGTGCACTCTGCGCACGTCCGCCCCGGCATTCATCCATTTGGTCTCGAAGTCGTCATGGGTGAAGTGGCCCAAAGCCTCCTCCGTGATGTTACGCTGGATTGCGCACGTGCTGCTCACCAAGACGGGGTAGCTCGCCAGCGATCCACCCAAACCGTCTCGGGGGCTCGCTTCAATCTGCCTCACTTGGTTGCGGAAGAGGAAATGAAGTCCGCCAGGGAAAGCTACTTGCCGCCGCAGGAGTGCCTCCCAATCCGAATTCCATTTCTCTGGATCACGTAGGGCATCCTGAGGCAAAGGAAAGAATACCGCCGCCATCGTTGTCGCTCCAATTATCAGTGTGGGAGAGAAGAGTCGGAAAGACGAACTAATCTATTTCCACCGAGTCAGCTGACTGTCGTAACTACCACCGATCGCGAACATCGGCTTTCGGCTCCGGCCTTCAGCTTCAAATTCTAGTCCCGAAGGGATAAAAATTTGGTTGAATTCCGTGCAACTCTTCGCAGGCATTCAGGATTCCATCTGTGTTCTATTGTAATGTGTGCCGTTGAATTTTGAAACATTGCAGCTGTCCTCGCCGGTACGCATCAAGTACGTTACGTCGATAAATACAAGTTGGAAAAGTGGGTAACACGGGTATGACAGATCCGAGGTTTCCTCTGAGCACTATCTCGCAGAATTCCACGCTTTCGTTCCTACGAATACTCTCAACAAAAGGCTGCGTGCTGCCTGACACTCTCAATGAATGGAACCGGGAATCCATCAGTGTCAACTTCAACATGCTGGCTGCAATACCGCTGCAATCGCCTGAAATCAAAGCGCCTAGCGAGCGCCTCATCTCACGGGCGCCTTCGTACATGCAGAATGCACTCATGACCAGCGTAATGCACTGTCGGAAATTTATTAATTCTCAGCGCCTGTTCCTGTGAAGCCCATGATAGCTGCGATAGGATATTCTGAGATACCTCGAAGAAGCACCAACGCTTGAATATGTAAAACACCGTTCGGTGCGCCGGTTCACTCACGTCGATAAAAAAGGTGTAGTGGTCGTGAACAGAACGGAACAGGTTGTCCAAGAACGGGCGCTCCGGTGCTTCGAACAATTTCAACTTTGGGAGAATTGGGAAGTGGTAATACAATGTTTACAAAATGGGTTGTTATGACATGGTGAGAAAATTCGATGCGCCAGGCAGGTTACCGAAGTAGCAGTCTAGGGATGCACCAAAAGCGACTCCAAGAAGGCGCGGACTATTACCACAACGGCGTCGTATCACGCGGGGGCAAGGACTCAGAGTAGCTCTTCCGACGCCAAGCGTACAAAATGCCTTGATTTGGCGTCGCCGGCGCTGGCACAGCCGCAGTGGGACCCGGGATATAATGGAGTGTGCGTTAAAGCGTGTTCTCGCACCCGATTATATGCTAATTTCGGACTGCGGCATGTTGCGGCGCTCCCGAGGAAGCACGAAGGGGGGGGGGCTGTGCTCGGGTACCGTTGAGATTGGATGAGAGCACGCGCTTCACTCTTGGTGAGCGGCGACCACTTGGCCGCGGGCTGTACGCGAGCGGATCAATTCGAAATCCGCGAGGATAAAACGGCAGCCTCAGTCAAGATCTGTGCTCTCAGTAAGCGGATTATAATTAGAGATTGATAAATTTAAAGGCAAGTCACCTCCATGAATCTCGACCCAGTGGAGGCGGCGTGTAGGTATGGAGGGGGCGGCTATCTGAATTGTAGATGAGTGGATGAAGAATAGGTGCTTTTTGATGTTGATCCTAGCGCCAAAATGACGATGCTTTTATACAAAGTTCACGGCATTGACGGCATTGATGGCATTAGTTCTAGCACAAGAAACAGAACATAACTCTGTTGTCACAAAGCAAAGCATTGAGAGAGGAGCTCTACAATTGGTATCGGCGTGCACAAGAAATAAAGCGGAAACAGCAATTGCTACCGCACAATTCAGACATATCAAAATTTCCGCGCATCGGCATGATACTTCAATTTGATGGGGAACTGGACGTTCCGCAAGTCGTTGTAGCTGTGTATCTGTGAGGAAAATAAATGGGGGGGGCAAAAATATATAGAGGGAGACCGCCTAGGCTCGAATCCAGCCTGTCGTACCAAAAGACACGTCTATCGGTCGACAGCTTGCCTTTTGATACGACAGTCAGTAACTGGTCTAGAGACCGGCGCCAGCCCCCCTATTTTGTTTGACTAAAATGTTCGCGCATCAAAGTTTCGTTGCGGCTTGTTGGATGCCGATGGGATTGATGGTGGGATGCCCTGGGATTTCCAACTCCCAAATTTCCTGTTGATTTTGGGGTTTATCCGCTACGGATTCTGTGGTTCTGCCTCCACTAAGTCTATAGCAAAATAAAGTTATAAACCAGTTGATTTACGCCACTATTGTACGGATTGATGCGCACGTGGTCGTCCGGTGATCGGAGTTATCGGACTTTGTGCCCAATTTGTGCGCCTGTCTTGACCACACCGTCCACTCTCCGGAGCCATGTCAACCAACGTGCTTTTCCGTGCAAGGGATTCTGTGAAGCTCGGCCATGCCACAGGTGGCCATTCCTCGTCAAGGGTAGAATGAAGCTCGGACTCGGGCCAACTGGAGTCCAGTTGGTGGACTGAGGTGAGTTCATCTTCCATTGCGTCGGAAATAGCCCTGCCTTCATACTGTACCTCCAGTGTCAACAGCTGCAGTGGCACGGTTCCAGAACAGTCTCCTCGAGCACACGAGTCCCAATCAGGATTTGACTTCCATTGCGGCGGTATCACTCCATTTGCGGATCCTTCTTCTCTCGCGGGGAGGCGCGTGAAAACGCAGCTGCGGTTAGCCAGAAGCTTTACAGTAGACTTCAAGAGCTGAGGATCCAAATGCACCTTGACTTACTTATCTGTTGGCGGAGGTGGCAGCTGCACACGATGATGATCATGGGAGGATGCCATCTTGAGCATCATGCAGGTGTGATGCCTCGTATCTCTGTGTCGGAGATAACCGTCCTGGGTTCAGGAGGCGAGCGCCCGCCACATCAGTCTTCTATCTGGACGCAGATATAAAAGGCACCGATTGTCTCCATGAAGCCCCTAGCACTTCTACTTCTTTCCCCCGTCGTCGTCGATGAGCGCCTGCTTTTCGTTTTTAAGGTTCCCCTCGAAGAAAGTAGAGAGTTCCGAGCAAGACAAGACCACCATGTCTGTTCTGCGCCCTCTCGCCCGTTCTGCCAAATATGTGGCACAGCGCCCCTCCTTTTACTCTGCATACGCCCGAGCAGCAAATCGTTATGGCTTCCAAAATACCAAGTTCGCGCCATTTCAGAAGAAGAACGACATGGTCGTCCACATCAACGCGAAAGGAGAGTCCGGGGATGTTCCAGCGCAGTCGCTGCAGAACGGTGCGTATGCTGCCTCCTCGGAAGGTCCATAGCTGACCTCTTTCTCAGAGTAAGTGTTTGAATGGAGCCTTTCGGTGCACGCTTAATTTCTGTAGTGCGGAATATGTCGTCCCAGTCAAGGTGAGCGAATACGGTGTTAGTCGTGGTCATGTCAGACTTAGAATGTTTCGAGATTGGCACGCCCGGAGTCACTCTGAATCTTGACTTTGACACTGGATCGGTGAGAACTATACGTCATTGAGAAAGGAGAGGTTTTATTGAAAGCATCCTAGTCGGATCTGTGGGTGTGGAGGTGAGTAGTCCCACTTCATATATACACGACCTTGGTTGACAGAATCGTAGTTCCGAACTCACCGGTGTGTCCAAGACTGGGCACAACATATACAGCCCCTCCAAGTCTAAGACTGCGTCCCTGCAATCCAAATCCACCTGGTAAATATTTGTCTCTCAAGTTCACACACCCGTGTAATGGCTTTGCAGGAAGATCTCCTACGGCGACGGTAGCTCTGCTTCCGGGAACGTCTACCTTGACAGTGAGTTCAGGCCACGCTAACTCCTCCTATCCTTACCATCCCCAGCCGTGACTGTTGGAGGTGTGGCGGTACCCAAACAAGCCGTGGAGCTTGCGGAGAAGATGAGCGCGCAGTTCTCCTCTGGCGAGGGCAGCGATGGGCTGCTCGGTCTCGCCTGGCCTTCCATCAACACAGTCAGCCCTCAAGCCGTCAAGACACCGGTCGAGAACATGATCGACCAGGGGCTCGTCGCACAGCCGCTCTTCACCGTCAAGCTTGACCGCGGGGACAACGCCGGGTTCTACAGTTTCGGCGCGGTTCGTTATCTCCCTGCACCATTTCATTCGATGTTCATGTTGCGACAGATTGACGAGACCGTCACCTCGAACCCGATCACATACACACCCGTAGACAAGTACATCATAGCATTAGAATTATTCTGCGCGTTTCTGATCATATCCTACAGCTCACAAGGGTTCTGGATGGTCCCTTCGACGTCTTATACACTCAACGGTAAAACCTTCGCGCGCCAGGACAACACGGCGATTCTCGACACCGGCAGTACGGTTCTCGTTTCGTAACACCCACTTCACATGCTAATTCACTGCACTGGATAGCGACGCTCGCGCTTATCGACGACGACGCCGTCTCGAAAATCTACGCCGCCATCAAGGGCGCCAAGTTTGACAGCACCCAGGGCGGGTGGATGTACCCCACGACTTCGACAGTCCCGACGTTGGCGTTTGCCATCGGAGACACGATGTACACTGTGCGTCATCTTCCCTTCCCTCACCGATTTTATTTATTTATTTACGATATTGATATTCGCAGCTGAACGCGGCCGACTTCCCTTACGGAGAGGCTTCGGATGGGTTTATCTTTGGCGGCGTGCAGTCGCGTGGGACTAATCCGTTTGACGTGCGTGTGCGAATTTCACGAATTTCTTTGAAGAAATTAACTGCCTCCCAGATCTTGGGCGACATCTTCCTGAAGAGCGTGTAGTAAGTCGCATCAATCATGCGTAATTCTTTCGTGGATGCTCACTCTTTGGCCCCAGTGTGGTGTTCAACCAGGGAGAGTCAACTGTGGGACTCGCGCAGAGAGACGATTAATGCAGCAGACAGGCTATGATTTGTTATGATAATGAGACAGACTCTGGACTTGGACTGTACGACGACGACGAAGTAGTTACTGTTACGTTGAACTTACCGTGGCTTTTGTACATATATGCATGTCTTTGTAGTCGCGGTTGTTGAAATGATAGTATTTAGCGCTCAAACATGGTCAGAGAATTCAAACTCATTTGGCAGCTAACGAATTCCGGTCCAGGCGATCTGACAATGCGAATTCGAGGAGCCAAAATTACAGTACTAACTCTGTGAGAACTGGCCATTCCTGATTTTTTTCGTCAATAGCAGGTACGGCGTTGAATGGAACGAAAGAATTCACCGAACTCCAATCAATTCCATTCAACCCCAAGCTTGAGAAAGAGTCGTTGTATGGCGAAGGGCTATCAACTGGGACGTAATGATAGACAAAGACGTCCTGGTTCGTTTTCTTATCGGTGAAAATGACTTGTCCGCCTGGAGCATAGATATTTCCGTGCGAACCGAGCACAAGTGTGCCTCCAGTGTCTCGCATGTCGAGGCCGCTTCTGTCAAGGAATGGACCGTGGGCTGATTTTGAGCGGCCGACGAAAACCTAAACGAAAAAAATGAGTAGTGTGTTATAGTCTCTTAAAGGCTCGGGACTCACCTTGTACTCGTTGCCGGCGGGTGGGAGATCATCGGCGACAAATCCGCAACACAGGCCTGTTTTTTCGGAGGCATGTTTCGGAAAAGTTCCAAATGCTACTTACCACTGCTGACGAACAGGTAGAAGAAAGAGTCATGCTTCCAGACGAAAGCGCCTTCTTCTGGATTTGGGCTCGTGCTGTTAAACGATACTTGAACAGGATTGCTGTCGACAGCAACCGATCTCAAATCTTGGGTGAGAGGAATTTGGAATATATCGTCCTGCCGAAGCGTAAACCAACAGAGTCAATAATGCTATTGACTGTCGAAACTGACCCAAAATGAACCTGAATGACTTTTTTAGTCCAAATACTGCTGAGAGAATAGAAATACAGAAGTACCGAAAGACAAGATGGAGTTTCCGTGTTCGTCAATGGATAAATTGGGATCGATGGCGTTAAATTCGTCTCCGGTGGTCGAATTGAACACGAGGCCGTGGTCGATCCAAGAGCCTGGCTCCATTGTCGGGCTTATAGCGAGACCGATTCCAGAGTTTTGGGAACCGAAGGTAGATACCGCATAATAACTTAATGATGGACTCGAAATTTAGATGCCACAGTTGCAATGGGAGACAAGACATACGCATAGTATTGTCCATTGTGAAACGAAACATCCGGGGCCCAAATGTCGTCATTCCCAGCTACTCCGTCAGTGAGAAAATCCGGTGAAACGTGTGAATGCATGCATACGCAATTGAATTGAAGAATTGTCTGGGAGTATGGATCCGACTTCAGTCCATGGGCTACTAGGGTTCAATGAAATTTTGGAGAACAAGGAGTCCGACGCACCCATTCAAATGAGTTGCGGTTATAATGCCCGCTTTGTCGTGCGTTGTGAAGAGAAAATATTTTCCGTCCCCGCGCTGTACAAGACTGGGATCATGGACAAAGAAGAATGGACCCTTGATGGGCAGGGGGTCCGGAAACACGGCAAGTTACAACTCACGCAAACCTCAGGTCGGAAGTTCAATTTAATGGGAGCACGTATCAATATATATCTTCTGATTTCATACAGGCGAAGGGTCGGAAACACAGCTGTCCTCTTCGCCCTTGCGGTCGACATGTACGTGCTGCTCGAAATGTACAACGATTCCTGACATTTTAGTTAGGTAGAAAATATATAGAACGGAAAAAATGTCACCATCTTGTGTAGGAGGCCGAGACTCACAGTTTTGAATTCCGGGCGGTGAAAGACCACTGTTGCGTGATCGTGCCGAGAATTGTATGGTGTCCGGGTCCTCCGATTCACGAGCGATATCAGTAACCCATCCTCCACGAGTAGTGCTAAATCTCTTGACGGTCGCTTTGGCTTCATTTGCTGTCCGTAGATTAAGGATCCTACCCCAAGAGGTCAGCGAAATTCATATGAAGCTGGTGAAATGAGCTGACAATCTGCAGCATAGGACGCTCGAAATTTGGATGCTCATTGGAGCATTGATGGCCTGAATGAGCTCATTTGGTTGGCTTGGGAGAGCTGGATTAAAAAATGGAACACAGAATCTTGTCAAGAATCGACGCACATGAAAAAAATCACATTCAATCTAAACAATATTAGTGGGCAATAACCAGGAACAACGATTGGCTCACAAATTTAACGAAGTAATTGCAAGAAAGTAGAAAATCCCGTCCCTGACCATACGATTCATCAATGAAGAGGATCCCCCTCGGCGATTGTGATCCATGACTTTGTACACTGTCAGAGCGGTCATAACGATATCCAATGCCCTGGTCCCATAAGCTGCGTATTTTGCAAGAGATCTGTTTAATAGCTCACATTGGCGAGGCGTAAAACGCAATAATGAACTTCGGCCCGGCGATGGATGGCTTTCCGGTAACTTCGGTGAACGTGTCAGAACGTGGGGGTCGTCGATGACCGTAGGGTACTACCGATACACGGGCCGGGCCAAGATGGCAGTCGTGTGTCTAAAGATAGTCAGAATTCGACAGGGTCTATAGTACTCTGAGTCGTACAATCGAAGGCGAGGATGGGGACAGCGATCATAACGCCGAGAAACCCGGCAATGAGAACAACGAGGAATGCTCCGATTTTCTTGCTGCATCCGTATAGTGCGTATACGCTGAAGAGCCGGCATTTGTGAGTTCAGATTTAGCAGATATGGAAAGAAGTTCACCGTAATGCAAGGACTAATATTCCGTGATATTATTAGGCTCTCTGACATGCAGGGGAAAAGAGTAAATATAAAGCGTCACCTAGTTCAACAGAGAGATCGATAAGAACGGCGACGCCAGGCAGAATCCGTACATGTCGTGCACACGATCTAAATAGATCATTTAGTTTTAGATAATTTCCCAGAGCCAGAACTCACGCCTCGCTCCAATGCGCAAAGAACCCTTCATTCTACTCGTCAACCGCAGTCGCAAAAATCCCGACGCAGAAGACGTACACACATCTGTGACTAATTTCAGAGAATAACGATCAGTGCCAGTAGCAAGCAACATTGCAAGTCAATTACCCACGAGCACCAGCAGCGTATAATACCTCACCAGGCAGTATAAGACTTTGATAGGGCTCCAGCCGGCTCTCGATTTCCAGATGTAGCGCCACTGAGAAGAAAACGTCAGATGCCAACAGTGACCGCGGCTGAAGGGGAACAAATACCTCTTGAGGCAGACAAGAGAGCCAATCCCATACCAAAATTGAGGTAGTACCTGCACCCGTTGAGAAGGAAAGGAAACGAGGGGGAACAGCTTACACGCGATGTAGGTCTGATTGAAGCTCAGTCTCAGACTCAAGCTGGCAATGAGAATCAGAGCTTTACCTGCGCTACATTCACAACGTGAATGAATTCAGAAACAAATGCGCCGTCCGACATGTGGTAGGTGGGCAAGACAAGAAGCTTGGCTCTAGTGCGCCACATTCACATCTTCTTTTATTTATACGGAGAAGTTGCGGACGGAGAAGCGACGAGAACGTACGTGACTCAGCCGATCTCCGTAGGCGCCGGAGATTTAATGAAAGAAGAAATAAAATGGTCATGACCTGCAAATTAGAACCTGGACCATGGAGCATCATACAGCTTGCCATGCCGTACGCGTGCAAACTAGAAATTAAATGTCACGCAAACTTGAGCCGTCAATATGAATACTCAGGCTGTCTCGGTCGCGTTCGCAAAGGAACTTGGACAAGTGCCAGTATCGATAAGTAATTAGATTTTCTTCCGCTACCTTCCATGACAGGAGTTGTGGGCGCTTGTGGGCGCTACATCTAAATGGTTTGATGTGAGGCTACCAGGACTGCCGCTACTTCGTAGCATGCGCAGACGCTGGTGAACTTCTGGAAGAAACTTGGAGAAACTGGGAGTGAGAAATCCAGCCCCATGACTCACGGTGGGGCGCTTCCATTGCGTACGCCTAACTTAAAGTTTCGGAGACTGTGCCGTTCAAGACGAAGCGAGGACTTTGCACTCGGAATTACCCAACGCCGGTTGTCGTAGTTCGACTTGACTCTGCCAGTGGCGTAATGACGGAATACTTTATCCTCTTGCGTACCTCCATTCAGACCGTCATCACCATCAAGAAGCAAATACAGCCGGGACCCGAATACTTAGAGCGTCGCCCACACCCTCGTCCAGTCCGAACGCGAGAGAGGGCAGCCTACGCACTCATTCCCTCACTCCTCTACTCTGTGTCCGTCCTCGAAATAGCCATGCCAGTCATCTCCCGCGGAGAAGTTTCGTATATTACAGGTGCTGCATCTGGTGGGTTGCGAGTGCTATTTATTGGCCCTTGACACCTTATCCGATCTCAGGAATCGGTCGCGCTCTAGCCACTATGTTGGTTGGCCAAGGGTACGGCCGCTCATGCCTGTGTTACCTCAACCGTGATTTCTTTTTTAAAAAGCGGACTTGTAATCATCGCCGATCTCAATTTCGAAGCTGGGTCTAAATTCGCCTCAGACTTAAACGGCGAAGCCGGGAGCATGTAAGAGAGAGCCTTTAAATAAATCCTGAATGATTCGAGCGCTCTCATACTTGCGCCAGTGTCGCGATCGCGGTCAAGGCAGATACGACCGTCTGGGAGGACCAGCTTGCTGCATTCCAACAGGCCATTGATACTTTCAACAGGATTGACTATGGTGTGTCGGCCTGCCGAATATGCTTTGAAATCTCCTAATCATCGCAACCTAGTTTTTGCCAACGCCGGGGTCGCCGAGCACCCATGGCTACCCCCATTCGACCCCGAAACCGCAGCCTCCAGGCCTCTAGTCAAACCGGATCTCGCTACAGCCGACATCAACCTGACCGGACAGTTGTATACTGCCGCCCTCGCACTGCAGACATTCGAACGACAGGAGATCGGTCCCTCCGGCTTCCGCGGAAAGCTGATTCTGACAGCCTCAGTATTCGGATATTATCCTTCGAGAGCGATGCCACTCTACGCTGCATCAAAGGCCGGCATCATTAATTTTATGCGCTCGGCAGCTCAATATTACGCGACCAAGAATATCACTGTCAACGCTAGTAAGCCATTTCTGCATTTCTCGACGTATTCTCGTCTGACACGGAAATACGCTGCTTCCCTAGTCGCACCGAATTTAGTTGGTGTGTCCGATCGCTTCTCTGACCTGTGTAGTAATTGAATGTGCCGGGTCTGTAGACACTCCGATCGCTCCGGATGTCTTATTTGTACCCTTCCGCAAGCAGAACTTACTGTCGGACATGCAGTTGGTCGTTGACCAATTCCAGGTTTTCGCCTTTATATCCAATATTTCAGGAATTCTCAATGTTTTGTTCAGAAATTTCTTGGAGGAAGCACTATCAACGGTCAAGCGCTGTCGATCAGTCAGGATAGTGTCTGGGTTCATCCGGCAGATACGCACATGTTAGAAGAAAACGGCCCGGCGTGCGAACTCATCAGCGTAGAGATCTTTAAATTATTTGGCGACAAGACTTTGTAATGGTTTATTTGCTGATCGAAAAACTTTCTGAAACTCGTTCGTGTTTGATCCAAGTTGAACGTGCACTGTGCAGAACGGGGAGTCATCAGTTTGTCACCATCCGATGCTTCCAAAATTACGGGAATAGTGTAATATGTTTCCGTTCCGGGCATTGAAAATTGAGCGACCCAAATCGAAAATCAGAAATCAACCCAAACCAAATTGGATGGAAGGATGCCCAAAGTTGTCTGGGTTCGGAAAGAAATCGCTGTTCCAAGTTATTGTCAGAACACACAACGAGCTGTGTCCCTGTTGTCATTGTTCACCATAATCAAGAATACATGAACAAGACACCTGGTCAGTGTCTCGATGGGATCAGCCCGCAGATTAAACGGTCAGCCTCGGGGCCTGCAAGGTATATAGCGGATCTCGCTGAAAAGATTGGTCCGGAGGATCGAATCTCATGGCTGTTGCCAGACCGCGTAAACTAGAAAAATAAACTCAAGTATTGCGTTTATCGAACGGCCAGTAGTACGAACCTGCAACCAGTCATCGATTTCACCGCATGACAAGAATAACGTGTGCTCTCCAAGGAGGAACGAAATTTGGCGGTATACCAAGGGTCCCAGTCGGAAGCTGCATTGGTGGGAACGGCACCGACAGGACGGTCACGGAGTCGGAAAACTATCTGTTCAGCGGACAGACGCTCTGTGGATCTTCCTTCCAGCAGTCCTGCATAAGATTCCAAATCTCATCAGGAATGCTGGGGGATCGTTGTGGGCGTTCGCCGTGCATAACTTTCCACATGACAGCACGTCCGCGGAGAGCTCGTGAAACGGGAGATGTCGGTAAATATCTGTGAGATATTCAACACGAGGCGTTGTATGCGTATAAGACGACGAACCTCATAACAAACACACGCAAATGCGTACACGTCGGAAGCAAAGCTGTTGTGACTCCCTCTGAATAATTCGGGGCCTGCCACCTCATCGTTCCTGCAGCATTGACATTGGAGGTGGACAGAAGCAGGTTGGAATCCGTCACTGAGGACAGACCAAAATCTGCCAGAACCGCTCGCCCTGAACCCGTGATGAGAACGTTTATCTGCAAAATAGTTTCAGACATCCGTGTTCAATCGAAGAAATCCATTGTCCGCACTGCTTTTAAATCTCCATGTACGAGCTTCAAGGCATGAAGCTGGTCCAACCCAAGCGCGATATCCAGCACCTGCAAGATGGGTTTAGACCTAAAGATCGGAGGCACCCGAGGAAGTAAATTCACCAAACTCAACCGATTGACGCCCTCGGGATTGCTTTTGAGATAACGAGCGCATTACCATTTTCCATCCAGGGAGATACCAAGCACAGCTGGCTTTTGCTGCCTTCCAAGTAGTAGGCGCCGAAAAACGGAAGTAAATTGGGATGGGAGAGCTGGCGCCAAATGAGGGCCTCGCGGTAGAACACCTAATATGATATCAATGGGTCTGAAAGGGAAAATACACAAAGTCGTGCTTGCCTTCAGAAGGGCTTCGACATCAGCCTCTTGATAGACTCGCATTATTTTCACGGAGACTGTTTCCCCGTGGATCCATCCTTCCAAACATCGCCGAAACTCCCTGCTGCTGCCGGAATATCGTCGAGCCGAAGGCGATCCGAGAGCGCAAAGCACCGCGGGTGCCGACCGGATCTGGTCGAAAGTTTGAGTAGAGCCTTCAAGATTACTGGCCGAACGCGACTATCTAGAAGAGGATAATCCAAAAGCTGTGACAAATTAATTAGGGCGAGATATTCGATGCGGCGATAATTACATCTTGGAGAAGATCGAGAAGCTTTTGGGCGTCATCGTTCCGAGTTTTCAGAAAGTCTTTGTACGTGACAGGATCGCTGAGAATACCAGCAAATTGGGCGCAGATGCAGCGAATATCAGTGTGTATGACGACGTTGATTAGAGACATCGGGAGATCCGGCTCCTGAGAACACAGGTAAGTTTGTGCTCGATGCTTGGAGGAAGAGAACCACATGCCTCGATCAACTTTGAGAATTCGAATGTGGTAGCAAGGACCAAGCGGAAGTTTATCAAGCATGTATTGGTATCCCATGTCTTCCAGATGTCTATCCAGGATCGAAATTGGTCCAAGTGCCTGCAGGTCATGGGTCAACACATAATTCGATAGAATTTGTTAATTTTACTCGTTGCGACGGAATTTCCTTAGAAGACACGCGAATACGGAGGACATGAAACGCTGGAACGAAGTCAACCAAGCGTGGGTTTAAAGTGGTATGAGACCACCAGCGGGAGCGCGCGGGCCACATGGTAGACCATATACACATTCTCGACCACATTGGCGAGGGACAAGGCGTCGGGATCGTTAAGGACACTCGACCGTAGCTGTTCTCTGTTATGATCCAGCCAGGTTTGTGGGTGCTTCCAGTCGACGATCTCGGGACCCAGATTGAGCTCATAATATTTGCACGAATGGGAGCTCGCCCCTCCAACAGACACCGCAGAAATCCGTGATTGTTAAGATCTGGGGTGCCCGGCACGAAGATTCCAGAGAGCGCAATATTTCGATGCCTCGGGAATCCGGGATCGAATTCGACGACGCCCAGAGGACGACTGTTCCAATCCGGATTATAGAGTCGTATTCCGAAGAGGCTGATGGAGGACGGGATGATTCATGAGTCAAAGCTTCAAGTTTCGCCCAGTCGTTCGAGTCGGGCAGAATAAGATATTTTCTCCATGACGAAGGATAAGAATCGATCCAAGAGGAACTTTGATTACGCTCGGGGAAATGAGATTCCGACGTAGGATCTGTTCGTCTGTGTCATCCCATGACCACAAACCCAGAGTTCGTTGGAGTGGGATTGAATAATAGCAAGCAGAGCGTCAACGCCTTTGGCTTCAGGGGCGAGGAAGAATCTCCAGTCTGAATTCGAAAGCGACCCAAAGGATGCGGGCCAAACTGCAGGTTCGGGACCTCGGTCATTCGCGGTTGGAAACCGGGAATAGCGGAGAATGCTCTATGAATATAAGATTCAGGATCCACTCAAGAAAGGTCGATAAAACGTACCAGATATGCATCCATCGCAGCACCCCATAACATCTGGTATTTCAGCGAGATCGTAATCCATGATAGCGGTTTTGAACCACTGCCATACGCCGACCTTGCAAGACGAGAAGGAACACTGAGGTTGATCGTGCAGCCTCAGCTTCATATCTTGGTCGTAGGAAGATCGGAATGGACAAGTGTAGTAGCTCCACCAGTCAATGGGCCGCGTAAGATCCAGATATTGTGGCGTCCCCGCTACTGGGACCCCGTCGCTCACAGCACACCACGCGATTCGGAGCACACGTTGCTCTGTTGACCAGGTTTCGAAAGGGCTGGGGGACGTAGGCCGGTCGAGGCGACGTTCCAGAGCGTCCAGCGCCAGCATCCAATCCGCAGACGAAAGTTTGAGGGTGGGGGCACGAAACCGGTGCGTCATTCGATGTTGTATTATCATGTTCCGTATCCAGGTTTCATCGCCGTCCTCCCACATGCTCCAGTCGACTCTTTCGCGGGTGCCTTCGATGATCGCCAACCAGAGTTCAAGTGCCGGCCCGCGTCTACGAAAGCGTGCTTCGTATGCGAGACACCACAAGAGAGTGAGTCGCATGTCTACACTCCAAAAATCGACAGCGCTGCTGCCGGTAAAACAAACCAAGCAGTTCATGTCATCACCCTTGTGAGGATCGGCCAGCCTGTTACGCATGCCGATGCAGGAAAGATCCTCGGAGTCGGCGTTCCATTCGATGAAACCGGAATCGTCAGAAGTAGACGAGGCGTCGTTGAAGCCACTGCGGTCTAGAATGAAGGAAAGATCTTGGTCGGATCCAAGGCTTGAATCTCCAGATTCCAAGGGCCTGGCGGAAGAGCCTCGTCTGAGTTTGCTAAGACGGGATATGCGTCTGGTCTTCCCAGATCGCGGTCCGTTCGGTCGCGGTGTTTCTACCCCGCGCCACACGGTACCAAGGCGCCGCGACACGCGACAGCCAGGCTCGGACGTCGACCCGTGCAGGGACAAGTAAATATCGTCGGTGTCATGATGTGAAGGTGATTCAGCAGTCGCCATGCTGGAGAGGGGAGGGGGCGATTCGGGGCCGCAGTGGTGCTAATGCGACCCTTATAAAAACCTTGCCTGTAGCCATCGGGTGCCGGCGGCGGTGCTTGGCAGGACGGTTGCTAGGTCCCATAGCGCCGAATTGCTGTTGAGGGAAGTTCCGGGATGTCGTCAGAAGACCTATTAACCCAGCGCCAAATGCATGATCGTTGAACGATACGCAGCATGACAAGCTGACAACCTCTAAACTCAAGATTGTGTCTGATTCCTAGACATTTTATTG
This sequence comes from Mycena galopus ATCC 62051, assembly GCA_014925785.1. NCBI lineage: Eukaryota > Fungi > Basidiomycota > Agaricomycetes > Agaricales > Mycenaceae > Mycena > Mycena galopus. The sequence goes on from WIQG01000151.1 coordinate 368,960, forward strand.
CGTGAGTACGGAGAGATCTTTGCATTCCGATCAAGACAGCATATTTACCGTCATGACTCACAAAGCCTCACTGTCGAGGAAAACTTCAAAAACCCTGGAGTAACCGTTGCCTTGAAAGCCAAAATTGGGTATGGCAGGCGCCGGTTCCGCGCTGTTAACCATCTCAAGGCCTGTCAGTGACCGCATTCACCTGGCATATGACGATAATATTTCCAGAGGTTGCCCTGGTGCGGCGCTCTCCTGGGCCTGAGATGCGACCGTGTGTGGTTCTTGCCAAAGTTGGTTCCTCGTGACAAACTATCACGCCTCACGGAGTAACGCTTCTTCTTTTGGATTCACAATTTTTCGAATCCGCGCGAGGATCCTGGAGCCGTATGTGAACGCGTCCAGTGAAGTCTACAGTTGTCTTATGACTTACCAGAGCATGCTTGTTCTTCCGGGACTCTCTGGGCTTTCGAAACCTAAGCGGGAGGCTTGCCTGAGGGACATCCAACAAAAATGCTCGTTCATAAACTCCGTCGACGCAATCTGGATCCATCTGGTTAAATGCACCTCTCTGGAATCCGAGGCGGTTCTTTCGGACCCAAAATCCCCATCCAGATGTGCTCTGGATCGCCTTCTTGCGTACGGGGACGACCTAAAGCTGGATCATACCGATAAGAAAGTCAGAGACGCCCAACAGGTCGTCTTCGTCACTCCCAGACCAGGATCTATATCACCCTGGTCGAGCAAAGCCACCGATATTTCTGCCATATGTAATCTCGCCGCCTTTGTTGAAAGGCTGGAGAGAGGGATGGCATTTGTTTTCACGACGACAAACGACCGCGTGCTGACAGAAGACGACGTGCGCGCCTTCTCGTCTCTCATCCACGACCGCATGACGCAGCGGTTCATTTGGCACGTCCGGAGGAGCGACTTTTGTTTGCGCATAGCAGCCCAAGCCCCTACGAATCGTCGATCTTAGCGAGGGTGAAAACGCCAAGGCAAGCCTTGTATCTGCCAACAAAGAGCTTGGCCTTGCACTTGCCGCGGACGAAATCGATTATCTCGTCGACGGCTACGCGGGCGGGCGGAATCCCACCGACGCGGAGCTGTTCATGTTTGCTCAGGTCAATTCGGAGCATTGCCGCCACAAAATATTCAACGCATCGTGGACGATAGATGGCGACGCTATGGACTCTTCGCTGTTCCAGATGATCCGCAATACCGAGAAAATAAACGGAGCGAACACGATTTCTGCCTACTCCGACAACGCCGCCGTCCTCCAAGGTCATCCTGCACCCCGATTCGGCGTCGTCCCTGGTCCTTCGAAGCACGAAATCCGTAATCTATACGAGTCCCACCTCGAGGAAATTCCCATCCTCATTAAGGTCGAAACCCATAATCATCCCACCGCTGTATCGCCTTATCCTGGAGCAGCGACGGGCTCCGGGGGCGAAATTCGTGATGAGGGCGCTGTGGGGCGAGGCTCAAACCCCAAGGCAGGGCTCGCCGGCTTCACCGTCTCCAACCTCCTCATCCCTGGCTTCGAACAGCCTTGGGAAACGGATTTCGGTCGTCCCGCGCACATCGCCTCAGCCCTCGACATTATGGTCGAGGGCCCGCTTGGAGCCAGTGCCTTTAACAACGAATTCGGCCGTCCTGCGCTCACAGGTTATTTCCGTACCTTTGCGGAGCGCGTCCCTGCTGTCGATGGCGGGCGCGAGATTCGAGGCTACCACAAGCCCATCATGATTGCGGGCGGATACGGGAATGTGAGGACGCAGTTTGCGAAGAAGGACCGCATTACCCCGGGGGCAAAGATCGTCGTGCTTGGTGGCCCTGGCCTGCTGATCGGTCTCGGAGGCGGGGCGGCGTCGAGCCAGGTTTCGGGGGCGAGCTCCGCTGAGCTCGACTTTGCGTCGGTGCAGCGGGATAATCCCGAGATGCAGCGCCGGTGCCAGCAAGTGATCGACACCTGTGTCAATCTGGGTGAAGAGACTCCGATCCAGAGCATCCACGACGTCGGGGCCGGCGGGTTATCCAATGCGCTCCCCGAGCTCGTCCACGACTCTGGTCTTGGGGCCATATTCGAGATTCGCGACGTCTTGGTGGCGGATTCCTCGATGTCGCCGATGGAGATTTGGTGCAACGAGAGCCAGGAACGATACGTCCTCGCGATCTCCCCTGACAAAGCCGACGACTTCGAAGCCATCGCCATTCGGGAGAGATGCCCATTCTCCATCGTCGGTGTCGCCACGCAAGAGGAAGAATTGATCGTCACCGACCGTCTCTTATCGCAAGACGTGATTCGTCTCAAGATGTCGACGCTATTCGGGAAGCCGCCAAAAATGTCGCGCACCGCTACCACACTCGCCCCGGATCGCACCCCCTTCGACTCCAGTCTCGCCGCGTACCTCCCAGCTGCCAACACCATGGAGGAGCGCTTCGCCCTTGCTGTCAATCGTGTCCTGCGTCTGCCCTCCGTTGCCTCCAAGTCGTTCCTCATCACGATTAGCGACCGATCCATCACCGGCCTCGTTACGCGCGACCAAATGGTCGGTCCGTGGCAGGTGCCCGTTGCGGACGTCGCGGTGACTCGCGCGTCGTACGGGTTCGACGTCCTGTACGGCGAGGCGATGGCCATCGGAGAGCGCACGCCCGTCGCCCTCGTGAACCCTGCCGCCTCTGCAAGGATGGCCGTCGCCGAATCGCTGACCAACCTGGCCGCAGCGTACGTGGGGGACATCGCGCGGGTGAAGCTCAGCGCCAACTGGATGTGTGCCGCGTCCAAGGACGGGGAAGGCGCCGCTCTGTATGCGGCCGTGAAGGCTGTCGGGATGGAGCTTTGTCCTGCGTTGGGGATCGGCATTCCTGTCGGGAAGGACTCGATGTCCATGTCGATGAAATGGCGCGAAGGGGTGGAGCAGCGGGAGGTTAGCTCGCCATTGTCGCTTATCGTCACGGCCTTTGCGCCGGTCGAGGATGTCGGCAGAACGTGGACGCCGCAGCTCTCGACCGACGCGGGTGAGCCGACAATTCTCGTCCTCTTCGATCTTGGAGGCGGGAAGATGCGGCTTGGCGGGTCAGCGTTGGCTCAGGTGTTCAAGGAGATTGGCTCCGATGCGCCCGATGTCGACTACCCCGCGCTCCTAAAGGCATTCTTCCAAGGTTGCCAGACTATCAGGAGCGCAGAGCCCGGCCTCATTCTGGCGTACCATGACCGATCCGACGGCGGCCTTTTTACGACGGTCGCGGAGATGTCGTTCGCGGGCCATGTCGGCGTACGCCTTTCTATCGATTCTCTCCCCAACGACAAGCATCCCATCGCCACCCTCTTCAATGAAGAGCTTGGCGCTGTCGTTCAGATTCGGGAGACTCACCTCGGGTTATTAACCAATCACTTCGTCAAGGCAGGCTTCCCAGCCTCCTTGGTGCATGTCATCGGACAGGTCCATGCGTCGACGGACCAGGCCTTCACCATCGTTCACGGCTCAGAACAGCTCTTCCATTCTACTCGCCCAGAACTGCAGCAGATGTGGGCCGAAACCTCGTACAAGATGCAATGTCTTCGAGACAACGCCGCTGCGGCCAAGGAAGAATTTGACCTTATCGCCCAGACTTCACCAACGGGGCTCTTTTACGATCTCAAATTCTCTCATTCCCCTGCTCGCGACTTCTTCCGGCGGCCCAAGGTCGCAATCCTTCGGGAACAGGGCGTCAACGGGCACGTAGAAATGGCATGGGCCTTCACCGCAGCGGGCTTCGATGCCGTCGATGTGCATATGAGCGACATCCTCAGCGGGGCGACGCAGCTGGGCGACTTCCGCGGGCTCGCGGCCTGCGGTGGATTCTCGTACGGCGATGTTCTCGGCGCGGGCAAGGGCTGGGCGCATTCGGTGCTGCTCAACGCGACGGCACGAGAGGAGTTCTCGACGTTCTTCACGCGCGACGACACATTCGCGCTGGCGGTCTGCAATGGGTGCCAGTTCCTCAGCCATCTGCGAGAGATTATCCCCGGTGCGCACGAATGGCCCGACTTCAAGCCGAACAGGAGTGAGCGCTTCGAGGCGCGCGTCGCGATGGTCGAGGTGGTCGACAGCGAGGTCACCCGGTCCTCGGTGTTCCTCCGAGACATGGCTGGCTCCAAGTTACCCATCGCCGTCGCCCATGGCGAGGGCCGCGTCTCCTTCACTGCGCCGGATCACCGACAATTGCTCGAGTCGCAAGGGCTGGTGGGGCTCCACTACGTCGACGGACAGGGGAAGCCGACTGAGGTGTACCCTGCGAACCCCAACGGCAGCCCCGGAGGCATCACTGGCGTGCAAACTCCGGACGGTCGGGTTCTTGCCATGATGCCGCACCCGGAGCGTGTCGTTGCGCTTGAAAGCAACAGCTGGTATCCGGCTTCCCTCGCCAAGGAATGGACCAATATTGGACCATGGTTCCAGATATTCCAAAATGTCCGCAAATGGTGTCATTGAGTGGTGCGTCGGGAGTTTTTGGGTTGTCCTACTTGGATCCTGACGGCGTCTCTAGTGCTGATAATCAAAACAAGTCAAAATGTATCACGTCCGATTGCTGTAGCATTAGAGTAGAACAAGAATCGTAGAATATGATACCGCTCCTCTAGTCGCCTTGAAAACCATCCATTTCCCTGGTTCTGCTCGTTTTTTTTTTTTTTGACGCGACGCGACCCATCACATGACTCGGAGGACACAGCCGAAACCGATTTCCCTTTCTTTCGCACCACTGCAGTCCAGGAGACGCAGCCATGGAATTCGGACGCCCAGAGGTTCAGGTTCCAGAAACCTCAGATCTCATAGTCTATTCTTCTCCCACCCCGGTGAAGCGCTCTCCGGACGTGTGGTTTGAGGATGGCACTATCATCCTCGAGGCGGAATGCACCCAATTCAAAGTTTTCAAAGGAATCTTGGCAGCAAACTCGACGGTATTCAACGACATGCTCGTGGTAGGGTCTATCCCAGAGAATAATGAAATGGTCGAAGGTTGCCCTATCGTGAATGTCTTCGACACGGCTTTGGATATGAAGCACTTCCTCAAAGCACTTCACCATGTCGGGTGAGCTTTCCCCGATAAGCGAGTCGCTCAGAGTACTGAATGAAGGCAGGTATTACGACCCGGCCGAAACCAAGGACTTTCTCCTGATTGCTGCAATCCTGCGGCTCAGCACCAAATATAACGTGGACTTTCTGCGTCGGCGCGCGTTGGCCCACATCTCCTCCTTATACCCCACGACTCTGCAGGAATGGGACCTGCGGAAGGACACGGCCATGGAGGTCTTCAACGCGCGTCCTTTTGCGGTGCTTCTCCTTGCGAAGGAGACGGGCCACCAGGCGCTTCTTCCCGCATGCATGTACCTCTGCGCGGACAGCATCTGCGTTGACGACATTCTCGATGGCGTGAGCTCCATTGACGGGAAACACCTCGAGCTCGACTGGCCCGACAAGCGGGCGTGCATCCGCGGACGCCAGAACCTCCTCATTGCCCTGCGCTCCGAGGTCTTCGCCTTCTTGACCGGGAGCCTCCAGATCCCTAACTGCAGCTCGCCGCAGCGCTGCGATAGCTCGAAGCTTCGGTGGCTTCAGAGCCTCGAAGCCTCGCTGGGTAACGGCTGCCCGGGGATCTTTTCCATCAAGTTTCCTTGGACCTCCTTCCGAAAGGCGGTGTGCGACAACTGTTATACCGCTTCATTCACCGACTCCAATCGACAGCGGCAGCGCATATGGGACAAGCTCCCGAGCTACTTTGATATGCCGCCGTGGGAGGAGCTGGTCAAGTCGTCATGATCCATCAGCGATCCCTTATGTCTACCGGTCACCAAACGCAGCAGTGACACCCGATCTCTGTACTTCCCTTGATGTTTCGCCCAATCTCTGCATTTACGGTCAAGCCAGCTTCGCGGCGCGTTCCGAGCTATTCTTGTGCATCGCGCACCAGCGATCGCACCGGATAGTGAGCCGACGGCTTGCGGGTGAGCTATCGAATCGAGGGAATCGAGGGAACGAGCAGCCTTCACTGTAGCCCTTGTTGCCGTATCCCCATCACTTAGTCTCCCTTAATCTTACATTAATGACTGAGTATCAGGGCCGAGGCTACAGTACTACACATGAGCGCGCGCGCAGTGTAATGATGATCTAATTACTTCTTTTCACGGACCGGCCCTGGCCGGCGGACCGTAGTTATTCCATCATTTACCAACGCTGTTGCCCACCACAATGTGTAATCTCCCTCCACGCAAAATCACGCTCACCAGCGCCATAAACCCTCCGGCTACCATCCTCCTCGCCGGAATCACCTTCATCGGCGGATTCTCCCGCCTCACTTCCGGCCAGTACACCCCAGGGTGGTACGCGTACCAACTCGAGCGCGCAGGCAATACCACCGGAACCATTCAAGGCTGGCTCATTCCCCTCGCGGACGTTGCCCTTGGGACCCTACTGCTTTCCCGGCGCACGCGAAGAAGCGCTGCCGTTGCGACTACGGCGTTCTGTGGGCTCGGTCTTTGGATGCGAGTTGCTTCGGGGAAGGGGTTCGTGACCGACGCGGCGTTGTTCGGGCTCGCGGTTTTGGTGTTGGGAACGAGCTAGTAGAGGCTTAAAGACATTCTCTCGCTAGTCCGAAATTCCTTGAAATATGACAGAGGGAATGTACCTATTAAGATAGGAGAAATTATTGGGTGGGGCGCGAAAAAAAAGAGGGAGAGATGTCACTGCGGGGACGGAAGTATGGGGGCATGATGTAAGGCTTGCCGATCGAGAGATGGCTTTCGGACGAAGGGAGCGGTCCGAGATCGAGGTGTGCTCGGCCACCCGGTCACCAATATTTTGGTTGGACATGGATCGTGATCAAGTCCAAACGGCCGCTCCAGCTAACTGGGAACGATCTTGCTACTCCATGCTCAGGGGGGAAGGGTATAGTCTTCAGAACGCGTCGGAGACGTCGCCTGCCAAAAGTCCAAGTCTGATTCGAGACAAACTTCGTGCTGCTAGGACGCAACGGTCGGGGTCTGTCGATGAAATGGGGGTCGTGGCAAGTCTAGTGAAGGCTAGTTTGCGCGATGCGCACACGAATTAAAAACAACAAAGTTCTAGAGACCCATTGCATTGAATCCTAGCGAGATTTGGCGATCATTTTGCCCTGCATCACATAGAAATTAGAATCCGCCGCGCAGATTAGATATCATGCCGTTGCTAAAGCGCCAAGTGAAGACCAGTTGTTCTCAAGGAAGGAAAGAAAGTCAGGAATTCGAGGAGATTCAAGATAGACTTCAAAATCAACATGCCATCCAACGTAGCGACCTGCAAGTCCTCGCAGTCTTTAGTAGAAATAGACTCGGCCAGGGCTAAGAATTTGCGAACTTCGTCCAGCAAGAGAACCGGAGCGTCTGAAAGATAGTCCGTTCATATTGACCAAAGCAGGCGATACGAAGACAACATTTTGATTGGCATGCCGTTTTCGGCAAGGGATCACTGGCGAAGTTTGAATACCTAACCCGTAAATGTTGGGAAGAAATCGCTGCCGTACAAGACAGGAAGCTACGGTTGCGGTGCGGCACAGGTCATGGGTCGGTGCCGTGTGTCTACGCATGTAAACAGCAAGTGTTTACCAAAGGCCATGGAGTTGAAGGGGATTCTCAATCATCGGCGAATGGTTGAACCCGGTGCTTAGTGGGGCTCGAGAGTCATCGATGCCGGTGCATACGCGTCTACTTTGATGGCGGATGATGCTAAGGAAGCTAAAGGCTCAAGACTATAAATTGCACAAGTTCAGAGCCTTAATTTTCACGCAGCACTCATATGTCTATCTTTCCCCCACCGCCAGCTCCACCGTCGAAACTCGGTGTATACAGGAAGCTTTCATCGCTTGCTGGGATCCATGTATCACCCCTTCAGTTGGGCGCATGAGCATCGGTGATAAATGGGTCAACGCCATAGGTCTGGGGAGATGAACAAGGAGTCGAGCTTCAAGCTTCTCGACGCGTACTTCGACAATGGGGGGAATTTTATTGACACAGCCAATAGCTAGTGGGTCTTGTTCTTTTGTCTCTCTTATGCCAAATTGAGGGTTCATTTTCGCGCACAGTCAAGACGAGTCCTCAGAGAGCTTCGTTGGGGAGTGGGCTGAGAAGCGAGGCATCCGCGACCAGCTTGTCATCGCCACTAAGGTTCAACCTTGTTCCCTCGCTATTACCCATCAGGCCGCGACTAATCCAAATCTATAGTATAGCACCGATTACAAAGGTCACGACGGAGCCATCGCTCAGAAAGTGAACTATACCGGAAACAATGTCAAATCGATGCACCTCAGTGTGGAAGCCAGTCTTAGAAATTGCGTACCACCTACATCGACATTCTCTACGTGCACTGGTGGGATTGGGAGACCGGCGTCGAGGAAGTGATGAATGGTCTCCATAATCTCGTCGTTCAGGGCAAGGTCCTTTACCTGGTGCGTCTAACTTGAATTTCGTCACGCTGTCTCCGGAGTTTCGAACATCTTGGCTTAATCAGGGAGTCTCGGACACCCCAGCCTGGGTGGTGTCTGAAGCGAATCGGTATGCACGGGATCACGGCAAGACGCCGTTCGTAATTTACCAGGGCAAGTGGAACGTCCTCGACCGGTCCTTTGAGCGCGAGATCATTCCGATGGCACGCGCCCATGGTGAGCAATGATTAGTTCAACATGATCAACCTGATCGCAATCCCAGGACTTGCCCTCGCTCCGTGGGGCGTCGTCGGATTTGGAAAATTCCGCACGGACGCGGAAGAGGAGCACCGACGTGCCACTGGCGAGCGTGGACGTACGGCGTTCCACCCCCAGTGGGAACGGAATGAAGACGAAAGGAAAATTTCCAAAGCGCTCGAGAAGGTCGCGGGCGAAGTCGGAACGAAGAGCATAACAGCTGGTTAATATTTACGCTTGTTCCCGGTGACTTGGTTGAACACTGACTTGTTTGCAGTCGCGATTGCGTATGTCATGGCCAAGGTGCCTTACTGCTTCCCGATTCTTGGCGGGCGCAAGGTCGAACATCTCATGTCAAATATCGAAGCGCTCGATATTTCGCTTTCTAGCGAGCAGATTGCGTATCTGGAGAGCGTTGTTCCGTTTGACCCCGGCTTCCCTGTCGATTTGATTTGCGTGCTGATTATCTATTGAGTTCGACTCACTGACAGAATTCGATTTGCAGGGCGACGGTACGAAGACCAGCCGCCTTCTGGGAAGAGCTACGCACTTGGCGAAGCAACCGCTCCTCGAACCGATCCCGCACACCAACAATTAGCTATGAAATGTCAGTTTAGATCGATGAATGTAAATGGTGAAACACAGAAATATATTCGTTTAAGCAGTGCAGAATGAGGATCGGACCTCTTGTGGCGAGCAGTGAAGCGCCAGCACTCGAGGGCGAGGTTGTTTGCGCCTTTCAAAGTGCCGAGTTCTTGAGGAATTCTTTTGTTTGCCGGGGTGACCCGTCAGTGACGGTTTCAAGATCCCTGCTAACGGCGTTGATTTAACGCGTGAACGATAAACAGTATCGGAGGGGGTGGCTTCGGTTGGAATATTCCTTTAAACCAATCTGATAAATTAGACAGTCATGGCCCATAACAATAGACAGTGCCAGACTTCGTCATAATATTCCGTGGCCAAGACAGGACATCGGGACGGAATAGAATAGATGATACATACAGGATTAACAAGTCCACAACCGATCATCGAACCGCTAGATACAGACCCTCCACCGCGACGTTCGCCTGCCAAATGCCGAGATTTCGGATCGCACGGAAGGCCAACGGTGCGGGGGCCCACCAACACGATTGCAGGGATACCGACAACCAACAGGCCCAGCGACAGCAGGAGTGTGATGCTAGGTTTTATGACGAGGAAATAGAACAGAGCTTGGTAGGACGTCGGGTCCGTGAACTGACAAGATAGCATGCGGTTAAAGGGGGTATATGTAGATAAGGGTGCACACAGACCATGGCGTATGTGTTCTTGTAGAACGATGTCTCCGGGAACGGGGACGCCGGCCGCGTTGACCTCACGCACGCGGGTGAATATGGGTCTAGGCGGATACGGTGCTGGGTAAGAGAGAGGACTGTGGAATTTTGTTTGTAGCATTAGCTGCTTCTGGATTAATAACTGAATTCATGCCAAGGAAAATACGAACTTCTCCTCGGGAGAACGTGCGGACCCCGAATAGATTGAAAAAGCACAGAAGCGCACCGAGGGGGAGTGCCACGAGAAGGGTCGTTTCCTGTCTGCAGACAGTTTAGGGCACAGAAATAGCGCTGGAACAAATTTAACGTACCACCGTAAAAACAACCGCGAAGAGAAATGCCGCTAAAGCAAACGGAAAATTGACCACGTATAGGTGGAAAAGGGACCGATAGTACACCTTCCGCGTCAGAGGGCGGAAATATCGTCGCCAAGCCCGAAGGGACCAAAATCCTTCAGGTCGCGTGTGCACCTCAGGAAGTTCTCCAGCAGAAATGAGTAGGCCATCATCGCCGCCTTCAGGACCGAATTCTTCATCGTCATCGTATGTGCGAAATAACGACACCACAGTCTGCGCCAGAGATGGGGCGACAGATACAGACGAGAACACGCTTGGATGTGACTCTGATCTGGTCGTGTAACGACGCGTCTTCCGGGTAAAAAAGGTGTGGTTTCATTCGCATCCTGATCTCCTTCGTCCAAAGAAGAAATAGGCTGCGGAGAAACAAGGGTTTCATGGTCGGAATGTGAATCTGTGGACGCAATTTGGCTGTGAAGGCTTTTTGAATCTGGCGACGGATCGGTCGCCTGGATCTCCTTCCTTGCGGATGCCTTGGTTGAGGATACGGGGAGGAGGGTCGAGTTCATCCCCGGGTGGAAGCTGAGGTGCGGGGGGAGGGAGAGGTTCGGAAGGGGACATGGCGGTGGTCGGCAAGTGGTCAGTAAGCGTCTGAGCACGTGTCTCAAGTCCTTTTTTGGCATCTCCGGCCCAGGCTTGTCCACGACGTTCATGCCACCATCACCTGCGCAGGTTGACACACCACTGCGTAGATTGACACCATCTTTTCAATACTGCCGCGACCGATGGACGTATAGTGCCCCCTTTCCCCAGCATTTTTCTCGACGTCGACTGTGACGACTTGGACGCATTGAACGCTCAGTTTCAGTTGATTTCCCTTGGTTTCCCTCTAGGTCAACGCGAAATACTGCTTCCGGAGCGATAGATCATTTCGAGCAACTCTTGGCTATTTGCGACCCAGTACGAGTAACGAGACTGGTGAATTGCTCGTGGAAAGCGCGAATCCGCCAATTTCATGCATCTGGTACCCATCTTGGAGGCAGTCAATTCATCGGTCCAAACGTTAAATATTCGCACAACTACTTTCAGTACAGCTGGACTAGGTATTGACTTTCAAGGCATGGGCACTAGGCGAAAATGGATGACCCCGAATTACAATGCGGGATTACTGATCTCGTAGGCGGCCCAAGGCTTCTCCAGAGCCTCTTTATCAATTCTAAATGGATGACGCTGGTAGCTGATTCCGGCGCCATGCACCGACTTGTCACCGACACAATGATACGTCGTGCTCGCAGCAGATGACGCCGCTTGGTTTGCGACGAACACCTTTCGGGAGCCGTCGGGTGGACGGCTGACACCTGGAGAACTTTCGGAATACCGACAAATTACGATTGGGTAGACTTGCAATGCCTCCGAGTCACTCTTCTCGCTGACGGAGCGCATTCTGTAAGACGTGCCCCTGGCGACCAAATGGAATATATATGTACATAATTCTGAATCAATTCGGAATGTCTACGGGAAATTCCGAGGCCGTGCACACCGTTTAATTGTGAAAGCACGCATCATCGCGATCATCCGTCTCCCCAATTTACCAATGAGGGTTAACAGTTGCCAGTTTCAGGATTCAAAGTGGGACACGGTTAGTTATCCGACCGCGCCGTGCAGACCGGTAATGTTCTAAATTCAACGCCACTGGCCTGGCACGGTATCTAGACAAGTATTGGGTTTCCTGATCCTTTTCG